>VXBH01008524.1:51701-75749 GCA_013400035.1 Rynchops niger | reverse complement strand
GGACCCACTGGGGCAGAAGTGCCGTTGGGTGGCCGTGGCCCCCGGCAGCATTGCCGGCTGCGAGTCCCGCGCTGCCGTACGGTTCTGGCACCATCTCCTGGACAAAAGCTTCCCCAGAAACAAGACCAGAAATGCAGTTGCAGAGCGAGTCGGCCAGGGGCTTCCAGCGGGCCCAACCTGACGCTCCCCAAGANCCCTTCCAACCCAAACCACTCTATGATGCACATTGTGCCACTCCACCACTGTCAATAGACAGCAGGCTGCCCCCATAACTTCAATCTGGCATCTCCTCCCCCGCTTTAGTCCCCACAAAGCCCATCCAACCCCTCAGAGTCCCCACCCGGCAGCCAGGCTGGGGACATGGTGGCCATCGCACCATCGAGCTTTGCAACAGCGGGGCAGGCAGGAGAGCGCTGCTCCTTCTTGGCTTTCCCAGCTCGAGCACAGAGACCAATAATCATCTCAAGCGAATGAGTGTTGCTAAGCAAAAAAAAGAAAAAAAAAAAAAAGCTAATTGCTTCATATCCTTTACGTCTGGTTGTAAACTGCTCACAATTTGATGGATGGTGCCAGGGAACGCCGCTGCCGGGAGCGGCGGTGGGTGCTGCCCAGTGGATCCGACCGGGCTGGTGCGCCGGAGCCCAGACGCCCAGATTGCAAGCAGATGTTTAACAGCCCTTTATCACCAATCTCAGTCACACGTTTACCACCAGGCACAGCAACCCACCGCTCCCACAGTGGCCCCTGGGGAACTCCAAACCCTTGGACTGGCTCGTTACCATTAGCTCCCAACAGCCAGCACGGGAGCAGGCACGGAAAGGCGCCAGCAAAACACTCCCCCAGCTCCAGACATCAAATCTTTTTAACCTGCTCCCGCTTCCCTGTCACCAGAAGCCGCGTTTCACGTCAGATCTGGCCTAAATTCTCTCCGAATATCCAAAACAGCAAGCCTAAAACAAGCAGCAGGGTGCAGGAGAAGGGGAAGGCGCCGAATCCAAGCGTCCCTGGCTGGGTCTTTGCTTCTTCTCGGCCCAAAGTCCCTGCGAGAGCTGGGACCGTATCCCAGGTATCCCTTCACATGCAGAAGGGCTGCAGCCCATAGCTATTTTCCGTTCCTGCCGAGGCGCCCAGTCCGGGGGTGTCGGGGAAGGAAAGGAGCCGGCGTTTCCCAGGGTTAAGGAGCAGCTCCCTCCGGGCTCTCGGGAGCAGGGGGGAGGCAGAGCTGCTCCAGCGCCATAGGAAGCACCCCCCTCCTCGTACCAAACCTCCGCGGACCCACCGAAGCCCTGTTTTCCAAGCAGGACCTTTCTTTGCTCCGTACCTATCAGTTACCCTCTGTGGCAGCTACCTTCCCTAAAGACAGGCTTTTAGATTTAGCTGAGGATAGTCCCATCCCTGACAAAGGTGGGGGAATTTACCTTCAGCAGCTTGAGGACACTAGCCCATGGGCTAGCGCAAACCACTCTTGCCCCTTGGATGGGTAAACAGTACCGAGACCTCCCTTCCCACAGCCGCTTCAAAGCTTTGAGTCCACCCTGCCAGAGCGGGATACCCCAAACTGTACATTTCTACAGGCAGGGGGGTTTTGTTGAATTATTATTTCTTTTCTTGCGAGAAGCAACACGGCTAGTGAAGGGAAGAGGAAGAGCGGAGAAGCCAGTTGAGTCTAGCAAAACGCCACACGCCATCCTGCAAAGAGAGGCGAGGACGAGGAGAGCGATGAATATCCGACGTGCTCCTACAGCCGGGGTGGCTACGGAGCGGCCAGTGTTTAATGGCCAACATCATCGGCCGGAGGGGCAGATGGATGCCTGCTGCTAACGGGCTCTAATACTTCATATGCTCATGACTAACGGGCGGCTTTGCCAAGATTTCGCTTCCCCACCAGCACCAAATGCGCTGAAATAAACCTTGGATTACGCCCGAGTTACGGCCACATGGCAGGAAAGCAGCAGACTCTCCCCGGAACCACCATCACGTCATGGCTCGGCCTCATCAGCGCCTCCTCCTGCCTCCCGGTTTCACAAGAAACTTGGTTTTTGTGGGACCAAACCAGCTCCGCAGCACCCTTAATTTGCAAATGGCATTTCAGTGGACGCAGTCACTAGCGACTACAGAAATAGCAGCTCGTTTACTCCCCACGTGCTTCGCTGACAAACAAGTTCTCAAGTCCCGTGGAGAAGACGCAGCGACCAGAGCAAGAACAATTCTGCTCTCACACAGATAAATTGTCAACTAAACTCCAACGGCAGACCTCGGTGCTGGTAGAATAAAGAAATCCCAGCAGGGTTTCTACATTCCAGATGGCATCTGGATGCGCTGCCAGATACAGAGGAGCTTTTATTTAGCACGCTGTTTCTCTAAGCTATCTCACTGAATAAAGAGAAATGACAATGTTCTTTTTTTTTTTTTTTTTTTACTGATTAAAGAAATTACAACGTTCTTTGTTTTTTTTAAGGCAGATTTTAGAGGCAGCAGAACAGGTGAATGTGGCTTTAAAAAAAAAAAACAACCCACTGTGGTTCCTAAACCACTGCAGTTCATAATTATGATGCTCAGCTTTGTTCACTGTTTTAAACGGGGTATTGCAGGAAGTTCGGAGTGTTTTTTCCACGTCTAGTCCAGCAGTTTTCTACCCGCTATACTTTTATAGGAAACAAATACTGCACGTCGGGGTTTTAGAGATGCCCGGAGGAGATGCAAGCACCGGGTGCGACATGGCTTGTGCTGCAAGACAGGAGCAAACAGCCTGTCCTACCGCTCCGGTTCTCAGCTCCGAGCAGCGCTTTTCTTTAAGGCATAGACTGAATAATCGATAACTTGAAAGCTCTCCCCAAAACGTCGCTCTGGAAGAGGGGTGAGGAACCTCGTGGCCCTTGAACTCCTTCCAGAGACTCCTACACCACGACCACGTCGCACGCGGTGAGCGTGTCACCAGCATCGCCACTCCGGAGGAAGCTCATCAGCAGCCCAGCCTCATTTCCCAGTGTCCCACTGGAAACCCCTGGAAAAGCGGGTTTATGCCTGAAAAACGCTTTGGGAGATGAAGCCCAGGTCCTGTTGCCACCCCGGTCTTCCAGCCTCCTTCATCCCACCCAGCACAGAGCCCCCAGCCGAGGGCGCGATGCCCCGGAGAGCGCCCAGCTCCTGCGAGGCATTCAGGCTCCACGCTCCTGGAAAACTCTGCCAAAACCACGGTATTCCCTGGCCTAAAACCCACGGAGTGATAGTCGTAGCTTCACACACCACCACCACCACCAAAAAAAATCATTAAAAACGATTATGCTGGATAATGCTGCGCAAGATTAAGTGTCACTGGGCCTTGCCACCTTCCCATGCTCGCGCGTATTCCAAGCTCCTCACCACACACTTTACTCCAATTCATTAAAAAAAAAAATAAAAAAAACCAAAGGGAATAAATAATTGACTGCATTATAGGCCAACGCTGAGTTAAAACAGAGGGAAGTGTTCGGGCTCTTCTCTAAGCGAAAAATTAGATGTGACTTCTACTCACCTCACATTTGTTTTAATGCAAAACCTCAAAAAACTTTAAAAAACCCCACCCTGAAATGCCTTCAAACCCACGCACTATTTGTATTTAAAGTTATGCTAACCAGCGAGCAAACTAAACCCAGATCTCCGACGCTCAGCTTCAATTAGGGCAACAAAACATTAACATCCCTGCGTACATCAAGCCAACACCTCATTTGAATAAAACTAATTGCACTCGCACACTCTGTATTTTAGTTTAAAACCTTCAGGAGTCCGAGGAGCCCTTTTGGAACGAGATTCACAGGGAAGAGCATCTGCTCCTAAATGACCACAACCTCCTCTGAAACACCAAAGGTGATGAAAAAAATAGTTCATATTCTGATAAAGCTAAACAAACGTGCATGAATCACGCTTTCCTCCAGTTACCTGATGTCTCCCCTAAGTTCTTTCAAAGAAAAACAATTTGGCATTATCTTGCAAATATCTTTATTACAATTCACAGATTAGTTCTGAATAGTTTTATTATGTACAGAAATATAACTTTAGATATAAAAACCCAACAAACTTGACACAAATCAATTAAAATCTGTATAAAGCCAATGTTGAAGGTTTTCTAACTTTCTCTAAATTATACAAAAATAAAATCTGATAATTACAGTTTTGATTTAAAGTTCAACAAGTGTTATTTTTACTGTCTCACTCAAAGCACTGACGCATACACGTTCTGTATGACCATTTTAAGGTATGTTATAGGGACAATGGGGACAATCAAGCTTAGCTTTCTTCTAAGGTGACGTTTATGGTGATGAATTTAGTGTTAATTACCTGTCACCTTACACGGGATACTTTGAAAACAGGAGGGGCAGAACAGCTTACCCAAGGAGGTATGTTTGAGTGGGAATCAGCAGTGTTAGAACCCAGTGCTTGATACACTGCAGATTGGGAAAAAAGAAAAAAAGTCTCAAATGTTAGAAGCGCTTTGGAAGTAGTTTTTAATCTAGTTTACATCCAGTTTGTCCATTCTGGGTGTTTCCAGCTGTAGCTTTTTCCAAGCTTCTGCAAACAGCCGATCAGTATTTGCAGGTGTTAATTCACACCACTCCAAAGCTCCTCACAAGCACCAGGAAAACAAGTGAGTTGTCTGGAGTAACTGAAGCACCAACGAGTTTCTTCAAGAGCGAAGAAACTAGGAGAGTGACGGAAAAATTGCTATAGAATATCCTACCAAGAGCAATGAACAGCAGTTTTACTTATCAGTCATACTTGGACCATAAGTCAACAAATTTTCTACTGTAATCCTACATTTATCATCCTGCGCGCTTTTTCTAAACTAAAAAGCGGAACAGCTGTTATCAAATGATACAGGAAAATTAACTCCTAAAAAATTAGAATTTCACAACTAGAATTGTCTTTTGTAGGAAAGAAGAATCCAATTGGTTTTTATGCCATCGGGATGACAAATGCCATTGCTGCATTGCTCCCAAGCAGCCAGTCCGTAAGGCTGCTCGAGTTTCAGCTGTATTTTAAGGTTACGTGACAACTCTGCTGTGTAGTGTTCATAGCTGTAACACTTCTAACGTGTAACAGAGGAAGGGAAGAAAATACATCACGCAATAAGAACAAAGTATAAAAATCAAAAACTCTGAAATTTGAGACAGAATTAAAAATAATGGGCAAAAAGATAGCACGATAAAGCAGAAAATTCAGTAAAGTGCTGTGAAGCTTTTCTGTATCTGTAATCTTTCGAATTAAAAATTGAAGCCATTAATGAGATAACAGATCTGAAGTTTTTAGGTTTCTCCCTTAAAAAAAAAAAAAAAAAGGGAAACAATTCTAGTCTGAACCAAGTAGCAAATCATTTATTCACACAACCTTGTGCAAACAGATAAGAACTCTTTGACGTTTGGTATTTATTCCATTGCACGACCTCATGCCTGCTTGGCTAACAGCCACACAACATCCTTCAGGTCCAAACACACATCCAAGTGGTGCTGCTTTTCTATCTTTGACTGAAACACCAATTAAACATTTTAAGTTAGGAACATAAATAAGGAGTGTTTTCCTTCCACTGAGGACCTCAACTTTCAGATTCTAAATGTGAAATGTTATTTTTGTACCAGACGAACAAAAGTGCAGACGCATAGAGGTATTAATACTGGCTTTTGGTAAAGAACACAGCAACTTGTAGCCTTAGATTTCCATAAATCAAAGATAATTCTCCTTAAAAGTACCAAAACAAGCATACTGGATACAAGAAATATGTAGAATCCTCCACTTCAATCCCATCTTCAAAAAGCAGAATCAATTATGGCAAAGTTACTCTAAGATTAACAAGAACCAGGGCCTAGTTCCCTGCGTGTGGCTTAAATTCAAACTATCAGCCGTAGTCTCAATACATACCTTGAAGCTTTAATTATTGATCAGGATGAGGCCTTTCATTGCCCTGAGAGCAACGAGGTTTGGTGCAGAAGCAGCCAACACCCTTTGGAACAGTACTGGGTAAAGGTATTTATTTAAATAACGAGAAACCAAAGGGCTTGTAGTGCACCAGAGCTCCCCTGAATTCCCCAGTGTGCTAGACTGAAATATTAAGACACCAAAGCATTACATAAACACTCAAACATTAGATTACATGCAAAACTGGGATCTTAAAAGGAAGGAATAAACTATCTGCTTTGCAGTAAAGTTAACATTGTTAGCTAACAAAATTTTGAGACTTTTGTACAAGTCAGAAAATGGAGAAGCACAAGAAAGTAGCACATACCTCTAGAAACTTTAAATCAAAACTGCAATAACTAGGTTCTGAGCCCCATAAATATCTCCTTCAAAATAGGTTTTGCTTTTTCAAAGTGCAAAAATCCAACTAAATAGTCACCACTTCTCCACACATGGCAGACAAGGCATTTTTGGAATGGATTTAACCTAAAGCAGTCTGTTCCTCAAGTGTTACTTAAAAGGAATGCAATTACACCACCCTTACCCTTGATGATAATCAGAAGGTTTTGTCTGGATACCAAAATGGGACACACAGATATATCTGTTGGCTGAATATCGAACTGGGGAAAAAAAAAAAAAATGTTAAAATCCCACTTTTCTCCCCATTTCAAAATAGCACATGCAGCTGCCACTTCTTGTTTTGAAGATGTTCGTGAGTGTGTAGGATCACACAACTACTGAGTCTTTTAAGGTGCTAGAAGAGATCAACCCTCTTGTAAGTAGGTTTCTTGGAGTCTATTAAATACTCTTTGTCTATGCTCTGTCGTGAAGCAGTATCCTATGGCTTCTTCTGTTTCTTGGATACGTTTCTGGAACCTGCAACCATCTCGTGCAAGCTCTTCCCAAGGTCCTTTACGATCCTCCTCGCTGCTTATGTAATACTCAGTAACTTTTTCAAGGAAGGTTACCTGGAAAAGACAAGTCATTTAGTAAAGCGTTAACCAAACACTTGTGCAAAAAGGAGCTTAATATTTATTTGCACATACCATTTTAACAGATGTTATTAAATGCCTAAAATAGCAAAAAGCCTCAGATACGCTACCAATTCATGCTAGGTCTCTGCACCACCTAGGCCAGAGTATAAGTCACCTCTCAGCTTTAAAAGCAACCAGTTGCTGATTACTCCCTCTATCAAAAGTAGTGCTCAAACTACTCGAGTTTCTAAACTGGTGCCTAAGAGGCCTCTTTAGGCTGACGGCAGATCACACAGTGTTCCCTGTGAAATAACACCCTCCCTGACATCAGCACTGGGTTATAACCTTACACAGACATGGTTCAAGCAGGTAACTCAGTGGGACATACCGGGACACTCACCTAAGGCAAGAAATATGCTACCGGCCAACACCTCTGATTACTGAAGCTCACATAATAAGAAAAGCAAGAATCATTGTTCTGTGGAATAAGCAATCGTGTGAGTCAGCCTGTACTTCAGCACCAGAAAAAGAAACCACATTACACTACATATAAGGAAGAGACACTCAACACTAGGTGATGGAACAAACCCATCTATTCAGAGCTGGGATCAAATTCCAGTGTATTTTAAGTTCATGCAACAAAACGAAGTCGAAGCCATGGCACTTTAAAATACACACGAAAACTTTGACTCTGCTATTCTTAAGAACTATTAAGCTATTTTAGGAAAACAAAGACATTTACAGGCTCAGGATCTAAACTTGACTGCATTTAGACTACCACTACACTAAGGATTTAAGTTTTTCTGTTATAGAACGATAAGCGAAAGCCGGACTATTTCAGGCTCCTACTGAATCTTTCACTTAGCTGTACAACAGGCACAAAACTGAAGCATCCACCAGCTCTCAGACTAGGACAGATTCTTTAAGACAAACCAAACACTTTATTTTGTTTGGACAGTGTTTGTTTTGGACAAACCAAACACTGTTTGTCCTTACAGACAACTCCAATGAATTTCCTGTAGAACAGCTACTTCTGGAAGGTCAGGAAGAAACTTGGGGGGTACAAAAAACCTGCTGCTCCATCCCCATGTTTTATTAACACCGAACCCTAGATTCACACCCAGTTCACACTAACACAATGAGCGTAGAGTGAGATTGCTTTTTGTGGTAGTCACCTTCCAACCTTCACAGAAAACACGAAGGTAATAGTTACAGAAGAAATGACCTACAGGAATAATCAGCAGTTGAGGATAAAGAGCCACAAGGGACTGTGCAGAAGCAGCCTCCAGAAGTCATCCCATTCTAGGGCAGCATTCCCAAATTACTGCCGAGCTGTCTGTGAAAAGCAGGAGCATCAGAGCCCACACATCCTCACGTAGTGTCAATGCATTTGGTAACTCCGAAGTGAAACAAAGCACTCACAGGTTTTATGACTTTACAAACATGAATATTGCTGCTGGTTGTTTGCAGGATGCCAGACAAGAAATAGCCTTCAGCAGGATGAATGGCCTGAAGATTTCCCGGGAACAGCTCGGTCACTGCAGTCACTGCTCAGCAATCTCTGCTGTTCTGCAGCCAGACCTAATTAAGTCTCTGCTTTCAAGCACACGGAGCTGTTACATCAGCCTATGCCTTTGTGAGTTCCTACCTTACATCCTTTTTACATCAGTCTAGGACACCCTTGGGCACAATTACTGGATTCTGTAACATCACGCTAAATATTGCGGCTAGATCATCGTTCTCTCACCATGTCAATAGATTACACAGAGTCAAGCAATACATTAGTCAAAAAATTACTACTGGTAAGGTACTACATCCTTGACACGCAACAGGATTTTAGGTCACAGAAGTATGAACTTAGAGCAGGGCTCATCACTGATACCTTGCAGCATTTCAGACAGATGCTCTCAGTTACAGAGGACCTCTTGCAAAAACTGTTTGAGTATTTCCCATTTAGATTAAAATAAAATAATTTATCCTGTGTGAACCATTAAATGCCACTTACCCTAGCAAAGACAGGTACGAAGTTACCTCCGAGTCAGGCTCTCAATTAAAGAAGCAAACAAATCTTTCCGCTGTAAGAATGCTAAAGCAAGCATTATACAGCTTTTCGACTTTGACAACTTGTTATACTAGTGTATTACCCTGGGACTTGGTATCACAACTCATACGAATGTTTGCAGTATCAGGCAAGACTCAGACATTACACCTGAAAAGCCATCTTGTACATCTATAGCATGATAAAACTCATGAGAAGATGAATTTGTTTCTTAACTCTTTACATGAATCCTATTACGTGTATTAAAAAGTTTTCTAATGCACTAACTCAACTAACTTTTGCGCTCAAAATCCCAGTTCCAGATTACATCCTTTTAATAAATGGCTGCTGAATTGTAATAGTCTCTTAAATGGAAATGGGAGTATTACTATACTCTCTATTGAGACTTCAGTGCCTTACTGTAGCATGTGTTAACCCACAACACAAGATTTCTTCCTATTTCAAAAGACATTTGTAACTCAAGCAGGCTTATCACAAGTCCTAAAAATGTTTACAATACTTTACATCGCCATTACACTACACACACAAAGGCCCTAAAATACTTTATCAGCATTATTCACAACAGAAAGGTGTACTTTCCAGAGGAAAAATTGACGTCACAGTTCTCATCTGTTTCTCCGATAACGAAAACTACGTTACAACACAACTATAGAATGGAAACTAGAAAAGGAATTTAAAGAAATTACCCGCTCTGCGTCACTGAATTACGAAATCTACCATCACGTGTAAATGATGAGGCACAGCCATTTCAGCCAAATAATTAGACCATGAGCTCCTGGGGGCAGGAGCTGCCTCCCCCGCGGCCGGAATCCCCGCACAAGTGACCTCACCCACTCGCGTACTTCACNTTTTTTTTTTTTTTTTAGCATCCCCAAAACACAAAACCATAAACACAAGTATATACCTTTTTCCGCTTGGTTCTTCTGCGTTTCTCACCAGAGAGAATGCCATGCTGCACGAAGTCCGTGACCCCACAGTTTTGTTGTTCCCGCTGCACCCGACAGACAGTTAAGTGACTGTGCTCAGAAACGACCAAACTCGGCCTCTCTGCTCCTTTTAAACCAGGCGTCCCTTTTTTCTCTGCTGTTTGAAAGGCTGCCTTGAAATTTAAAGGGTTATATGGATCATCTGAGGTACAGAACGAGTTCCAAAGTTTCAAGTTTTCTGCCTCATCCACACTGCTACAGTCCCAGTCGTCCTCCTCTTCAGAACTATGGTGAGGAGAGCCCGAGGACTCCTCTGCCCATGAAGAATCTTCCTCCTCCTCCTCCACATCCGACATATCCTTTCCCGGATCACTGGAAGATGTCTGAATGGTGGCTGTGAAGTTCTGAGGGTTGTATGGATCCAAACTGTAGAAGGAATTCCAGAGATGAAGCCTCTCCCCGTCCTGGCTACCGCCATCTGAATCAGAGGGGAGCCCTTCGCTGTCAAACCCGTCATCGTCATCATCATCCCAGTCTTCCTCATCATCCGCACTCTCCTCCCCACTGGAAGCTCCCCCTATGATATAGTCTATTAATTTATTTGCGCAGACAGGTCTGGCTGAAACTGGACGGTTTTGCTCTATTTCGGAGTCCTTGTCATCCTCTTCAGCCAAGGCTTCTGCCTCAAGTGCTCCCTTCTCAGCTGAACCACTGATCCCCTCCTGCTCCACGGCACCACCTCCAGCTTGTCTCCCTGCCTCACTCGGCTCCTCGGGCTGCTTCAACTCCCCGGTGTCACACCGCTGCTCCCGCCGTCCCTCTACCTCTTCTTGACAAACACCCTTGTGGTGCTGCTCCTCCTCCAGGCTGTGATAGCCGTGGTCCGGCTCTGGCACGGCCAGGCCGCCGCTCGCCAAATGCCACCGCTGGAGAAAAGCCAAGCGCTTGCTGCGGAGGAACTCAACCTCCGGCAAGCCGCCCCGGGCAGGGCAGCCTCGCCAGGCCTCGGCGGGGACGTCGGCTCGCAGGGGTTGCGGCAGATGGCTCTTGCCGGAGGAGCCGGTCTGGCCCTGCTCCGGGTCCAGCACGTACCAGTCCACACGCCGTAGGGGGAAGGACACCAGGCTCCGCACCAGCCCGCTTCCCCAGAGACCCGCCGGGGTCCCCGTGCCGCCCTCTATCCCCTTCTCCAGGGTCTCCTCCGGCCACGGCAGCGTCTCCTCGGTCCAGTCCAGCGAGGCGGCCGGCTCCGAGANCCCAGCGGTGCGGCGGAGCCTGCGGAGCGGCGCTCCGTCGAGGGGCTGCGGGTCGGCGGTCGCGGGGGTCGGCGGTCAGCTTCCCTCGGGCTCTCGACTCCATCCTGCTGCAGGCGGCGGCACAAAATGGCGGTGCGGGGCCGAGCGCGGCGGCTCCACCCGCCCGCGGCCAGCGCGAGCCCCGAGAGGCGGGGCCACCCCAAAGGCGCAGGCGCCTGCCCGCCCCCTTGACGTCACCGCGCGCCGCCGCCGCCCATTGGGCACCCGGGGCCGTCGCCGGGNGCAGCAGCGGCGGCGGCTGGGGTCCCTTGGCGGGCGGCTGCCCGGCGGCGGGGCAGAGGGCACTGCTCAGCGCGGGGCCGGGCAGCAGCCGCTGCAGCAAAGCGGGCAGCGGGGAGAGGAGCTGCGACATCAGCCGCAGCAAGGAGAAAGGCGGGCTCGCCTGGGGCGAGGCGCCGGCGGGGGCCGCGCTGGGCCCGGCCAGCTTAGGCCAAGCCGCGGCGAAGCCCAGCCGGGCCCGCCCCAGGCCGCGTTCCCGACCGCTGGGCTCCATGAGCGGCGGCGGTGGGCTGAGGAGACTGTTCAGCGTTCCCAGCGGTGCGGCGGAGCNTCCCCAGAGACCCGCCGGGGTCCCCGTGCCGCCCTCTATCCCCTTCTCCAGGGTCTCCGCCGGCCACGGCAGCGTCTCCTCGGTCCAGTCCAGCGAGGCGGCCGGCTCCGAGAGCAGCAGCAGCGGCGGCGGCTGGGGTCCCTTGGCGGGCGGCTGCCCGGCGGCGGGGCAGAGGGCACTGCTCAGCGCGGGGCCGGGCAGCAGCCGCTGCAGCAAAGCGGGCAGCGGGGAGAGGAGCTGCGACATCAGCCGCAGCAAGGAGAAAGGCGGGCTCGCCTGGGGCGAGGCGCCGGCGGGGGCCGCGCTGGGCCCGGCCAGCTTANCCCAAAGGCGCAGGCGCCTGCCCGCCCCCTCGACGTCACCGCGCGCCGCCGCCGCCCATTGGGCACCGGGGGCCGTCGCCGGGGAGGAGGCCCCGCCCCTCGCTCCTCGTGGGGATTGCATCAGCCGGCGCGCGCCGCGCGGCAGCGCCCCCTCTGGCGGCGGCGGGGAAGCGGGGCCGGGGGATGAACGGGGCCGCGCGGGGCGGAAGGACAAGGGCTCGGCGGAGGTAAAGCGGGGCAGGGGCAGCTGCCCGTCTCCCCGGAGCCCGTCAGCCAGCGGCACACCCCAGTTAGTGTTAATCACGGAACGGTTTGGGTTGGAAGGGGCCTTAAAGCCCACCCAGTGGCACCCCCTGCCCTGGGCAGGGACACCTCCCACCAGCCCAGGTGGCTCCAAGCCCCGTCCAACCTGGCCTTGAACCCCTCCAGGGATGGGGCAGCCACAGCTTCTCTGGGCAACCTGGGCCAGGGGCTCACCCCCCTCACAGCAAACAATTTCTTCCTCAGATCTCACCTAAATCTCCCCTTTTTCACATAAAACCCTTCCCCCTCGTCCCATGGCTCCCCTCCCTGCTCCAGAGTCCCTCCCCAGCTTTGCTGGAGCCCCTGTAGGGACTGGAAGGGGCTGGAAGGTCTCCGCGGAGCCTTCTCTTCTCCCGGCTGAACCCCCCAGCTCTCTCAGCCTGTCCTCCCAGCAGAGGGGCTCCAGCCCTCCCAGCAGCTCCGGGGCCCTCCATTAATCCGCCATTTGTGGGCACGCTTCGTCAGCCCTTGGGGTAACAATGGCTGAGATGGGCAGGAGGGGGCCGGGGTCCCCGCGTGTGCCAACAGGATGGTGCCTGGGGACCCAGGGAGTCATGTCCCCATCCACCCAGGACTCGGTCTCCCGGGCCCTGCAGCAGGCAGATGTGCAGGCAGGTGTTGAGGCAGCGCTCACGCATCACCCCGTGCGTTTCATCTCCTTTATTTTCACGCCACCGTGTTACAGGCAGGAGGGTCCCGACCGCAGGAGGGTGACAGCTCCAGCAGCCCCAGCCACCGGCGGGGCCAGGCTGCTCCCCCCACTCCGTCCTTCCACCGCCTCCCGCTAGATACGATATTTAAAACTTTTAATATAAAGGTTAAGTTCATTATTCTCGATCCTGAGAAACATTTCGTCCGTTTACGGAGCTCTCGCTGTAAACAAAGCACCACAGGCACCAAGCCCGCACCCCGGCGCAGGCGTCCCCGGCTCCGGGGCCGGAGGGCAGATGAGGAGAGGGATGTCCACACCGGCATGGGGACAGGAAGGGTGGCCGGTGGTCCCCTTCCCATGGCATTGGGAGGGTCAGCCACACTGGACCGGCTCCATGCACAGCCCTGCCACACCGCTCTCCCTGGGGAGTGAATTCCCCGGGATGGGAATTGCCCGGATCCAGGCAGGCAGCTCCTGGCTGGACCAGTATCCAGGGCTCTGCGGGTACACGCACCCCCAGCAAACCTCCACCATGCCTCCCCTCTCCTCTCCGCCCCGGTGCACGCTACTCGTTATTAAAAAAAATTAAAATACAGATATCCCAAAGGAAGAAATACCCCCCCGAAGCGCCCCACCGGTCCTCCCTGCCCCTCCCTCCCCGCGTTGCTCCCTTGACACAAGGTAAACTTAAAAAAGAAGATGCCTGCGGCAGCGCCCGTTGGTACCCAGTCCCTACTGGCACATCCCGGGGCGGGCAGAGCCGCGGCAGCGGTGCTGTGGGTCCCCAGCCCCGGCGGTGGGACCTCAGAGGGTGCCGTGGCCGCGGGATCCCAGGGCGAACCAGCCCATCTTCTCCTGCGCCAGGTCGAGGTCCCGCAGGCGGATGCCGACCTCCCCAAGGAGGATGTTCTCCCAGAAGCCCTCCTCACTCAGCACGCTCAGGCGCAGCTCCCGCTGCTGCAGGTCCCCCCTGGGAATCCCGTCGTAGACCAGCTGCGGGGCAGGATGGGGCAGAACATCAGTCATGGCCCCCCTGGACCCCTCCTTCTCCATCATCTCCATCTCCATCACCTCCATCTCCATCACCATCTCCATCCCCATCCCCATCTCACGTACCATCTCGTTGTAGGTGGGGTTGCAGGTTTTTCGGGCCACTTTGGTTTTCCTCTTGGTGGTTTTTTGGGGGTCGGGCAGCAGATAGGTCTTGACGTAGGGGTCAGGGTCATTGCCATCCTGCAACGGTGGCTGTGGGGGGCAGAGTGGGGAGCCCTCCATGAGCACACCAGTGGGGTGGACCCCCACCCCACCACACCTAGGCGCCGCGCACCTACCAGCCCCCGGATGTGCATCACCATGATGAAGAGCTTGTTGTTCTTGTAGGAGATAGAGAGCTTCACCTCCCCGCCGACCTTCCCCAGGGGTCGAGCCCACGTGGCGTCTGGAGAGGAGAGGAGGGGTGTGGGTGGGATGGGAGCCCCCCGCCATCACCCCACATGGTGCCAGCTGGATGCCGGCACTGCCGCCAGCCCCCCTACCTGCCGGCTTCGGGGTCGGGTTGGTGCCTGCTGCCTTCTCGTCCCGTGGCAGGGGGTGGAAGAAGGTGTAGATGAGGTCGCACTGTGGGGGGAGGAGGTCACATTAGCAGTGACGGTGGTGACCGCGTCCCCCGCCATTTGGGACCAGTGCACGGTGCATGTGTCAATGCTTTACGTGCACAGCGATGCACCATGATGGCGTATGCTACGATGCTTTATGTGGTGCATTGGCCTCCACGCACTTTCCCACCCAAGCTAACCTCACCGGTGTCCCCAGCACCGACCCCATCTCTCAGAAGGCAGCAGCCCTCCTCTGCCCCACTGGGAGCCCCCATGTCCCTACCTCCGCCACCTCAGGGGCGGCATGGATGAGGTGCCAGATGTAGCCGTTCAACTCCTCCTTCCGCCGCTCAGCCACCGCTTTGCCCCGCGACCGTCCGATGACGAACCTGCTGGGGAAGCTGCGGGGACGGACACTCAGCAAAGCCCAGGGGATGGTGGAGAGCCCCAGGGGTCTGCTGGGGGTCTGGGGGGGTACCTGGGCAGCAGTGAGGAGGGGAAGAGGAGGCGCAGCTTGTTGTGCAGCTCCTGGAACTCCTCGAAGGTGCGCTGCACAAAGACCACCTCGCCCGGGCTCTCCCGCTGCACCTTCACCACGTAGGTCTGCAGAAAGATGGGGCTGTGACATGTGATGGCGACCGCGGGGTGCCCCGAGTCCATATGGGTCTGGGGAGAAGCAACAGGACAGAACCACCCAAGTTGTCCCTTCGCTTGTCCCCAACCATCCCCACTCACGTAGCCCTTGCTGGGGTTGAAGACCCTCTCGTGGTGGCAGAGGAAGACGTCGCGGATCCGGCCGGACGTCTTGATGGTGTGCAGGCGGGGGGCAAAGGAGAGGGTTGGGCGGGCATCGGAGCCTGTGAACTTCATCTGTGCCAGGTTGTGGATGAAGAAGTTGAGCTTGGTGGCCACACTGCCGAGGCTGGACTCAATCAACCTGCAACAAGGCCACCACCATGTGCTCAGCACAGAGGAGCCCGTCAGTGTGCCAAGCCGGTGCCCGTGCCTCCCTCCATGGGCTCCCTCCATCCTCTCCTGCCCCGTCACCCACCCATGTCCTCTACCTGGTGAAGTAGGTGGTGGCATCGGCATCAGAGTCCTGTGGCCTCAGGGCATCATAGACGTACTTGAGGTCCTCCAGGTCGGAGAGCTCGGGGATGCCACAGGACAGCATCTGGGAGACAAGGTAGAGGGTGAGGGCAGGTGGTGGCAGGAGGACCCCTCTGCTGTGCCTGGGCGGGATGGGCATGTGGCCCCCCGGCTCTCACCAGCCCCAGGAGGTTGAGGAAGAGGTGTGTGTGCTTGCGGATCAGGTTGTAGGCTTGGCAGCACAGGTCGACAAAGTCGTGGAAGCGGCTGGAGGGCTTGTCCCCTCCGTTGATGACATATGCCATGTCCGAAGTGAAGACGAATGGCGCCCGGTCCCTGCACCAGGGAGGGAGGGACAGAAAGTGACCACGTCTGGGGGCCACCCACCACCGGGACCAGGAGAGGGGGCTTCACCTGTGAAATAACCCCAAGGGATGAGCCCAGGCAAGAGGGAAGGAGATGCCAGTGGCATTTCTCACCTCTTGATGTTGCCGAACATCTGTGCATGGCCCAGGAACCTCCCGAAGTCGATGTGGAACATGTGGCCGGTGGTCTTGAGCATGATGTTGTCATTGTGCCGGTCGCAGATCCCCAGCACGTAGGTGGCCACGCAGCAGCCGGCACAGGAGTAGATGAAGTTCTCCACAGCCTGGGAGGAGAGAGGGAGGCAGGGAGGGATGGAGCAACCAAGTGTGGAGAAAGGCTGGAGATGTTGGGAAGCGAGGGGTCTCATCCCAGGAGAGGGGAGCACGAGGAGCAGGAACCCTGGCCAGGCTCCTCCTCACCTTCTCATACTCGTCCTCCTCGGGGTTGTGTTTCTGCAGCCAGTCTGCCAGTGGCCGGTCTTTGAAGGAGCCCGTCACGCCATGCTCCACCTGGATTTTGCGTAGGGTCTCGGCGTTGGGGATCATCTCCACCATGCCTGGCAGCCGAGACAGCAGGGTAAGACCCATCCATCCTGCCCGGTGGGGCACCGAGACCCCAGACCCCTTTGCCACCAACACAGCTGCTCCCCAGCCATCACCCCTGAGTGACAGCCTGCAAAGCCACGTTACCACAGAGGGGCTGGTGGGATGAGACCCCAGGGTGGAACACAGCTACTTGCAGCAGCTCCTCTCTAGCAGAACCCCAGGACCTCCTGTGCTGTCACCAGCCTGAGCGCATCACAACCTGGGGCTCGATGCCACCCGGGGATGCCCCAATGCCGTGTTACCTCGTCCGCGGCCGGTGGAGAAGCAGCGGAAGATGACCATGCGCATGTCCAGCCCCTCCTGCACCCAGATCTTGTTCATGATCCGGATCATCTGCAGCGTCAGCATGTCCTGCCGCAGGTCATCGCCACACTGCAAGCCGCAGGGGGAAGAGCCATCAGAGCTGGGGGCAAAGGCGAGCCAGCCCCACGCGGGCTGGGGCAGCCATGCCAGGGGTTTGGGCATCGCCGGGGGGATGGTCTCACCTTGAAGATGACTCGGATGTTTTCCCCGAGGGGATCCACATTCTGGAAGGAGAGCTTCAGGGGGACGGCGTTGGAGTTGAAATAGGAGCAGTCCTGCAGTGGGGAGGAAAGAACAGCCCGTCAGGGTGAGCCGGGTGCAGGCAGAGGAGCCCCCTGACACCCCCCGGCTCCGGCACTCACCCGCGGCACGATCCCCTTCACCAGCAGGCTGGGGCTGAGCGGCAGCCGGCACGACCCATTGGCTTTGAAGAACTGCTTCACGTCCTCCAGCCCCTCGCGGAGGATGCCCTGCGGGGTGGGCATGGGATGGGGGAGCTGAGACACAGCCCGGCACCCCCTGCACCCCCTTCCCACCGCCCCAGCACCCACCTGGCGCGCAGATGGGGCGGCATCCCGCACTTGCTGGGCCAGCCTGGCCAGTGTGTTGACGAGCAGGCACTGCCGGTCAAACTCCTCCCGCAGCCCCTTCCCGCAGCAGCAGAGCAGAGCTGCCAGCAGGTACTGGTAGCGGATGCTGAACTGGGAGTCCTTGAGGCCATCCTTCAGCAGCCTGCTCGGGGCAGGGGCGCACGGGGTCAGGAGAGAGCCCCAGGGTTCCCCCCCCAACTGCTCCCAGCCCCCCCAACCCACCAGAAGAAGTAGTGGGTGATCTTCAGGTCGCAGATTGCTCGCTTCATAAGGAAGCGCACCAGCGGGCTGTCCAGGTAGCACTCATACTTCAGGGCCTGGAGGGGGGACAGTTTTGGGGCACAGTGGGACCGGCATGCACCCCATGCCACCTCCTGGTCCTGGCATGCACCCCATGCCATGTCCTGGTCTTGGCATGCACCTCATGCCACATCCCCGTCCCACCACACACCTGGACCAGCTGGGGCAGGTAGTCCAGCAGCTCGGTGTCAGAGATGGAGTCGATCCACTGCACGGCTGTCCTCCTCACCTCCTGGTCCGGGAACCTGCGGCCAGGACAGGCGTCATGGGGACAGCATCCCCCCAACCCCATTATCACCACTACCCTCTCCCTGCCTGCACGGGGAGGACAGCAGTGCCAGAACACGGATCCCCGTGGCACCCGCAGCCCACCGGTGGCTTACGTGGCGTGCAGGAGCCCCAGGGCATCCTGGTGGCTCATGTAGGTCCACTGGCTGAGCAGGGCGTAGATGTCGGGCAGGCAGGCCCACTCCCAGCTGGGCGCACTGGCCAGCAGCATGGGCAGGGCGCCGGGCGCCGCGTGGCAGTAGTAGCGCTTCTCCCACAACCGCTTGCGATCTGCGTCCATCAGCCTACGGCAGCAGGGGGACGGGGTGCACGGCTCAGGCTCGGGGCAAGGGAAGGGATGGCATGGATGGGGATGGGGCTGGCAGGTTGGCATCCCTCTGTCCCCATCACTCATGGCACATGGCACACTGATAAACCCCTCCCAGCCCTCCTTGCTGCCCCACGATGAAAAAGATGGAGAGCAGGATCTTGCCTGCATCCCCCCAGGCTGGGGCGAGCTCAGCAGACAGCTCTGTGCCACACTGCAGGATGCTGGGGGCTCCCCCTGTCCCCACGCTGCACCTCATTCCCAAGGGACAGCCAGGACCTGAGCATCCGTGCACAGGGGTGACCGAGACGTTGCAGGGATAGCCCTGGCTGTCCCCCCCTGCCCGGGGACCCCCGAGCTGGCCAGGGGCTGGCCGTGCACCCCAGGCATTTTGCAAGGAGCGTCAGCACTGTCCTGCGTGGTGGATCCCGGCGCAGCTGCTGACACCTGATCCTCCCATTTATAGCCAGCGCCAGAGGACTGGGACCAGCTTGGCCGTGCCAGGCTGGACAAGGGGCCGGGCAGCTGTCCCCGCTGGGGGGGACGTGGCTGCAGAGATCCTCCCCAGATAGGGGCAGCTGGGGAGGGCAGAGCGCTGAAGGACCAATGACAGGCAGCTGCGGGCAGGCAGCTCTGCCAAACACCAAGCGAAAGCATCCCCAGAGGCAGGGTCAGACCCTCAGGTACCCGCTCTGCATGCCACGGCAGTGCTGGGGGTATATCAGAAGAGTCCCCCCCTGCCAGGGCAATGGCACCTCTCCCCCCCGTCCTGGGGTTGCTTACCAGTAGAGCGATTTCTTTTGCATCGCCTCCCGCAGCTTGCGCTGGTCCTCCTCCCCCAGGCTGCCGAACTCGTACTTGGGGCTGAACTCGGCCGCCGGTGGGCTGGTGAACTTTACCTCGAAGGCGGAGGTGGGGAAGTCGATCTGGGGCAGAGGCAGAAGGTGAGCGGGGTCCACACGTGGGGATCAGTGCCTGTGTGTCCCCCCGGCGCCCCCCGCCACCAGGACGTTACCTGCAGGATGACGCTGTCGGGCTGGTTGAAGTTGGGGGCACTTGACCTGGCTCTGGAGTTGTCCTGCGTCGCCGGCCACAGGCCCAGGAGCTTTCGCCCACAGGTGAGGACCCTGGAGGAGAAGGAGGGTTGACAGCCTGGCACTGGGGGCTGCTCTGCTGGGGCAGGAGGGTGGCACTGCTGCAGCGATGCTGTCTCCATGCTGAGCCAAGGCGCTGGGCCCCCTCCTGCCCCACTCTGACGATGCTGGCATGGCCCCCCCCATGCCGAACGTGGCAGGACACCCCACGTACTGCCTGAAGTTGAAGAGGGGGGTGGTCACCCAGCCCAGGGCCTCGGGGACACGCCGCTGCTTGTTGGCGTCGGAGGAGCTCCCCGGGGGCGGGACAGGCACGGCGAAGAGCGTGACGCTGAGCAGTGTCTCCCGTGGCAGACGGTTCACCTGGATGGGGAAGCAGATCCTGCAAGACAGCAGTCAGCGGCTCAGCCGTGCCGGGGACAGCCACTGCCAGCACCCCGTGGCACTTGCCAGCCCCTTGCCTTGGGATGCCAAACGTGCCCCGGGAGAGCCCGGCCCAACAGATGCCTTTGCTGATGGCGCTGGGGGTGCCACGTGCCCCCCGGAGGTCCCACGTCATGGGCAAACACCCCGTGGGAGGTGGGTTCGGGGAGAGCCACCTGCTCGTGTACCCCCATCCTCTCCTGGCACCAGGGAGCCTGGCCGCTCTCTGTCCCGGGAAGGTGACCGTGGGGCAGGGGGGCCGCCACGGAGGGCCCCCACCACACACTGACCTCGTCCCGCGCCCGGGGGGTGCTGCGTGGGACCCCGGGGCTGCGGCTCCTCTGCGATGCTCCCGGGGAGCCCAGGGCAGTAGCTACATCCCGCCCGCGGTGGGCAGGGGCAGGGGATCGCCCGGCGGAGGGGACCGGCACCACTCCGCTCCCCGCCGGACGCTCGGCGCCTGTCCTTGGGGGGCACTGGCGCCTTCTAAAATTATCCTGTCCCATCCCCACCTCCCCGGGCCGCTGCGAATGCCAGGCGTGGTGAGGGCTCGGCACAGCCTCCCTGCCTGCTCCCGGGTCTATTTTTGGAGCAGATCCCCTTTCCTGAGTGCAAACACGCAGCTCCGGGGAGGGCAGGGCTGGCGGCGGGGACGGTGCTATTCTTGGGGATGACACAAAAGCTTCCGACACCCAAAAAATAGGAAGAGGCACAGAGAGGAGGAGGAGGAGGCAGGGGATGGCAGCGGGCACCCCCTGCCCGCCCCACGGCTGGGGTGCTGCCTTACTGCTGGTCCCATATGATGAGGTGGAAGAGGTATTTGTAGACGTGGGCCTTCCTGGTGAGCAGGGGGCTGCACAGCTCCTTGCCGCCATGGCTGAGGGAGCAGGAGAGGTAGAAATCTTCGTAGCTGCAAGAGGAGCAGAGGGAGCTGTGAGTCATAGAATGGCCTGGGCTGGAAGGGACCTTTCGGATCATCGAGTCCAACCATCAACCCAACTCTGACAAAAACCATCACTAAACCGTATCTCTAAGCACTGTGTCTACCCGTCTTTTAAATTCCTCCAGGGATGGTGCCTCAACCGCTTCCCTGGGCAGCCTGTTCTGATGCTTAATAACCCTTTCAGTGCACAAATTTTTCCTAATATCCAGTCTAAACTTCCCCTGGTGCAACTTGAGGCTGTTTCCCCTTGTCCCATTGCCTGTTCCTTGGAAGAAGAGACCGACCCCACCCTGCGCTACACCCTCCTTTCAGGCAGTTGCAGAGAGCGAGAAGGTTTCTCCTCCACCTCCTTTTCTCCAGGCTGAACACCCCCCGCTCCCTCAGCTGCTCCTCATAAGGCTTATTCTCCAGTCTCATGCATCAGGGGGGCTTTGCCTGGGGCTGGGGAGCTGCCACCGGGGGCGTTCACTCCGCCACGGGGCAAACCCCATGCCAGCGGGGTGGGTGGATGGATGCGCTGCCCCTCCGCACCTTCCCCAGGCTGGGCTTGGGAAGGGGGCTGTGTCGGGGAGGGGGCACAGAGCCGGGAGCCCCCGTCCCCATCACCATATGCCACTGCGCATACCATCACACGGGGGGGTTGCCGGGGGGGCCCTGCCATGTGGCAGGTGCCGAGCGACAATCCAGGGAGGGCTGCGGGGCGCCGGAGGTCAGGGGATGCCGGCATTTCCCAGGCTACCCGCTTTGTTCGGAGCCAGTCACCAGGGGGAATACATTAAGGACAGGACAAAAGCGAGGGGTCCCCGGCGGGGCGGCTGCTGCCGGCGCTGCTGCCTCGCACGCCCTCCCCACAACGGGCTCCTGCCGCCTGCCCGGACTCCCGCCGTCCCCCCACGTGGGGCTGAAAGCGGGTACAGGCACCGAGGCACCTAACAAAGGAGCACGCCGCTGCTGTGGGGTGAGAGCAGCCCGGCCCTGCTGCACCGGGGCCATCTGTCACATCCCTGGGGGTGGTGGTGAGCCCGGGAGCGATGCTGCAGCCACAGGGACTCGTGGGGGTGGGATGGGAGAGCGCGGCAGAGCCCGTCCCACCTGCTTGCTCCCAGAGGCTCTACCATCAGCTGGCTCTGAGCATCCCTCATCACCCGTCGAGCACCAGAACATCCCTCACTGCTGTTGAGCACCAGAACATCCCTCACTGCTGTTGAGCACCAGAACATCCCTCACCGCCCATCGAGCACCAGAACATCCCTCACCGCCCGTCGAGCACCAGAACATCCCTCATCACCCATCGAGCACCAGAGCATCCCTCACCGCCCATCAAGCACCAGAACATCCTTCACTGCCCATCAAGCACCAGCATCCCCGTATTCCTCCTGCCCTTTAGGAGGCTTGGGGTGTGTTAGCTCTTATTCCCCCCACGTCTGCTGAATATCAGGGATGGGGACACACTCCTCAGCCACCCAGGAGAGGGACACGGTGTATTTAAGACAGGTGTGAGCCCCAGGATGGTGGCAGCAGCTGCCCTTACCTGGCAGCCCAGGTGATGGGGATGCGGTGGGTGGCGTAGACGGTGAAGGAGAGCGGGCAGGAGAGCAGGCGAGCCTCCTGCGCCACGCCGTGCTCCCGGCTCCCGTGCACGGCTGTCTGGAAGTCGGCATTGAAGGTGCTGCAGTAGAGCTCAACCAGGTTGAGGATGGCAGCCGTCAGGCTCTCCACGATCCTCTCTGAAGAGAAGGAGGGAGAGGTGTCAGTCGGGGTGGCCGCCGGCCCCGCTGCCCCCCGCAGTGTCCCTTGGGGCTGGAGTCGGGATGCTGGAGGGACCCTGGGGCTGGACCACGGGCAGGTCCCCCCCCGGGGACAAAGCGGGTGTGAGAGGGAGAATTTCAGGCTTCCCATTTTGCTGAGTTGATGGGGAGGAACAACAGCCATCGCCTCCAGAAACCCTCTTTTCTTAATCAGAACAGTTTCAAACACATTTTTGGCCTCAATAATTGAAGGGGAAGGGTTTGAAGATTAAAAGCACCAAGAACTTGAGCCCAGAAGGGGAAGAGAAGAACAGAAATACCTCGATTTTCCCTCTTGGCCAGAACATTTGGATCCTGTTGAGGAAAAAGGAAAAAAAAAAAAAAAAGAAAAACCACAAGAGCAGCATCAGAACCAGCCCCGTGCTGTCGGCGAGGAGCAGCTCGCCAAGCCGGCCACTTTACGTAAGCCGCCCGGGCTCCTCGCCTCCCAGCTATTGAGGAATTTTCCACGTGGTATGGCGGGAGGAAGAAGGGAAAGAAGGCAGATGGGAAAATGTGCTTCCCCTCCGCACCTCCCGGCTGAGCCATCTCCCTCCACCCCGGCCCCGCACCCCGCGGGGACCTGCCCATCACTCACCTTCTGGATTTTGGGCTGCATGCGGGAGGGACAGGGGGGCATCTGGTTCAGGGCTGACGTGATCTCCTGGGACTCCACGGCAGCCAGGGCGTTGCAGATGGCCATGACCGACTGGATCCCCCGTTCCGCCTTCAGCGGGAAGTCTCCCTGCAGGACAGAGGTGGGCTGATGCAGGACCCCCGGGCAGCCAAGGCTGCTCCCCGCACCCCACACAAGGAGGTGCACCAGCCTGTGCCTCAGTTTCCCCTCCTTTCACACCTTTCCCCTTCTATGGTTCACCCTTAGAGCCCCATAACGAAAAGGGGGGAAGAGTCTGCTGCAAATGAGGCAAGGTGTCCCCAAAAACGCCCCCTCCGTCCCGCTGGTGCTCACCTCGGCTGCCAGGAAAGCATCCACCTCGTTGTGGAAGGTGTCAAAGAGGAGACTGAGGGCCTGCCTGGGGGACAGGGAGCAGAGCTCAGCCCCAGCCAGGTGGGCACCCAGCACGGGGCGGGGGGGTGGTCCCACCGTGTCCCCCCCTACCTGCTGATGGTCTGCTTGATGGGTCTCTCCTGCAGGTGGATGTAGTGGTTGAGGGTGGAGGGGCTCTGGTCATCGTTGGCCTGGAGACGGAGAGATGCTGTGCTGTAGCTCAGCCACCCATGGGTGCTCCCGAAGCAGGGAGGTGGCATGGCCGCCCCCACCTTGGCCCTCCCCGCCCCAGCACCCACCGTCCTGGCCAGGTCGCTG
>VXBH01008524.1:38595-51675 GCA_013400035.1 Rynchops niger | reverse complement strand
AGCTGCAGGCGAATGTCGATCTCGAACTTCCTGCAGTGCTGGATGTACTCGTGGCTGCCCAGCGCGTGCTTGCTGCGGGCACACAGAACCGCACGCTCAGCCCCACGCCCCTCTCCGTCCCATGAGACACCCCAACACCCCAAAACCCAAACCCCGGATGCCCCATCCCACCGCCCCGGGGCCAGGCAGGGTCGGCTGGAGCTCAGCCGCAGCCACCTCGCCTGCAAAAACGGACGTTCGTGGCAGCGGGTGGTTTGCTCTAGGAAACTCGAAGAATAAGCTATTGTTTTCCCTCCTTCCCCCCCGCGCCCTCCAAAAAGCCGTGCGCAGGCAGCAAGGCGCCCATGGCCACCCCTGCCTGCTCCTGCCGCCCCCGGCGCCTTCCGAAAGCCAAGGGACAGCAAGTGGCAGGAGCTCAGGCTGGTTTGCGGAGCTCAAGAGCCCGGACCGGCTTCGCAGGGCGGGTTTTTGGCACTTCCAGCATGTCCTCTGCCGCGGGAAGATGGGGAAAGAAAAGATCAGCGACAAAAGGGCTTTTTGTCCCAGGGCTTTCTCAAAGGCCCTTTTGAGGGCCCCGGGTGATACGGCAGCGCCTGCCTGCACCGGCTCCCGGGGAACCGCTCGCTGGGGACGGGCTGTCCTGCTCTGTGCCCAGGTTGCCGTTCCCTAACAAAAAAGCAGGAGATTTGTCCCTTTGGGAAATGCCCTCTGAGCTGGCTGGATCCGTCCTACAGCTGAGTGCTCCCTGGCAGCCCCGAGCCACCCACAGCAGAGATTTGCTCTATAGAATCACAGCATGGTTTGGTTTGGAAGGGACCTTAAAGCCCACCCAGTGCCACCCCCTGCCCTGGGCAGGGACACCTCCCACCAGCCCAGGTTGCTCCAAGCCCCGTCCAACCTGGCCTTGAACCCCTCCAGGGATGGGGCAGCCACGGCTTCTCTGGGCAACCTGGGCCAGGGGCTCATCCCCCTCACAGCCAAGAATTTCTTCCTCACATCTCACCTAAATCTCCCCTTTTTCAGTGTAAAACCCTTCCCCCTCGTCCCATGGCTCCCCTCCCTGCTCCAGAGTCCCTCCCCAGCTTTGCTGGAGCCCCTTGAGGGACTGGAAGGGGCTGGAAGGTCTCCCCGGAGCCTCGCAGGTCAGATGTATGGAAATGCCGCTGTACCCATTAACAGCTTGCACCTCCGCTGCATGCAAGCACACGTACACACACGGGCACGCACACGTACACACAGGTACGCACATGTGCTGTGGCGCTTCGCAGCAGTAGTGCTCACCACCGATGGGAATAACCCCTTTGGCAGCCGTGCCGGGCGGCCAGGAGCAGAGGCTGGGCTCCGCTCGCCCTCCGCACGGGTGCCATGCAGGCTCTGCCGGGCTGAGCAATTCCCAGCTGCCCCTGTAGGGCCTAAACCGGCAGCTCCTGGAGGCCATGGCAGATTTCCCGCAGATTTCCCGCGGCAGGGCCAGGCTCGGGGCTGCTCTCCAGCAGCAGGAGCTGGCTCGCTGCACCAAGCCACAGGCGAGGACGGCGTGTGCCTGTGCACGCGTGGCTGGTGCCGCTTCCCCTGCCGAGAGCGCTCCCAAGCACCACTAAACCCCTCCAGCAACGCTGCCTTCCTCCGGGAAAGGCAGCAAGGGCAGGAGGGATGTGTGCAGGTCTCACCCCCTATCACCCATCCCTGCCCTATGGCCAAGGGAGCCCATCGCAGCCCTGATGCTCCCGTGCCCCCTACCCCCGCTCCCCCGCAACACGTCCCTTTTCCACCTTCTCCTGCAATTTAAACACCAGGCTGGGAGAAGCCGGGCTCTGCCGCTCCGCTCAGTGACACGGCTGTTATTAATACTCCTCCAAAGAGCTTTTTTGGCAGGTCCCTGCTTTTCAGGCCCTTCTCCCGGCGTGAGGGGGTCGGCGTGACAGATACCCTGCCACCGGGAATGATGCTCCCAATATGCTGCTTTTGGCAAGAGCAGGGCTGCGGCTCGGGAGGAGGCGGGAGAGGGAGCAGAGAGGCTCCCGCTGTGCGCGCCGGGATCAGCCCCAGCCATCCATCACACCCGGGCGAGGCCATGCACGAGGTGAGCACGGCCGAGGCTGGGGATGCCTGGGTTGTGTTGTCACCCCCCCTCAGCCCTGTCCCCAACACTCACTTCTGCAGGAACTCCTCCAAGCCGCAGATCTTGAGCACGAAGTCCTCGACGTCGATGGCGTGCAGCTCGTCGTGCGTGTAGCACAGCGCCTGGTAGATGAGCAGGTCCACGGTGGAGGAGCCTGCGGAGAGAAGGAGCAGCATCCTGAGCCCCGGGGATGGCGGGACACCCCTCCCTGATCCTCCACCCAGGTGTTGCTAGGGTTTTTCCCCGCTTCACATCACCCCCCCGATTGCTGCAAGGGGGGACGGGCAAGCGGCTGCGCAGTGTGGGGCACTTACAGTCGCAGGTGAAGGTGAGGGGCTCCCGCAGGCTGTCACACACCACTGTCACCTTCAGGCTGACGCCGTGACCCAGCTGCTCGGGGCTGAGGTTGACGGCGTTCCACACCAAGCCCGTGAGGGAATAGTCCTTGGTGCTGTAGCCGGACCGCAGCCTGCGGAGGCAGGGACAGGTCAGAGATGTTGCCCTGCTTTGGGTTTTGCGCCCCCCTCCCCCCAAAGATGCCTGTTTTGGGGTGTTTTGCAGTGGGATGCTCCAGCCCCGGATGGGTACTTACACGTCCAGCATGTGGCAGAATGCAGCCACCTCCTCATCCCGCTCCTCGGAGACTTCGAAGAGCTCATAGCCATTGGAGAAGGAGTGTGGCCGGGGGGCAACCTACGGGGCAGAGCATGAGCCCATCAGCCGGCTGCAGTGTTCCTGGGGTCTTCAATCCACCGCCCGCCTGGGCTGGGGTTTGCCGGATCCCCCCCGTTAGAGAATCGGGCACTGGGAGCCTTTGCTCGCCCCGGCGTTGCTGTGACCGGGGAAACGGCAGCTCCGCAGCAGCGCTGGGGGGGACGTGGTCCGGCACCGGAGGGGTTTGGGCCAGGCGGACACCAGCCGCATGACACATCACCCACGTCTGCACCGACACCTTCCCCATGGCCAGCAGAAGGGAGACCCGAGGTCTTGCTGCCCCCAGCCCACAAAACTGGCCGTTTCCAGGTGGTTTACAAAAGCCCCAGTGGGGAGATTCCCCAGCGGAGACAAGGGATGGGCAGAGATGGACCTGAGGATGCCGCGGGATGGGCAGGGACTGTCCCCAGGCCACCAGGGTGCTGCAGCAGAGCCCTGCCCGTGCCCAGCCCCGCTCACCGCTCCCCTGCCACGATGCTGGGGCAGGTGGTACCGCCGTGCCAGGCTCCCCCCATGCGTGGGGGTCCCTGGGCCTCCATCGCTCTTTCGCATCAAACAATGGCCCCACTGTCAGAGCAATTAACCCAGCCAACAGCTAACGGGAGGCAGAGAAAGGCAGAGAACACAGCAGCCGCTAAAGACAATTTTAATGCCCTTTTATAATTAGTTTCTGGCACCAAGAAAGCTGAGAGTGACTTACGTAGCCCCCACCGGTGGTCCCCGGCTGCATCCCTCGCTCCCCGGGGAGGGGGAGACCCTGTGAGGAAGGCGACTTCTCCGGTTATTTACCTCCTCCTCTTGCTGGGGGTGGGATGAGCCGCACCACAGCCGGGGCTCTGCCCCCGCAACGGGCACCCCAGCGGGGATGGGGGATCTGGCAGCCCAGGGAGAGAGATGGCGGCAGCGCCAGCAGCCCCCCAACACCCCCCTGAGCAGAGGGGAGGTGTCCCGCTCGCCACTCGCCGGAGGGAAGAAGGGAGCCGGGATAGGAAAGGACGTTGTGAGTCGAACAGGAAAGTGATCGCCCAGCTGCCGGGAGGAGACTCCCGGCTCTTTCCGGAGGATCTTGTGACATTTTGCGCGCTGGCGGGACACGAGCCCACTGCAAAACACCTGCAGCGTGGCCTCCGGAGATGGCGGTGCTTGCGTGCTCCGCACGGCAGTCCCAGGGCACTCGTGTGCTGAGCCAGCCATGTGGCACAGCCATGTGCAGCCACCAGGCTTTGGCTGTGGGGTGGCAGCGATGGCCAGGGTGCTCTCCGAGGCTGCGGGCAGCCCCAGAGGTGTCTTGGGCAGGAGGGTGCAGAGAGGAGGCAGCGCTCGGGATGGCTGTGCGCGGAGCATCCCGCCTGCTTGGGATGATGGCTAGGTGGGACTTGCCCTTCTGCTTGGCTCCTGGCCCCAGTTCACCTGCCCTGGAGGGTTTTGGCCATGACTACGTGATCCCGCACAATCTGGAAAGGTCTTATTAACCCCCAGGGACAGTGTCTCAGGGCGCGGATGCCTCCGACCGTGATGCACAAACAAGACTCTGAGGAGCCGCAGGGATGGGACAAATAAAACCAGCCCGGAGCAAAGGAAACGCAGCAAAGCCACAGGCGCCCATGGACCTGTTCACACCCTGGCACCGCATTTCCAGCTCCCCCCAGCACCTCGGCTCCATCCCAGCCCCACTTCCAAGGCACAGAGAGAAAGGCCAGGTTGGACGGGGCTTGGAGCAACCTGGGCTGGTGGGAGGTGTCCCTGCCCAGGGCAGGGGGTGGCACTGGCTGGGCTTTAAGGTCCCTCCCAACTCAAACCATTCCATGATTCTATGATTCTTACCGGGTCGATGGAGATCCTGCGGTTCTTGTTTGGTGCCAGATTCTTCCTGTTGCCGAAGCGGGAGATGTATGTCCGGGGGGGGACCTGGGGGGGCATGGTCTTGCTCCGTGCCACTGGCTTGCCGCTCGATTCCTTCTCGAAGATGCTCCTGCCTTCCTTCCAGCCGCGGGCAGCTTCCCGCAGCACCTCCGACTCGTAGGTGGACTTCAGGTTGAGGCAGGTGATGGCGTCGTTGATGCCGCCGTAGTCGGCGATGCCGTAGGGGTCCTCCTCGGAGATGCGGCGCCCGAGCAGCTTGCTGTGAGCCCGCTCGTGGGCTGCCGAGAACATGTTGATGTCCCTGGGCTGGGGTCCTTTGGAGGACGGGGGGGATCCCTTCCCCGAGCGCTGGTTCCCCTCGGGGGAGCTCCAGAGGGGGTGCCGNNCAGAGCCGGAGAGGCCACGTGCCGCTTTGATGCCGTCGCAGCCGTTCCTCTCGGCCGGGTCGTCCCAGGAGATGAGGGGCCGGTCCCCCCGCTGCTTGGCCCGACTCTCCTCCTTGTCCTGCCGCAGGCGGGAGAGCGCGTCGTACTCCATCTGCAGAGCCTCCGCCAGCGCCAGCTCCTTCCGGCTGATGCCCACCGACTCCAGGGATTTCCAGTGCTCCCCATTGCCGCGCGTGGCGGACATCTCTCCGAGGACCGGGACCTCTTCCTCCTGGGCTGAAGGGTCAGGAGAAAGGCATGCTGCACCGCCCGGCCACCTGGGCAGAGGGGAAAGGCATGGGTTAAGGCTGGGCGGGCTACCGTAAGGAAGGTTGGCTAACAAGGGTCTAGCTGGCAGCAGCCGGTGGCACAGCCCTTCCTCTCTGCCACGGAGAAAGGAAATGTTTAGCGGCTCAGCAATGCGATGGGTTAAATAAAGATTTTACTGCCTCCAACCCCTCCAGGACCCCATGGCTACCAGGCAGGCAGGGCCGGTTGGCCCCACAGCAGCTGCTGGGGCTATTGCTGGAGCCCGACGTATTTCCCCGAGGACAAAATAAGAGGCAGAGAGCGGGGAGGGCAGCGGGGCCGGCGCCTGCAGCTGGGGCTGACTCAACCTGCAACCGGGGCTGGGAGCCGGCGCGGGCTCCGCAGAGGTGCCGATGAGCCGGTGGCGTGGCTAGGACGTGGCTCTGAGGTGCCTTGATGGTCTCGGGACCAGCACAGCTTGGAGAAAAAGGCAGCCTCCACCAGCAAAACGAGGGGTTTTTGAAGGAGAAAGGAAAAGACGAGAAGGGCAAGGAAGGGATGAGGCGCTGCCCCTCTCGCCCCACACTGTGCCCGTGGGGGAAGTGGATACTCAGTTTGCAGCAGCGAGGCTGGAGATAATTCAAAACCCGCCTGGATGCAGGTCCTGTCTGACCTGCTCCAGGTGTCCCTGCTTTGGCAGGGGGTGGATGATCTCCAGAGGTTCCTTCCAGTGCCCACCGTGCTGTGATTCTGAGCCATGAACGTCCTGTGGCCGGTCCCGAGGGTTTTACCCGGCAGCACCCTGCTCCCTCCCTGTCTGAGGGCCATGGCATCCTCTCCCCAGATCCCATTTCAGCAGAGGGAACCGCGCATGGCCCAGGATGGCCGGGAGCACCCGCTGCTCACCAGCTCCCCCCAGCACCGACCAGCCCGGGCTGCTTCAGCGAGAAGGACACGGGGCACGGCGATGGGGACGTGGGTGTCGCACTCTGCTCTCCTAACCACGGACCCGTGGGTTCCCCTGAGTCTCTCGGCGGCGCCCGGCGCTGCACAGCCTCCAAACCCGGCTTTTTGCAAGAATTCAGCTGCACGAGCAGAGAGGCGAAACAGCCGGACTGGAAACCGCTCCCTGGCCCCTGACCAAACCCCCGCAGGGGGGGCTCCGCTCTGCCCGGCCAGCACCGCGCTCCCCGGGGAAGGATGTTTCACCTCCTCTTCCCTTCCTAGCAAAATAAATAATGAAGTGGATGTTAAACAGAAGAGCGGAGCAAGCCCAAAGCCCCGTGAGATGGCCAGCACTGTCAAGAGGCAGCCGAGTGTTCTCGGGCTCTGGCCAGGGCTCAGCATGGGGAGGACATGGGACCTCCACTGCCACCCCGGGCTCTCTTCTGCCCTGCACAGCGCAGGGCTCTGGCTGATGCTCTGATTTAGGGCGAAAGGGTGCAAATCGCTCCTTCCCGGTGATTGCAAGTGTTTCTGCTGGAAAGCGCTGCTGGGGGCTGCAGGCATTGTGAACCCGAGCATCGTCCCTCAGTGCCTGTGGCCGGAGGGAGCCTGCGCTTGGGTGGCAGGAAAGCCCTTAATCACAGGGAGAGGACGGGGAGACCCCTCTGGTGATGGAGGAGCCCATCTGGCACAACACGGGGCCCCCACATCCCACCCCACGGCATGGGGCAACCACCCCTAGCCTGGGCTATGCCGGTGACCACCCTCCTCCAGCACACAGCACCCCGTGGAGCATCATCATCACCATGGAGCACCACCAGGCTGGTCCTGAGGTCACCTCCCAGCCTAGTTGCTGGTCATCACCCCCCTCCCACCTGCAAATGGGTCCTCTTGACCCCGGGACCAGATGGCTGCTAATTATCCTAGCCCAGGCTTCGTCTGCTGCAAACACATCTCCTGCGAGCGAGATGGGTTTGACCACAGGGGTCCCCTCACAGCCCCCCAGCACCTCACTCAACCAGCGCTTTGTGCTTTCTAACTGGAAAAACGGCTTCGGGTTGGGGACAGGCTGGAAACGCTCCTTTCCTCGGCGTTTCAGTCCCTGCCGGCAGCCGTGGGCTTTTCCTGGAAAAATAGAAATCCCAAAAGCTGGCAGCCCTGGGCTTCTGGAAGCTGAACAAAGAAAACCTGCTTTTAACCCAAAAGCAATAAAATCAACCCGATTTTTGTGGCTGACAAAGCCACAAACCCGCTCTTGTCTCCAAGAGAATTATCTGCATCTCGCTGACGTTTCGAGTGGAGAAACGCTCCCGCCTGGTCGAGCCAGGGCTCCCGCATGGATGGGTGGGATGCAGCCGGACCCGTGTCGGGGCAGCGACAGCAAACATGGACCTGCCTCTGCCAGGACCCTCAGGGGCACCATTGGAGTGGCCGCGACACGGGGATGGGGACAGGGATGGGGATGGGGAGGAAGGCTTAGACTGTGCTTGGCACAGCAACCCTGCGGTGCCAACACCAGCTGGAGAAAAGTCACACGGGAAGGGGCTGCGTGCACCCCGGGGGATGTCACCTTGGCTGGGGACGCCACAAACATCCCCAAGCTCTTCTCCCCCATCCCCTCCTCTCCCGAGCCGGCATGGCAGCTGGACCAAGGTGGTGCAAACCCACATGGAAGAGCCCCAAAATCTCCCCGTCGCCCTCCAAATCCTCGGCCAGGGGCAGGACTGATGCTCAACCAGCACCTCCCACTGCAGGCTCCTGCTCCTGGGGCTTTGGTGCTTGGCCGCAAGCGTTTCCACCGAATGCCTCCCTCTCCCCAGCAGCCTGTTACCAAAATTACGCGGGACTGTGAGCCGTGGCTTGGGTCTCAGCACGGGAGCTCCCCAGGCGGGAGCTGAATTCCAGCGGAGCAGAAACAAGCAGATTTTTTTCCTCTTTAAAATACTTCTACTACTAACATAGGGGTAATTTTCTGACTTTAAATTTCCTGGCATTCGCCACGGTCACGTCAGCCTCAGGAGACCCACCCGGCGAGCGCTGGGGATCCCACCTTTTGGCGAAACGCTTCACGGTGCCGAGTTCCTGCCGCTGCAGCGCATGGCTCGGCTGGAGGCGCGCGGCAGGGAAAACAACTCAGCCGCTAGAAATCCCTGTGCCCTAAGCCCCGAATTATGGTTTGACACAATTTTCTTCAGAGTTCTCACCAGCACAGCCCTGTCAGGGAGACTGCAGCCTGGCAGGGAGCCACACACAGCACCGCATCCCCCGTGGAACCCACCAGCAATCGCTGCTCTGCTCTGCGTGGCCGCGTCAGCGGAGCGGAGGGACGTTTCCCCATCGACGCGCTGCCCAGAGGCACGAAGCCAACCTCCTCCCGGGAACAGCCCTCCAGAACATCCGTGCTGAGACCAAACCCAGCTCCAAATCCTCTTTTTGGCAATCTCTTGCATTTTTAAATGCCGTTTCAGAGCATCTGCTGGTTGCAGCGTGGCCCCTTGGTACAGCACCCTGCCTGCCAGCCCGGCCAGCACCCCCCTGGGCTCCGCAGGCCCTGGGGCACCCTCCGGGGATGGGACGGGAAGGGAAGGGAGGCTTGGGCTGAGGTTTTCACGCCTGCGTGCCAGCGGATCCCGCAGAGTTTATTTTTCAAATAACAAAACAGTCGGACCCACCCAGGAGCGAGCCCAGCCCGACGGCAGCAGTTAGGTCCCCCCCTCCCCGAGCACTCAGGGACCCCGTTAGCCCCCTTAAAATCCCCCCACCCCAGCGGGTCCCGCTCTGCGGTGGCTCTTGGGGACGGCCTTTCTGCAGGGCTTTGGGGCGGAGGATGCACGGGCTCTCCCTGTCCCCACAACCCAGCATCGGTGGGACAGGGAGGGACGATCCCAGCCCTCGCGCAAAGAGCTGAGCATCAGCTTGGGGCAGGCTGGGGGGGATCAGGGGGGAGCTCAGCATCTCCTGCAGCCCCCACCCATACCCTCTCTGCTCCCGGCAGCTGAGCAGCACCTGCTCGGCGTGGGGAGGGACGAGGGAAACCGAGCAGAAAATTGTCTTACAGGATCCCACACGGTGGAGCAAACCCTGGGGGACGCAAGCCCGGGGCAGAGCCCCCGCGGATGGTGGGGGCTCGCTGTGCACCCCCAAGCTCTCCCCATCCCTCCCTCCCTTCCCCCTCGCAGGCAGCTGCGTTGGGAGCAGTTAGAAATGTTCCGAAAAGCATCTGGGAAGACATCAAACATCTGAGGGCGAGGAAGCAAAGGCAGCCCTGGAGGGGCACCTCCCTGGGGTGTGGGAGCCGGGGATGGAGGTTATGCCTATCAGGGGAGACAATTCACACCCATTTATAATCCGGCGGAGGGAGGAGCGGCCGTGAGAAGGATAAAGCACCAGCCATCACCTCTGGGGCTGCAGGTCCATCCATCCATCCTGCCGCTCCCGCTGAACAGGGCGAGCCTCGGCATTCCCAGCCGCCGGAGCGGCCCCTGCCCGGACAGGAGGATGGCAAGGGCGTCCCCGCTTCGGGGACACGGACCTGGCTCCCGGCTGCGTTCCCAGCCATGCAGCGTGTCCCAGCTGCGTGCCATGGCTCCCGCTGCAGGTCACAGCACATCGGGGGGTTACAAAGCTCCCTGGACACACCGGACCCTGGGGCCACCCTCTGGCGCTGGGGATGCTCCTGCATCTGGGAGGCAGAGCCAGTTCCTTGTCCCATGCAGCTCAGGGCATCAGGGGGCATGTTCTCGGTGCCTCCCCAACAGCTCCAGCACCCCCCGGAGCAGGCAGGACCCAACTCCCCCTCATCCAGAAGAAACTCTCTGGTCTCAATTCTCCTTTTCCCCTCCAAAACAGGAGGGAAACGGGGCCTTTGGGGACCTCCCGCTCAACATCATGACCAAGAAAAGCCCTTTGGCTGGGTCTCCTGGGCAAAACGCAGGATTTTCATCTCAGGTTGGAACTGGAGCTCCAGAGAAGGAACCTGGTCTCAGAGGTCATTGAAAACTGACACCAAAACCTAGAGCGTTTCATTCCTGGAGCCACACTCGGGGCTGCCAAAACACCACCCGTCAACCCGAAACCCAGCAAAACCAAGGCTCCAAAAGCGCTTACAGTGAAAACGGCATGATTCCCCCCAAAACTGATCCCAGCAGACGTTTTCAGGCAACTCTATCTGTTTTCCCCAGTTTGCAGGCAAAAAGCCCAAGTCCGAAAGCTGAGGGGCTGTGCTCCCGGGAGTTTCCAGAGGAGCTGACTCCCCCCACCGAGAGCAGTCAACAGCATTTTTCAGCAGGGCAACAGGAAGGGCCTGGAGCTCATCCCTGTCCCCCAGGATCCAGCCCCACAGCCCGAGTCCCCGTGCCAGGCTCCAGCCCCACTTCACTGCCCAGGAGCCACCCTGGGCACGAAGGACACGGCTCCTTCCATGCACCCCGAAGCCTCTCGTCGCTGGGACAGACCCGCAGCACTCGCTGCTGCGATGTGGAGACCCGCAGGGTCTGGCCAGTTCGTTACGTGCGGCTAAATAAAACCCATCAGCTGCTGCCCCGCACACATCAAGCCAAGCAAACACCTTGAAAACAGCCAGTGCCACTCACTTCCAACCTGTTGCCTTGCGGCCGGAGGAGTTTCTTCCTCTTCAAGCCAATACGTCTCCTATTAATAGCAAAGCAAAGCCCAGTCTGGTCCAAGCTCTCTGGAGGAGGCAGGATGTGAAGGTGGATGATGCCAAATGCTCTTCCATCATTTTTCTACGTATTTCCACCCTCGGGAGGAAATCCTGCCCCAGGACGACGGGTCGGGTTTGGGATGGGAAAACCCCCCGACTCGGGTCACCCGAAGGAGGGAGCTCTGCAGAGGAACCCCCCAGAGCCCCGCGTGTCAGGAGGTGAGTCCGCAATGGGGACAACGGAGGGGACAATGGGGGTGTCCCGGGCAGGCGTGGGGCAGGAGGCAGCGTGGGTGGGGGGATGTCAGAGCCCCCCTATGCAGCAACAGCCGCACGCTCGGCTGCACAGGAGATGCTGAACCTCAGCCAGCACCTGCGAAGCGATGGGGACGCGGGGAGGAGTGTGGGTGGGACCTTTCCACAGCCACCCACCGCTGCATCCTTCCTGGCGTTCTCAGGCGGCAGCGCCGACAATGGGGCCAAAACACCCAGTGCCTCCTCCGCTCCCCATCCCCGGGGCACACCTCCGGTCAGACTTTCCAAATTATTCAACCCTCGCTGCTCCAGCACCCAGCATCCGCCCCCGGGGCTGGGTTTTCTCGGTGCTCGGTGTCCCGGAGCGGGGGATGCTGGCGGTCACGTTCTCCCCGGCACAGCAGCTCCGGCACTCAGTTTCTATGCAAATCTCGGCTTCCTCCGCAGCAAGCGCCCGGTGTGGCGTGGTTAGCTGTACGACGGCATGGGTGTAGGGGCACCCAGCTGCACACACCGGCGTGCTGGGAATGATCCCGCACAGGGGGCTCGGTCAGGCACGGAGGGGCTGGAGCAAACCCAGGAGAGCGGAGCGATGTCAAGCATGACACCTCCCCATCCTCGGTGCATCCCGCTGCACCAGCAGTGCCCAGGAAGAGTTCTGCCTGCGCGGCGGAGCTGTGATGGGCCGGCACAGGCTGGCAAGCAGTGGCCACCGCCCTCCCTGCCCTCTGCCCCCCAGCCCAAGGGATGGATCCTGCTGCTGGGATTGCAGCTGTATCCCTGGCCCACGCTCCACAGGGTTGTTCCCTGATCTCATCCCGATGCTCCCGCAGCTGAACTGGCCACTGAGGATGTGCAGCAGCTGGGATGCAGCACCCCCCTGCCCACAGCAGGGCCCAGTCTGCAATGGGAACCAACTCCTCAGGCTCTGCCCGCAGGATTTACACGCCATGGGAGAGCCGCAGCCCAAGGACACGTTGCAGACACACGCAACCCCTCCAGAGCACACAACAAGCAGGGAAACACCTCACTCGGGACAGGGCTGTGGATGCTGCCACTGCTACAACCCCGGTGGTCCTTCCCCAGGGCTCAGGACCGCGGGATTCCCAGCATCGCCGGCACGCCGGCCTCGCACACACCTCCCATGTCCGGGGGTGCCGGCACGCACGGGCTGCGCACACATCCCTGGTGTGCATCCAGGCAACGCTCACACACACACACACACACGGAGCATCGACTTACCCTGCAGCACGCAGGGAGGGCCGGCTGCGTGGCTGCTGGGCTGGAAAAGCAGCTCCTTTCGGCTCCTGGCAGCGCATCCTCTCCCCGACCTCGCTCCGCTCTGTATTTAGGAGGGTGCTCCCAAGGCAAGGTGGGGCAAGCGCCTCGCCAGGGTGGTTAGCCCAGGAGAGCTGGGTGCCCGGGCAGGTTTCCCTCATCCCACAGCTCCCCGCTACCCCGTCCCTCCCGCCTGGGGAGGAAAAGATTGATTTTTCTTGATCACGCTGGTGCTAGTTCACCCCAGCCCAGATCCCATGAGCAATTACATTCGTGCTTGGCCTCGCACACATGAATAGCTGCGGTTAAGTCAATATATCTCCTTTGCTTAGGGGTAATAGCTCGCATATCTCTGGAGTTTACTGCTAAATACACGCACGGGCGTTTCTGTAAGTTCAGGATCCAGAGCACGGTACCGCAGGGGCAGAGGGAGCATCGCAGCTGGCTGCAGCGTGCCCAGCATCCCCAGAAGTGCCTTCTGCCCCCCCGCCGCACCGAGAGCCCACCGTGGCTTCGGTGGGACGAGCTGACCCTTCCCGGCCACAGATAACCACTGGCTTGTCCCC
>VXBH01008524.1:14918-36195 GCA_013400035.1 Rynchops niger | reverse complement strand
ACCCCGGCCTGCGGGGCGACCTGGGGCCCATGGAGCAGCTCTAGGGTGAGCCCGCCGCGGGAGGCCGGGGCTCGGGAGCGCAGCGCTCCGGGGCCGGGCGGGTCGAGGGAGCGGGGAGGGCGGCGGGGGCCGGGAGTGAAGGCGGTTGAGGGGCCAAGAGCTTTTCCGGAGCACTCTTTTGGCTTTCTAAGCTTTTGCCTATCCGATGGTTACCTGCAGCACTGATAACAGGCGCAGCATTTAGAGTAAAAGCTTGAGGGATGTGAAGTGAGCTGACTACGGCGGAGACTGACAGGGGCTGTTGCCATGTGTCATCTTTCACACCATGTTTTTTACCTTAAACCCTGCCGTGCTTTTCCAAGGCAAAACACTGCCGGAGGCTGGGCAGGTTAACGGTTGGAAATAGCTGCTCTGGTAAGTGCGGTGTTAACAACAAGGAAGCATTTTCAGGCAGGGATTAATCACTCGGAAGATTAGATGTGTGATGCTTCACCTGTATTAAACAGATGGACTTTAAAAGATGATCCCTTGTTGTTAGGCTGATCGGTTCTGACATAACCTGTTTGGGATAGTGCAGAATTCAGGGCTGTAACGCTCAGAGGGTTCAAAAGCGCTGAAATAAACCCAGAACTTTCCAAAATTTATATTTGACAGAAGCAGAACTTACTAGATGCAAATGACGAACTTTTAGAGAAGGGATAACAAGAGAGGTTGAAGGGGCCACTGAAATATGAACACAGAGCTGTTATGAGAACTCGGATTTGTTTCTGCTACGGTATTTGTTCAGTTAATGCTCTCCAGCAGCTCCAAGTGGCCGCACGGCCAGAGTAGGTGGCCCGGCTCCAAGCAGGGTAGCCTGGACAGTTCTGCCGGGTCGGTCAGGTGCCAGGCAGCACCCTGCGTTACACTCACTGCCGGGAGACCGAACAGGAAACATACCCAAAAATCACAGAATGAGTTGGGTTGGAAGGGACCTCTAAAGGCCATCCAGTCCAACACCCTGCAGAAGCAGGGACATCTTTAACGAGATCAGGTTGCTCAGAGCCTCATCCAGCCTGGCCTTGAATGTCTCCAGGGATGGGGCCTCCACCACCTCTCTGGGCAACCTGGGCCAGTGTCTCACCACCCTCAGTGTAAAGAACTTCTGCCTAATGTCTCATCTAAACCTGCCCAGCTCTGGTTTAAAACCATCGCCCCTCATCGTATTGCTACATGCCCTTGCAAACAGCCCCTCCCCAGCTTTCCTGTAGGCCCCAAAGAAAGGGTTAAAATTCATATCCCGAGTGCCTGCTTCTTCAGAAGTGTTCTTTGGACCATGTGTCAAACACACGTAATAGGAGTTTGAGTCCATGCCTGTATATTCAGCAGCTCTGCTAGCAGTGGAGCAAAAGCCCCTAGATGTTCAGCAATACGCAAACTCGTAAGTGAAACATCACGCAGCTAATTCTGCCAAAGATGTGATTAAAATAAGGGCTTTTCTCCTTTTTCAGTGCTACAAAAAAATAGATTATTAGCTTCAGTTTGACTCATAAATTCTAAAGTATTTGGCTCAACACTGAAGGGAAGAAAATCTTCATCTAAGCTATAGTTTGCTGTGACAGGAACAGCCAGCACAGTCACTTCAGGGTATTAAATAGCCCTTATCTGATGGAAGCAGCTTGTTTTCATGATCTAACTACTTTTTGCTCCATGGTTGAATGCGTTAAAATAGTGATATTGATTTGACATTCCCTTAAGGAAGTATCTGCTATTGGGAAAAGTGACTCCGAGAAAAGCCCGATTTCATCTGTTAAAATAGAGATAAATGGAAATAAGGGCATGCGCGGTGGGGTGGAAGTGCTGCCCTGTTCCAGACATCACCACCAACAAATACCATCAGCAGCAGCTGATTTAGGGAGATTTGGAGCGTAATTTGCCAGTGTGACTTTTTTAATTGAAACTATCAGTTTTGTTTTCCCTCCTGCTTAACTGGTTTTGTAATAAACCGAGCATTGCATAACATTTGCATTTGTTAACTGCTAGCATTTATCAAAGGTTGGCTAATTTTGGTGCATTATGTGGGAGCAGCACCCGATTCAGGGCAGATGCAGCACATCAGCAACAAAACTCATATCAGGTGAAATTCAGCATTAAAATGGTTTTCGAATTCGAAGATGTGGGTTTTACTCCAGAGCAGCTGCCAAAAAAGGAACTCTAAAATTAGCGTTTAATATTAAAAATAGTAGCCTTGCCTTTTGTTGCCATATGTAATGCATTAAGGGACCTCTCCATAGTGAAATGGAGCTTTTCTCTGGATGCTTTTCCTAGCAGAGGATATTTTTCCTGATCGAGTGCTAAATAAATATCAAAGCAAAGAATTAGAGCATTTAACTGAGCACAGGACAGCAAAAGTTGAAGTCAAGCAGTCTGTAAAGTATGAAATCTGTTAAATCATGTAATTCACATCCCAGCTTTCTCTCCTCTTGCTACCGCTTCCGTTCAGAAGCCCCCGGTAACCAGCCAACACTTGTGAGGGCTCATGGAGTAAAATTGTGACAAGGTGGCAGTGGAAGGGCAACTTTGATGTCCCCTTGGCTGGCATTGTGCAGCTCTCAAAGGACATGTGTGAGCTTGTTGGGAACACGGTGATGGGATCGGGTGAAACGTACAGCCCAGAGACAGGTGGAAGCACTGGGACAACAGTGACGGAGTGAAGGATGTCACAAGGGGTGGCTTGCAGGGAGGGGTAACACTTTCTGTCACAAGCCGGCTGGGGAGGAGGACCTGCAGGCATGAAAACTCACACTGATAGGGACAAACCTAATTAGCTCTGATTTTTGTGAGATTAGTGCTGGTGTAAAGCCCCCCTCCAGGGCTGCTCTCTACAGGACACTGTACAGGAGATTGCAAGTTGGTTTTCGGTAGAAATTTCGCTTTAATTCAAAGCCTGATGGAAACGGATGATGCTGAGGACAAGACTTAAGTGTCAGATCGTAACCCCCTGTTGAAGCGAGCCGTTACAGGGTCCACAGATACACTGAACATTAGTATCTAGCTTACGCTCCCTGCTGTGTTTTCACTTTACACAGAAGTTGGAAATTGTGTTCTTTCCTTAAAAGAAGGAGACTTCAACACAAAAAGTGAACTTGAATTACAAGTTTAGCTTCAGCTTTTTGGACACCGTTGTCAAGAATGTCTGTGCGCAGTACGCTTGCGCTCCCTTCTGGGTCTGTTAAATCTTCTGTCTCAAGCCTTGTCTTCTGCAAGCATCAAAAGCTGTGGTCTCGTGGGGTTTTGATCTCTCAAGAGAAGGAACTTTTACTCACAAAACAGGCAGATGACTTGTTCCTGTAGCGTGCGTGACCATATAAAGTGTTCAAATGGAAAAAAATTGTTACTTCATGACTACTTTGTGATTCATGGTTTCCTCCAAATCATTACTCTGGTCTGGTGTAATTTTCTAACATGTAGCTCCAAAGCTATAGAGGGGAACAGCGATAAGTTCACTGGTGCTTTCTTCAGTTGGCCGCAAATTAGTTTAGACACTTCCAGGGTTGTGGGGTAAAACATTTGGCATAAAATAGATGAGAAAATAGAGTTGCAGGAGAAAGGTAAATAGGGCTCACTGAGCAAGAAGCTTCTCAGTTCTCTGGGAATTGCCTCCATTTGTGTTTCTGGCCAGTCTCTGTACAGAGAGTGGTAACATAAATGAGATTTTTCTGTCTTGGCAGGACAGTGACTGCCAAGTCCTTGGCAGGACTGGTGGCTGCCTCCCTAAATCTTGTGGCTGTCTGCAGCCTAGACGTGTTTTAGAGCTTGCATGCTTTGGGGGGCGGCATTCAGTAATCTCCAGATTAATTTATAGTTAAAGGAAGTTAGTATTACTAAGGGTCAAACATACTAAAAATACAGTTTGTCTGTGAAGAGGGGAGGCAAGGCACTAACTTGCCGTTCTCTAACAAAACCAGTACTGAAACGGTTAAAGTCATCTTTGGTTGACACTTGCTGAGCCCCTTTCCAGGAATGCAGAGTGGAGAGGAAATCCACTGCTTTCTCCCTTTTTGTCCGTTTTTCACACCAACTCCAGCTCTTATCAGAAGCCGATGCACTTAGCGACTCCCTCTCCTGATTAGATGAGCTGGAGGCAGGAGCGGTTTTTGAAAGAGCGACTCAGAGCCCAGAGCATCCGCCGGAGCCCAGCCAGGCGTGGGGAGTTCCTGGGGAGGCTGCACTGAGCCCCCCCCCCGGGCAGCTGGAGCTGCTTCTCCCGCACAAGGACCCGCAGACTCTCCTTGGCAGGAGGAAAGGGAACCTGGGAACCCAAGGCAGCGGCTGGCCCATCCTAGTGATACTCCTTAGAGCAGAGAAATTCAAGGTCGGTAAGTTTGTCTGCAGCTAGGACAAAGTACAGCTTTAAAGCAGAAAGGAGCCGGTGGGCATTTTGTGTTGCAATGTGCTTGGCATTATCAAGTAGAAACTTCAGTTAAAATTTAAGACACTGATAACGTGAAAGCTGTTTTAGCTGTTATAAGTCACTTATTTTGAGTTACTACCTAGACCTGGTCACTGCCAATGTTATTTACCGAACTTGAACATTTGATATGCTTTAATTAAGCTTTCCTAAATATTTAGGGATATGTTTGATTTTGGGAATGATTTTATTACTGATAGTGCCTTTACTTCACGGAAATGTAATGCTATAGGAACTTTCAGAAGCCACTAACAAAGTCATTGTAAATTCCTTTTACTAGACAGGGCAGGGGAGGGTTAGGTGGTCAGTAACTTGAATTGGTGCTAAAGCTCAGATTTTTGTCATTGCTGAGGTTTCTGCACTGCCTGCTAGATAGGTGTTCAGCCTGTTTTGTCTACATCTAAAATGTTTGGTTACATTCCTCAAGGCATAAGTCCCATTTTTTTTTCTGGTTTTGGACTGGCTTACATTCTTTATAGCTGTTGCAGTAATAGTAAATTCATTTGCTATAGCTGGAAAGCTTTGCAAAAGACAATTTAGATACTGCTTTGAAAGTTTTTGGTTCACATGTTCAAATCTAATTTTAACTACTGCATGGTTAAAAGTCGATGCTTCTTCCAGATTCCACAGATTCCAGTAAAATCTTTCCTGAAGTTGCATCTCTGTAGGCAGGTTCAGACTTCTTAGTTCATCTCATGCTCTAGCCTGAAGTTTACCAGAATCATAGTTCATGTTAGAAAGGACCTTAATGATCGTCTACTTCCAACCCCCCTGCCCTGGGCAGGGACAAAAATGGCAGTTTCAAGGCTTGTTTCTGTATTGCCTGCAGAAGTGCAGCCAGATGAACACTGAAATGGAGATTTTATTGCAACTAGGTCCAGGGACACACAATTTTACAACTATATTGATGTGAGCTTGAGTGCTGCAACCAAGAGGTCAAGACTTAAGTTCCTTCTCCAGCAGGTTCAAGTTACTTTTTTTTTTCAGTGGCTACTTAAATTTACACCATCCTTTCTCTTTACATATAAAGAAGTTTTCAGACTTATTGTGTGGTATGTGCTGTGAGCATGAGTCATTACGGATCATTCTGCATATGAAGCTGTGCTCTTTGGGTGGATACTGAAACTGATAGGGCTTGACAAATTCAAATAGCTGCAGGACTTCCCCTTTTGTTCCTTTCCAGGAAAGGATCGTTTCACCTGCTCATCCAGTAATGCTGTAAAAACTGTTAATATATAGCCTGCGTCTAGTTATTGGGGATGAAGGCTGCAGCACCTTTAGCAGGTTTTCAGCTCTTGGAAGAGCGGGTGGGGAAGGTGTTAATTATTGCCATCAGCACTGACTGCTCCTCCTTTTGGACAGCTCGGGTGGTGGGGGGGGGTGCTGTCTCGTGGAGATTTCCATTGTGGTTGATTGTGACTCAGCTTCTATTTCCCCCGCTCTGACTCAAGGATTTCACCATGTTAAGAATTTGCCAGTGGCCTGATGGAGACTGGCAGGTCCCCAAGTTCCTCACCATGCTGTGCCACTCCTAGAGATGGGCAGTCACAGCATCCTCAGTGCCACAGCGGATCTGTCCCCGTTGTTCCCACATGGCTCTTTTGCCAGGCACTGTCTGGGCAGCCGGGTACAGCTCAGGTAGGACAAAGCAGGTGAGGGGCACAGTAACATTAGCATTATACAGCAGTGGTTTAAGATATGCATGCAGGGCTAATTTTAAATACTGGTTTCCCGAGGCTTCTAAGAAGTGGAAGTGGTTAAACTCAAGACCAGTTTTTTCAGCTTAATTGATACATGGCCCTTCTCATTTATAGGTTTGTGCTATAAACAGCTAATCACTGCCAGAATGACATCTTCAAGCTCTGCCCAGCATCCAGCAGCTGAGAATGCCTGCAGAATCACACTTGGACAAGTTAACCAGGTAATTTTCTCTCCCACTTATCCTCACAGCTTTCTCCTCATTGAAGCAGTGATTTCTTCCATCAAATCAAAGCTCTTACAAGTGCATTTAATTAGTAAGAATTTAGCCTGATGGAGTAGGGCTTGTATCCTGAGGAGTTCTGTTGGCTTTCAGTTTCATATCAATGATTTATGAACATTTTAAAGAGGGAGAAAGGGGAAAAAGCAGTTAAAACTTGCCATACAAGAAACTTGATAATGCATATTTTTGTGCTGGACCTATATCTGAAGAATTCCTCCTAGTGCTGGACTCTTACAGGCAGTTGTATTAGAGCTTTGTAAGCTTCTATGCTGAACTTTGTCTAGTCAGTAATGCACCCCCATGTCTTTTTTCGGGTCAGTTTAGATAAGTATTAAACATGTAGTACTCCCACTATCTACTGTTCCTAGACTGTCCCTGGAACAAGAAGTACTTGTAGCTGTGAGCCAAGGCCAATGTGGCAGGTGTGTGGTTTAAATATGGCTCAATACCATGTTGATAGTAAGTCAGAGAAGAGAAATTTGCAAACAATAACAGTAAACTGGTCTAAAAATCAGAAAGGTTTCTCTGAGATAGGCATCCAACCTTCCAGAGCCAATACATTGTAAGAAGCATTTCCACAATATGAGGGGATGTGGCAGGAAGGGAAATAAGCTGATGGGAAGTTGAGAGAACCTCCCATTTGAGGCTTAATTTAGAACCCATTTGAGGCTTAATTTAGAAGCTTTGAAATGTAGCCAAGTCCTGTGCAGAACTGATGTATATGCTTATTTATTCAATTCACTCTGCATGAAAAAATAAGTAAATAGGCTCTGATATTAGTAGCAAAATATTGATCATCAACACTCAGTGTCCTGGGCAGTGTGGAATAAACACTTCCATTTTGGCTGTACTGTAGTAGCTAAGGGCCCATTTTAAAGTGATCAAGCTAACTAGGTTGCTGCTTTAATCAGAAAGAGATGTGTAAGAAGTTACTTATACCCATTTGAGAGTGGTCATTAGAGAAATGAATGACTGCAAACACATAATTTCATCTTATTAAAAATCATGTGCTGATAGAAGCACTTATTTAAGCTGTGCTGAGCTTTTTGTTTTTTCCCTAGTGAAAAAGCTGTTCTTGAGAAGAGACTTGGGGCTGGACATGAGCTGTTCTATTTGAGCTTAAAAATGCATTTAGCAAACACAGTAATGAGAAAACGGGCAGCCCAGACACATTCACAGAGGAGGTAATTTTTTTACAGTGTTAGAAAACAGGTGAAACAAACACCCCGCCAAGATACTGTCTGATAGCTGAGTGAGAAATTACAGTTGTAACAAGCCACCAAACCCTGCTCTTACCTTGTGCAGGAAAATGGTGCTGCAGTTCAGCCTGTCCCTCAAGGAGATGTTACAAGGCTGCAGGCAGGCTCTACTCCTGGGGAAAGGAAAGGGAGACCGCAATTGCATTTATATAGGGAGAAAGGAAGGGTGGGTATGAGACACAGGTGAACCCACCTAATTGTGATAGGTAAGGACCTTTACTACCTATCATGGATTATATGCCTTGAGAAGGCATAAGCCGTGCCAAAGGGGAAACAGCAATGAACATCGTGCGCTGAGGACTGGACTTTCTGTGCTGTGACAGACGGAAATATCTTGCTGTAGTAGCATCTGATAGACAAGGAGAACAGAGGAAGTGATTCAGTGTGGGAAATGTGCATTAGTATACAATATTGTACACAGTAGTGTAGCATTCAGAGAACAGTGAGGGCTTTCTGACATTTTTAGAGAACACAAGGCATCAGATCATGTGGTGGCCCTCTCCTAGGAACTGTTAAAATTCTTTTGGAATAGATGAAGGAGCAACGTAGGGGGGAAGTAGCTATTTAAAACTTGCTGCTGTTTTATATAGCATCATCTGTTTCATCTGCTACTCAAAGCTGCTTGAGTGTGTGGGTGAAACTAAAGGGATTGCGGAGCAGTTGCATCGTTCCCAGGGTGCTTTATATTTTATATAATAAAGATTTTGTTTGATGAGCGAGATCTACAAAAAAACCAGGTTCTGATCCTTGGTGTTAATTAACCACACCTTGTGTTTAACGCAGTCTTATTATTATGTGTCTATTCATGGATCCTAATAAATACATGCTCCCAAAGGTCTGTACAGAGCAGACCCGATTTGTTCACTGCACAAATTGAGAAAATTCAGGCGTGCTGCTCTTGAAGTGGCGATCGCTCCTAAATATATGACTCAGTACGTTTGGTTAGTCGCTGCCTGGGACTCCATACCAAGGGTCTGAGTTTCCAGTCTTCCCTCACAGGATGAATGACATCAAAGTTAATGGGACAATGTGAGTGATTAAAGCCTTTAGAGCTGGCTGCCCAAATTCCTTGGCTTTTTTTTGTCTTGCACTTGAGTCAGAATGATTGTGCTGATTTCCAGTCCTTCTAACTTCTTTTTAAGCATTTGTCCACGCAGATTACTTGTAAAAAAGAATACCAGCCTTCAGCAGGTTAGCCTGGGGCAAGTAGTGTTTCCCCACGACCTCCAACTCATACCAGGGTTGTCAGCTCTCTGCTTGGCGTGAGTCTTACACAGGTTGACCTGGGCAGCGTGTGTTTGTTTGCTGTGATAGGCAGGTGTGCATGCCAGGGTGACGGGTTTCTGCCAGGGTGACGTGCTTTCTCTCAGCAGGGCACTGCTTCCTGTCATTCAAACAAAACTCTGTTCTTTGTTTTTTAGGTGCGACCCAAACTGCCGCTTCTGAAGATTCTGCAGGCTGCAGGTGCCCAAGGTGAAACCTTCACGCTGAAGGAGGTAGGCTCAGTTTGTTGGCACTGAAACGTGCCTGTCCCTGGTTGCCTGGGGGATGGCTCTTTGTGGGGCAGGGATGGGACTGGCTGTTAATTCTTCTGTACTTTGAAGCCCTATCTGTAAAACAGGGATATCTTACCCGTAGGGCTGTTGCGATTTGATCATAAATTGTCTTGAGAGCCCCTGGAGGAATTGCAATAGGAGATTGAAATATTAAAGAAAATTATTTATTCTGGAAAATCAGAAAGCTCTTTAGAGAAAGGAGAGATGGGATAGCCATAGTCCTGAGAAAGTGTAGGAGATTCTATTCAATTGTCTTGCTCTCTGCTCAGTGCATGAAAGCCTTAAAAATTGGATTCCAGTTGATATTTTTCTTTTAACTTTCCTTTGAAATGGCTTGTCAGCTAAACCTGAGACCCCGTGAATTCATTTATTTTAAGATCAAAATGCAATATGTGTACAAGATTAAAAAAATGACACTGACTGTGATTTACAAGAGTACCCTGTCTGCAGAGAATTAAATGCAGTGGTTTTTCATTATGAATGTGTCAAATATTCCTGCAGAGCCTTGTGACTTATTTTAAACACTTATGCATTTAAATAACTTATTTAGCTTCTAAAAATTTTTGCAAAAACAAATTGAATGGTTTAAATGGGGAGAGTTGAGTATTAAATGCAGGTTACTTGTATAGATTAACATTTTAACTCAGGCAAGTCGTTTTTTTCTGCAGTGAATGGAGTACTGTTAGCAACTTCTTGGTGACACTGTCATTCAGGAGGGTCACTTGTCATTCAGGAGGGTCACTTTGGTGGGTAATGGGGGGGTTGAACCTGCCTATATTGTGCTTAATGCACTTTGCTTTATGGTCTTGTACTCTGCATTCCTCACTGTAGCTGGCAGTGTCCCCTAGCTCTCAGAGGATGTTACCTCTCTTATCCTCCTTTGTCATACTAATGCACTTATTTTTGCATCTTGTAAACGGTCCTGAGGAAGAGCCCTGTAAATGTGGTCATCCTTTAGTAACAGCTTATGCTTTTCACCAGGGATACCTTCTGTCTCTTCTGCACCCATTCCCTTCTCTTCTTTGCTCTTATTTGGGCACCAGCAGTTTCCATCTGCAGTTCCCACTGAGGGAGGCTGCTCAGATAAAAGTGTTAGCACCCATGTCATGTTTCATTTTAACATGGGATAGCAGAGTGACTGCTATTTATCCATCTTTGACCCAGTTTTCCTTCTTGTCAAGGGTTAATAGTTAAAAACCTAATAGCAGTATGGTAAAGCATAACTCCTTTGGTTGGGAGGCACTAACGAATTGCAGATGTGCGTAAAAAGCAGGTGCTATTTGACTCACACTGTATAGGGTAGCAGGAGGCAAGAATCATAAACTAAAGCAAATTTCCAGGGTCTTTATTGGTTTGGTTTCAGCTGCAGATATGGCTAATGGTGTGTTACGTATCCCCAGGTTATGCATTACCTAGGACAGTATATAATGGTGAGGCAGCTATATGACAAAAGGCAGCAGCACATGGTCTATTGTGGAGGAGATCAGCTGGGAGAACTGCTGGGACTGGAGAGCTTCTCTGTAAAAGATCCAAGGTAGGAAAAAGTCACCTTCAATGTATGTTGTATTATAGAGGTTGTTGAGACTCTTGGTGTCACTGTTTTTATTCACTGTCGCATAAACCTCTATGCATACTAAGTGCCCTGCTCAGTGGCTTATTAGTAATGCTTTTGACAAGTTTGAGCTGAGTTTCTTTGTTCTGAAGAGCCAGTTCTGAATGGTCCAGGCAGCGAGCTGCTTGAGGTGACACCTTTTCCCTTTTATTTCTGCGTCTTCTTAGGCCCTTGATCTCAGACTTAAGCTAAAATCTGCATCCTTTAGTTAAGTTCTGAGCTAGACTTCTCTATAGCAAGCATTTAGGAGTGGCAATCTGCGGTTGTCCTGCAGTTTTCATTATCTCTCTGGATAATAAAAGAGAATTTCCATCCGTGATTTAAAAGGGTAGTGCTGTTTGGTTTTGTGAGTGTAGTCAACTGTTGCCTTCTTTCCCACAGCCCAGTCTATGACATGTTGAAACGGAACCTGACTTCTGCTGCAATGGCAGGTAGGTTTGTCACAGTATGGGCAAGTGTATTCAATGTAGTGTTGATGTAAGTTGGGTAAGTAATGGTATTCAGAAGAGAGAAATGTTTCTGAAGTTGGAACAAACTGCTAATGAAGGCTTTGACAAGACAATCTCTATGAGTATGTGTCTTTTCTGTGTGTCCGCCATCAGTAGCTGTGATATGAAATCAGTTAGCTGTTGGATCTACAAATGAACATGGCTGTAGTATCCCACCCAAATAATTACTGGTTTCTCAGTCTTTTCTCAGTTTCATAGCATGCTGCGACTTCTCGCTCTCACCTCATTTTATACTTTCATAGTCTTGAGACTGAATATGAGTGCTGAAAACCCAGCCTAGTTCTGCAGGCCAAAGAGGTCTGGGCTTTAATTGAACACTTGAACCTTTACAGGTCACTGTTACTTTCACAGCTCATAAGAGAAATCAAATCTACCTACATCAAAAGTCCTTCAGTCCTAAATTAAATTTATTCTTAAATTAATCTCAGCTGATGGCTTCTTTGCAGCCGTTCCCATTGTACGGATGGTAATCTTCATTTAAAAAAAACCTTCTAATGAAACTACAAGTGTGCAAATCATGTGGGAGCTGCACCAGGAGGGTTGTGGAGTCTTGTGCCGTACTTCCTGGGGTCTCTAAGCAGATAATATGCACTTAGTTCTTCATAAGGGCTTAGCCTATTTTTTACACTTACATAAAAGCTTGCGCAAATTTAGAAACTGAGAAAACATGGCCCTAAACTGCTTAGTTCTCTGCTTTGAGCCATGTCTTGGTGCCTCAGGTCCCCCTCCTTTCTCTATTTATATAGAAGAATCTTCCTAAGTGGACTCTCGTCAAAACACGTTACCTACAGAATAACTGTGTGAGTGCGGTTTCCCTCGCTGGTGATGCCCTGGCCCCTTCCCTATAGGCATTGTATGTGGAGAGCAAAGGATCCCAGCGAAACACTCTCTCCTCTGCCACCCTGTCCCCTTCTGCTTGGTGTGTGCCTGTGGCTGTGTGCCTGTGTCTGCGTGTGCGCGTATGGGCCACTCATGGTGTAACTATTTTTAAACCTGCCAAAGGAAATACCATTCCTTTAGGGAGATGATCATTGAGTTATACCACCATGTCTGCATGTGTATGTGTGGGACTATAAAACGAAACAAGCTTGGCAGACCAGACCTTCGCCAAATACATGGGAAGGATGACTAGCTATTGTTTTGCCTTCGTCACAACATAGGAATAACTAGAAGTGCCATAGGGCTTAAAGAGGTCTTCATGTTTCGTGTTCTGTAATAGCTGCTTGTGTTCATTAGCCAAATCAGTGCTGATCAGCACATCATTTTGCACATTATCTATCTGGGCCACTTCTTTTAAGTACACTTGTAGAAAGAAAAGTGACTGCAGTACATCTTGATAATGAAGACAGCTCTTGCGTAATGCTCTTTATCAGATGGTGTCCTTACTTGGCTAGCTTTCACTGAGTGTGACTGACATGAGGTGTACTTAGGAATACCTCACTTTAGAGGACATTTTGTATAGTATATGTTGGCTTCAAAAAAGGAAGCCTTCCAGTAAGTGGAGTGTCTTTTCACCCAGTGTTTAAGGCTAGTTGCAGTATTTATAAAGTGTTAGAAGGGTAGGTCTTCACCTCTTCTAGCATCCCTGCAGAGCCAAAGCAATTATGGATGAGCCAATTGGCTTCTGTTTTCCTTCAGGCATTAAATAATCAGTGACTGCAGAAGCTGAGGGTGATGGAAGGAAAGAAAGGAAAGCTGAACTACTGCATGGAGGGCAAAGAATATAGCATAGAGCCATCTCATGTTGTGGTCCTGTGCTTTGACTCATTTTATGGACACTTTGTGGTCCACTTTTCTGCCTATAGCAGCAGTTTTCAGTGTCTTCATATCAGTGCCAGGATTCATGATGTGAATCGGACTGTTCATGTTTGCCTGGCATTCAGCAGGGAATTTCTCTGCTAAACTGAAAGGGGAGCAAGCAGGAGCCATCCTTGCATCTTTTGTTCTCTAGCAAGTCGTCCTGTTTAAAGGGTAGGCTTCCTAAGTGCAGCTCCCCTATTGTGTAGAAAGATTTTTGTTAATTTGATTGTTCTTGCTGTTTAGGTTGGCCTTTTAATTAACTCTTGGGGCAAGCATAATCATCTGGATTAAATTGTGTAATGGATGTGTACGCAGTTACCCAGGAAAGAGCTTGCTGTGCATGGAATTTTCCTTTCTTTAGTCTAGTCATTGTTGTTCATGCCCACACCCTTTAAGGAAGACGTTTTTCCTGTCTCAACATGAGCTGAAAGAGATGGTGTCCTCAGGTATTTATAAAGTCTTACTCTTCTGTGTTCACCTTCTTCAGCGTGGATCTGATCCAGCCTTCAAGGGACAGTGCCCACCCTCTGCTATTGCTCTAGGTTTCTGCCTCCATGCAAACCTCTTGAGTAAAGGACCTAGAACTTCTTGTGGTGCAAAGATAGCCTGTAGGAAAAAGAATAGTTCTTCACCTTGAGAAGAAGGTTCTTACATGCTGTGAAGTTTCATCAAGCTTCATCTCTGAGGGGACACAGACTCTATTCCACAGGCTAATGCCTCCATATGGACCTAGCAGAGCCTAGGGAATACTGGAGCGATGCCTCTCTAGGAAATGGCCAGCTCTTTAAGGAAGAAAGGGTTCCCTTTCTCGTAAAGGGTTACTTAGAGGTCTGCCAAGCCTGGCTCGTTGGTTGCTTGCTGAAGACCCTCTGTGTTGTGAGAATGGTTATTACCAGGGAAGGTTTTTTCTTTTGTTTTACCTGCCATCTAGATGCTGCACAGAATCTCGCAAAGGAACAGAGCGTCGATAAGCCAAGCCAAGACCAGCTGAAGGTAAACCCACTGCCTGGTGGTTTCTTTTGTTGTACAGAGTGCCCCTTCTCTGTACCTGTGCATGGTGGACTGCCAGAACTTTGTGCTGCTTGGCTGCCAGGTCCTCACCTTCCTGAAAAGTTCTTGGAGTCCACACAGCAGGGACAGAGTGACCCTTCTCTGTTCTCTTCATAACAGAGTACCAGTCTCTGAGCGCGTTTCTCTGGGGTGTAGCACTTCTAGTCCTCAGTTCCTCCAGCGTGCACTCTATTTTCATGTCTTTCTCCCCTCTCTCCCATCCCCTCTCTCAGTAGGAATTGCCAAATGATTAAGCTTTCTAAAATGTGTGAACAAGTTTTGTGTTTCATAGGATTGTTTTCAGAAGCTTTCAGGCAGAATCTGAAACCTAGGAAAAATCTTTGCACACATCAGCTTGTTTCCAGGTGTATTTTGGGATTAAAGTAGTCTGAACTGGGAGGCGTCTGTTCTCACTGGGGGCCAGAGGGTCACAAAGATCACAGCTTTACTGCATTAAAGGTGGCAACTTTTGGACTTTTGCCAATCTTAAGATTTTTCCTAGGTTGCCAGTATATTGTTTGTGCTGATTACAGATGCATTAGCTTTCTTAAAGGGTTGTTAGTGTGTAGTTTTTGTTCAGAAGCCTTTATTCCTTTTCATGACTTCTTGGTCTTGCCCTGCAGCTGGTGACTTGGAATTGAAGTGCTACATCCCCTTGTCCCTATAAGCTCTGGTGGACTAACATCTCGTTTTTCCTTCCTTCGTGCAGTTTAGCCGACAAGAAGGTTCTGACACTGGCATCATGGAGGGTGAAAGCAATGCTTCTGCTTTGTCTACCTCAGAGCAAAAATGTGAGAATTACGAAGGTGAGTTCCAGCTTTTCTGCGGTAATACAATGTGTACAAGCTCTTCTGCTCCTTCTCCAGTGTGACACGTTGAGCTCTGCATCAGCAAAATGCAGTAGGAGGGTTGGGAGACTAAGAAAAACCTGTTGTGGAATATAATTTTTAAAAAATCATCATCTTATGTTAAAGATTGAGAGAACTGCAAATGTTCACCAAAGGTATTTCAAGGTAGACATGTTTTCTAGCTTGGATATTTGGTCTCATAAATAAACAAACTCTTTGAATAAAACAGCAGGATAAGCTCCAAAAGAACATCTATCACTAAACAATGTAATGAAAAATTTTACAGACCTTGATGAAGGGTATTTTAAATGCTGAAATTATACTTGTGTCTATTTATCTTCCCAAGGGACTCTCTCCTCTGATTACAGAGAACACAGCCTGAGCCGTCTGCAGTCATTACCTGCAAGCCAATCAGGGAACTGAATAACAATGGAATTTTTTTTTCTTAGACAACTTAAGTGTAATACAGCTCCTTCATATTTAGACATTTCCTTTGTTTTAATGTCTGGGGATTTCTTGCTGGTTCACTCATGGATTTGTGATGTTACGGAAGCAATTTTCCTGGTTTTCTACTTTCTATTCTCATGTCGTTCTCATATCAAGGAAGCTAATTTGTAAAACCAGATCTTCTTTGCAAGTGTGGGTATTTCCAGATCAAATGAGAGCAGTAGACATTTTCCTGGCTGCACGTATAAAGGAGGTAGAAACAGTCCTTGTCCTTTGAAACTCCTGGCACTGAAGAGAGAGAGATTCAAGGTTATCTTGAAATTCAGGCTACTGAGTTTAGGATCATAGACTAAATTGCACAGGCTAAAAAGGAGGCTGAAGCATGGGGTTATGGAGGATGGATTCTTACCTTCCTGCTTCCTATTTGGAGCCTGGTTTCGGAATTCAGGAGCTCCCATCACTGGAAATTTGAACCAAATTCAAAGCAGATTCTTTTTGCGTCTTAAGTCACTCAAGAAATCTACTCGGTGTTGATTTGGGTTGAGCTCTGAAAGAAGTGTTCATTTTTCTGTACTGAGTCTTAAAAGCAAGGTAATGCTAAAGAGAACCTGTACGGCTATAGAGATACTGGGAACACTGGGATGCTTCTCTGAGCTCTGATGGCTGTGCAGTGACCATTTTGTCAGGTTCACTTGGGTAGATACACGAGTACAGATGTGGGGCAGATCTAACTAACGTCCCAGTACACTCATACAAACCCAAAGCTTTTAGCAGTAACCGGCTGTAAGAAGGAGCAGGAAAGATTTCTAAAATCTGATGGGGCCAAATTTTTCTCTGCTAGTCTCTTAAGTAATGTAGGTGCGGCATGACTTAGATTCTACTTGGCTCTTACAGACAAAGACTTAATAGAAAACCTCTCTAAAAGCAAGAAGCCTAAACTGGACCTAGTGTTTGAGGAATGGGATGTAGCTGGTCTTCCATGGTGGTTTTTAGGCAACCTCAGAAGCAATTACAAGTCCAGAAGTAATGGATCAACAGATATTCAGACTAACCAGGTGTGTAGACATTTTAAGTAGGTGCACTGTATTCTCTTCCTCTCCTCTTCTGGGTTCCAAATAAATAAAATATCTCGTTCTTTCTTTCCCCTTCCCACTCCAGGATTTTCAGCCTCTCCCTTGTGTGTTCCTGTCCCAGCTTTTCACATCAGGTGGTTGGTTACCTTTAGTGTTCTTAAATAAACTAGGCGCTCACTGAAGGCCGTGTTCAGCTGTTGGAGGTCCGTCTGTCTGCACTCCAGAGCATTAGTTGCACTTCAGGAGTTGCCCCTCTTCCGGGTTGAAAGTTGTTACGCGGTGCACGTGGCCGTAGCCTGGTGGCCAGCTGGCAAGGGGATGAGCATAGGGCTGCTTGCAAAAATGGGTGTTTTTGTGAGAGTAGCGAGCTGCCCCCTTCTCTCCCAGGGGTGACTGGAGAAGCTGCCCAGGGCTAAGAAGGCTGTTAGTGAGAAAAAGGGGAGAGGAATTTGCTGTGGTGCTGGTACTGCTGCTGGTGACCTGAGCTCTGAGTGATCTCTTCTGTTTCTTCTCCAACAGGACATAGACACTGCCATTGTTTCAGATACTACTGATGACTTGTGGTTCCTCAACGAATGCCCGTCGGATCAGAGCAGTGCTGCAGTCAAGGGCGAAACGGTTGACTGCGAGGAAGTGAAAGAAAGTGACAAAAAGGTACTTCTTCAAACAGCCACAGTGCGTGTGTTCCGCAGGTTGGCCTTGTTTAATTGATCTCATGCAAGTGCAAAATCCTTTGCTTTTCATCTGCCTTTTAGTGTGGTGCTGATTTGGGAGGAGCTAGATCTATAACCATCTGGAGTTTAAACTGTGTTTAAAAAAGGCTGTCACCATTCCATACATGGGGTGATAGTTTTCCAGTCAATCTGCTTGGGTTTTCATTTAAATGCATGTATTTTCAAGGCAAAAAAATCATTTAAAATTAATTAAAATTCGAGCAGCAACTTTACTATATTTCTAGCCAGTATCTGCAAGACTAATAAGTGAAAAGACCGGAAGAGGAAAATCTCAGTTTACGTTGTGTTAGCATTCGGTGTGAGGTAGGCTGGCCTCAGTCTGCTAGCCGAGGTGTAAGTCACTAGTAAGATTGGTCAGAAGAGTAATTGATCAGGTGTGTGTTAAAAGGATTGAGTTAATGATTTCTTGTATGTGTGTTTGCATGATTCTTGTGTGCATCAGGGAGGTATGAGTTGACCCAAGGAATATCACCCAGCCACAGTTATTGACAGCAGCCTAGAATGGATAGTGACTATAAAGTAGCTTTTCATTCACTTACAGAAATGGCAATTATATAGTCATTTTAGTTTTGGTGTCCAGTGCCAGACACGTCATAAATAGAGATTATTGCACCCCTCTAACAACATTTCCACTCTTTCCAGGTGACTGAGGATGCATGTTTGCATGACTTTGAGGATTCTCAATGCTTAAGTGATGACACAGATACAGAAGCTACTTCTGAGGTAGGCATGCGTTAGGTCAGCGTTCCTTGCTTGCAGTGTGCTGCATCGTAGCAGGGCTCTGTTAAATTCTGAGCTGGATAGGCATTGAGCACTGAGAGCCCGTGAATACTCTGCTCCACCCAGTCCAAAGACACCAAGTGTTTCTCCTGACTGCAGAGCAGTCGCAGAACTTACCTGATTTTGGCCACTTTTTCCAGTGACACGAGAGAATTCATACATGCTCTAGCTAGGAAGGTTTTTTGACTAGGACATTAGGGTCCTTGTTTGTACATTGTTCGTCCCTTTTGTGCAGGGTAATCTAGTGTCAGCATGGGCAGCCACTGGCTTTTTATTTATGATTTAACTTGTACCTCACACACCCAGGAAATGAATGAAAATTAGGCCCTCAGTTTCCAGCATGGTCAGTCTAATGCTATATGAAATTAGTATTAACAATATCCATGCATGTTTTAATAAGGGTAATTCTGTAATGTCCTCTGAAAGGAAATCTAGAGTATAGTCCTTGGCAGAGATTTGGAAATCTAAACTAGGCACTTTGTAATCACTGAGGTGCTCACACTCAAAAAAATTGTTAGTGGAAATTTCTGTGTCAGGATCAGGATTCCACTGAGTCCTGGGTGTCTGAGCCAGCTCTGAAGCTGGGTGTCTCTGGGATAAGAGAACCTGCTTCCCATCTCACCCCATTTTTCTGAGATACTTTGTCAGGAGGAGAGCCTGCGTACCTGCTGGTGTAATGTCTTTGTCCTCCTAGTGACTCTCTAAGGACAGACCAGAGCTCTTCTCCCTGTTTTAATGAGAAAACAAGGTGGAAAGAGAGAATAAGCAGTAATTACTGGGTTGTCACTCCTCCCCAGTACCCCATTCCTGTTCTGAATTCTCATGATAGATAGCGAGGGACATCAAGTTTGTGTTCTTTCATCTGTCCTTTTTTTCTCCCAGTCCCGCAGGCTGCCTTTTGAGGTTTTGTTGTAAGTCAGCAAAAGTGTATCACAATACTCTTTGCAGCTGGTGGCACCAAAGTTTTTTAGCATAGATTTCTAGACTTCTAGACATCCCAGACAAATTGGGATGTTCCTGGCATTGGGCAGCTGAATCATAGCTCTGAACTTGGGCAGCTCTTGCCCTCGCGATGTGGGGTAATCGAGTAAGCCGCTATTAGTTGTGCAGATTCAACAGATGCTAAGTGATTAGTGAGTCTGGGAAATACATTCCTGACTGATTCCAGGAGCTCAACCCGTGGATTTAGAGTGAGATACTGAAAATTCAATAAACTGCACAGCTTGAGAACATTGTATTCTTCCAGAGGCTGGGAGGAAGGAAGGACAGATTTTAATGCTTAAGAGGAGATCTGCGTCGGTAGAATGGACAGGGTTAGTCAAATTCACCTTAGGCTTTCTGAGCTACTAATAATCCAACTAGCAATTGTGCATTCGCAAGCTTATATCCAGTAATAAATGCCCTTTTTTTGATGAAGCTTCTTTGCTGCTTTTCTTGTGTAGAGGAAAGGAGTTGTACACAAGAATACACTAACTTACTGCTGTTTTTGTCTGCCTCGATCATTCCTCAGGACTGCTGGCAATGTACCAAATGCAAGAAATTTAACTCTCCAGGCAAACGGTACTGTTACCGCTGCTGGGCCTTACGGAAAGACTGGTACTCAGATTGTCCCAAACTGGCTCATTCTCTTTCTCTGTCCGACATTGATGCTATGCAAAACAAAAATGATGATGAAGGGATAGATGTGCCGGACTGCCGAAGGACTATTTCTGCTCCAGTTGGCCAACCCAAAGACCTGTACATGGTAGAAAACAAACCGCACGTAGATCCCTGCAGCTCTATTGAGTCTTTGGATTTGGCACAAGAATGTGAAAGCAAGGAGTCTCTGTTGCGTTTCACTGAGCATAAAAAGGAGGAAGAAATACAGTCTTTAGAGAGTATAAAAAAATTACTTAATCCTTGCTTCTTATGCCATCATAGACCGCGGGATGGGAATATTGTCCACGGAAGGACTGCTCACCTTGTGGCCTGTTTCAGGTGTGCAAAGATGCTGAAGAAAAAGAGATCACCTTGCCCAGTGTGCAGGAAAGAGATTGAGATGGTGATCAGGATCTTTATGGGGTAGTTGCGCCAGTTCAGTCCTTCCCCAAAAGATAGCACAGAGGTTTTCTTGCACTCACACAGACCCTAACTTCAGAACTCGGCTGGTGAATACCAAAGAGAATTAAGATTCTAATTTGACCAAGAACACTGAGGACCCTCTGTATTCAATGAAGCAGCATCCACTATTCAATGTCCATTTAAATTAAAGTCCACAGGGAGCAGGGAGTGACCGGCATGTTGCTGTCAATGCCCCAGCTTTGAAATTGTCTAAATCATCTAATTGCAGCTCAGTGGTGTCACTGGGATTCTCTGCTCTGACAACTGGTCCTTGCAGAAAGCAAGTTTTGGAAAGAGTTGTAACTTTGGCTGTTGGAGTGGTGTTCTCTAGTCAGTCAAACCTGTGCAATGCCTTTTACAGGGGGAGTCTGCATCTGAAAGGTAGATAGAGATATATATATATATATATGTGTGTGTGCATGGGTGGGCTAGGGTGGGAAAGGGTGGGAGGGAAGGTTAGACCGCGGTGTTTGCAATTTAGATAAGCCATTTCTCCAAGGATCAGTTCTCCTGAGGGCGGTGAGAAGTAAATAACTTGGTTTCTGGGGTTTTTTTTTGTTGTTGTTGTTGTTTATTGTAGGTTTGTTAGATAAAGTGAAGGTCCTCTTGCTGCCAAGATTGAAATAAGTCCTCCTAAAGTTTTAATCTGTAGCTATCTCAGGTCACATATTAGATGGCAAAAGAATGGAATGTTATACTTCGCTTAGTTATTTGGTCCTTTTGTTTCTATTGAATTTTTTTTTTTTTTTTTTTCATTTAAACACAGTCCTGTGTCATCTGTGCATAGCTTTGATGGAACCTGTCCAACGTTAGCACAGCAACTGGTCTGCCAGCTGGATTAAATTTATAACAGCTCTCTCTGTGTTTTGGGACGTTCTCATAGCTCTGTGCTTAAAGCCCCATCGCAACTTCTACCTGCCTCATTGCATCAGGCCGGTATAGATAGAAGATGGTCACTTCAGAATGCGATGTGGCTTTAAAGACAGGATATGGGCCTTTAAGGGAAAAAAAAAAAAAAAAAATTCCATAAAGCACCAATTGCAGCTGGTTAGTCTGTGGGCTGTGCTTGGGGTTAGTT
>VXBH01008522.1:574356-585784 GCA_013400035.1 Rynchops niger | reverse complement strand
TTAGCCCTGCCCCTGGTTCTTACTCATAAACACTCGACCCCTTAATTTGTGACTCTTTCCAAGACAGTTTAGTCAGGATTGTCATCCTATTAACAGCAGACCTGGCAGCCCTTGCACAGGCATACTTCTTCTTAACACCGATCAGATGTTTTGCCTCAGTATAACCTGAAAGACTGAATACACTTTTAAGGCTTGCTGTCTACTTGACTTCAGCTAATGTGATCATCTTGCTCTCTTTTTTTCCTTGACAGGTTTATCTCAAAAAGAGTGTTTTATCACTTGGCTGTCGAGCGACCTGTCATCTATGATGGAAGTGATTTTCCATAGCCTTGACTACACTGTGCTATTTTTAAGTAATTTTTTAAGAAATGCTATTATTTATGTACATGTAAGCATTATGATTACCACTGTGTTTGAAGACTTTGAAACTATGCAATAGGTATTATGCACTTAGAGAACACGTATACACTAAAAACCGGAAGCCTTTTTAGGAACACTAATGGTTCTGTACTGTGTACAGATTGCTGAAAAGCCATGTTATTTGATTTAACAGGTCAATAATAACCAAATTTTTTTCAGTGGGGAGAAAAACAAGTGTGGGGGATGTCAAAATGCAAACTGAAATTCTCTACTGAAAATGGAATTACTTTTCTTCCAAAAATATCCTTCAAAAGGAAATTAAAGAAAAATGTATATTTTTGTTGACCTCTTCACTGAGGAGTAAACATAACCATTTCTGTTCTGCTCCAATGCTCTTACAGTCAGAACAACAACTATGCAATACTTCCGTCTTCACAGGCACATATTGTAATCCATCTAGAATTTTTTATCTTTTCCAAGTTTTATAAACGGCGAACATAGGGTTTTTTTACATTTTTGGCTAAGATTTGGTAAGTCTTAACTGGCTTTCACAAATGCTTTCTTACTGAATACCAGTTACAAAACTATACAACGCAAAGCGGCACCTCCTTCCGCTTTTCCTCACCGTACTCTGTAAGTTGGTTCACTGAAACCAGCTCTTATGGTGAGTACCAGTGGCAAAATCAGGAGTATAATCTGTAGAATGAAGTACTACTCACTGTGTGATATTAGAAAGAGGAGCATTCCTTTTTCCTGCTTTAGCACCTTAGTCATCAACATTTAGAGGAAAGCACAGTTTCTGGGGAGGTCAGCAGTCTCTCTCTCTCTCCAGACCATGTGGAAGGTAGCAATAATGTTGGAATCGGTCTCAAAAAGTCCATCCAAAACCGAATGCGTATCCAGCCCTGGTGAGCTCTCCACCCGGTGTTAGTGTATCCTGCCCCTTTCCTAACCCTTCAGTTGCCCTAGCCAACTGCTAACTTTCCATCTCAGATTTGGGGACAGAGCTGGCTGTAAACACTGCCTTTTAAGGGAAGACAGAATTTCCGTGCAAACAGTCTGCTTTCTATATAGAATTTCAACTTTTTGTCGAAATATCTGAAAGCGGATCTTTTCTGTTTAAAACTCCTGTCAACTGATGGAAAGGCAAAACATTTGGCAGGAGAAAGGAGAAAAGCTCCTTCTCCCCACCAGCCCTCCTCATTATTTCAGGTGTGTCTGATTTCTCATGTTATTGGTCTCCCAAGGAGACCTCAGACAGGCCTGGAAGACTTCAGTGCAGCAGTTGGTAGAAGACCAGCACAGCCCGCCAGGAACCGTGTAGACTCTTGGTGGCAGGTGTAGCTGGTCAACAGGGGTCATGGTGGGAGACAGAATCATAGAATCATAGAATCGCTGAGGTTGGAAGGGACCTTTAAGATCATCAAGTCCAATCATTAACCTACCCCGACAAAAGCCGCTTCTAAACCATGTCCCTAAGTACCCCATCTACCCTTTTTCTAAACACCTCCAGGGATGGTGAATCCACCACCTCCCTGGGCAGCCTGTTCCAATGTTTAATAACCCTTTCAGTGAAAAAATGTTTCCTAATATCCAATCCAAATCCCCCCTGACATAACTTGAACCCATTTCCTCTCGTCCTATCACCTGTCACCAAGGAGAAGAGGTCAGTCCCCACCTCTCTACAACCTCCTTTCAGGTAGTTGTAGAGGGTGATAAGGTCTCCCCTCAGGGAAAGAAGAAAAAAAAGGGCAAGAACAAGCCAGAGCAAATTATTTAGGGGAGGGAAAAGGGGCAAACTTGTAAAGGTAAAAACAAGGGCAGGCAATCAGCTTGAACAGGGAGGGAAGTCAGGAGAGTCCAGCTGGTGTTTATCCATAACCTGTAAGGGATCTCCTACACCAGAAGGCTGCTTGTTTGAAAGATGGAGATCACAAGACAACTGTTGGACCTTTACATACTAGCAGCTGAGGCAGAGGGAAATTTCTAATCATAGGAAAGCAAAGAATACTACAGATAAAGCTAAAGGTTGCTGATCATTCATTCTGGGTGTTAACAATGTATAAATACAGTGATCTTGAAGAAGATTGTGAAAAAAAATGACTACTTTTCATGGAATGCATAGATTTTAGGCATCTGGCTCATCGATACCTTTCCCTTCCCTTCAGATGCCCCTTCCCAGTGTTGGTGGCGTGCTCCCCAGCCTCTGCCAGGCAGAGGGGTCGGTGGGGGGTGCAACCTGGTTTGCTGCCCCTCCTGAGGGAACAGGCTGCAAGGCAGCTGAACCCTCACCTGCCTGCGTGCATGAAAATGAGATGGGCGAGAGACCAAAGCTGGCAATAAACAGGCAATAAAATGGCACACAGATCAGTTCATGAATTACGGCGTATTTCAGTGTTGAAGCTATGTTTTATATTTAATTAGGCAAGAAGAGATTATTTATTGCTTAAAAATGGAGTACTGTGAACCATATGCTATGCAATTTCACCGAGCTGTTACTGAAGTCTGCTGCAGTTTTTCTTTAAGCTTTTAGGTGTGGTTTTTAAAAGCATTTTGCTGTTGTTTTACGTAGAATACTAATCTTACTAGGATATCTTTCTTAAAATGCCAAATGTAAGGTAAAGGGACACTGTCAAATATCTTAGGCCAAAATATGTATTCTCTGCTCAGAAGTATTTGAAATATCTCCATTCAAAATTATATGGTAGACTTACCTCTGGATTTCCTCTCTGCATACCAGTTCTTAACATTTTTTCATCCTGTGGCACTTTTAAGCCACTCCTTATGTAACTTTTGCAGTAATTGGCTCTATCTAGTAAGCCAGATTTTTCCCTGCAAGTCTTCCACATAAAGAGTCCCAAAGCTGGCTGAAACCACTGCATCTGTGGGGTTTTTTGATCATTTGAGTCTTTATGGTACCTTTTCTTCAGGTTTTCCTGCCCTGTAAGAGTAGGTTTGTGACTTTTTTACTCTCTGAAAGAGGGCTAAGAGTGGAAGTTAGAACGTGTAATTTAAAGATGAAAAGGTTTGCTTCTAACCAAGGAGAGTATGTAGGAAGGAGAAAAAGTTTCAAAAGAGGAAATACTCAAAGTGGTAAGGTACAACAAATGGACAGGAGTGCAACTGTTCGAATCAGCTGTTCAAGAACAGGGATCCTATCATGTCACCTAGAAGAGGCAGTGTCTTCCACCTCAGAGACCGTGCAGAGAAGACAGTAAAGAACCTGTCATTAGTACCGACCTTTTGGTTGAATGTCCCTGACAGTTTATTACTGGAGCCACAGAAACCCAATAAAGGACTTCGCACAAGTGCAGGTTTGTGCGAGAGATGATTTTGTTCAAGCACCTTATACTCCCATGCACAAAGCTCATCGGAGCTGTGCCAGGGATGCTGGTAAATCTGTTTACCTTCAGATTCTCGGGTCATTTTTTTAATTACGCCTTTTATTAACTGACAGTGCCCAGCAATGCAGTTAAGAGAAAATAAGTATTTGAAATTGATCATGAAATTGATTTAAGAGGGTGTCACATTCCTGGGTCAAAGAGAGCATACCTTGTGGTCCGCAGTTGGGTGTTTTCCCTGGATGCTGGAACAATGGAGGATAATATTTTTTGTTATGCAGAGGTTCATGTGAAGGAAAGAACATAGTTACTTTAAGAAAACGCCAGTGTTCCTTTACTCAGTGTTACTCAATGTTGCTTTATGAAAAATCACTGAGATGTATTGCACCAGAGTGTACCACATTACAAAATAGCAAAGCTACAAAAGCCTGACTTTGCTCCTTTTTTAAAATTGAAATTGCACTATAGTTTTAATTATGCTCAATCCCTGAGAGTGTAAATTGTTCAGAAGCATCTTTTGGTCTTAACTGCCAAAGAATTGCAAACCCCATTCACACCAAACTTCACACTCCAGATGGGGGGAAACAGAGGTTTATGTATACCAGCGTCTGTACAGTTACAGAGATGTAGACGGTTGTGTACTGGAATGTTTCTTGATGCTTTTTTTTTTCCTTTTTTAACCTCAGGAATTAAAAAAATAAAATTCTATATCGTTGAGAGTGCATGTCCCTTTTCTGCCTCGTAGAGATGGCTTTGTCTGTAAGACAAATCAGATGATTGTATGATCTGCTTCCAAGCAGGAAAAAATATTAGACAATAAGGAAAATAGAAAATAGTTTGTCATGCTGGTGGAGAAAGGCCTCGTCTGGACAGTACAACAGAGCAAAAACAAAGGCACTGCAAGGACAACAATTGCAGTCACTGTTGTCCACGACACCGAGCCGCGTTGTCCTCCAGCTTTGGGCTCCCACCTGGTTTTCCCGGGTCTGTACGCTGGGGTTGAGTTGCATGGGTGTGGGAAGGAAAGGAGCCCTGTGTGAGTTGGGGGACTCTTCACCTGTCACCTCTGAGTTTGCATCTGCAGTCCCAGCCCTGGGGCACGTGGTAAACGCGTAGGGTCCTCTCAGCTGCTGGAGCCATCCAAATGTGATCAGGAGGACAACAGGCCTTGTCGCGCCCTGTCGTTTCTTCTTTTATCAATTCTTTCCTCACAGGAGTTTCCTGCTGGGGTGGAGGCTGCAGCGCTTCCCATCCCCATGCTCCAGCAGGAGCACCAGCCCCAGCTCCACGCCCAGAGGCTTCTCTCTAGGACAGAGTCTCCAGCTCTGAAGCCCAGCCCACACTGCAAGGGACCTGCAACAGACCTGTAAGCCACTGCACCTTGCTGTACCACAGCTCTGCAGGGGAGGCGGGTAGCTGCTGAAAGCCTCTGTGTACATCTCTGATAATCCATGTTCAGCCATACTGGACAATATCTCCTCCCTTCTTTGGTGCAAGGGGCAAGGCTCTCCCAGCCCCAGTGTTGCCTTCGGTAGGGTCTTATCCCACCCTAAGAACTGGCCTTGGCACACCCAGTACGACATTCTGCTGTGTGGACCATGTGAAGCTGCCATGGGACAGCGGTATCCTCTCCGTTAGCCCTTGAAATGTCAGAGGGGTGCTCTGAAGTCCAAATACGAGGTCCAGGAAGCTTGGAAGAAACAGGCAGCACTCAGGGGAGCTGGGACGAGGTGTCTGGTCAGATAGGTGATGGATAATTGATCCAGATCATACTTGGAGATGGTGGGTTTGCACATACTGAACTCAGATAGATGAGTTTGGGATGACTACATCTGGGCTACTTTATCTACCGTCGCTGCAGTGATGCTTGCAGCGCCCATTGCTGTTCTTTCACACTTTTCCATTGTTTTTCTACTCTCTGGAAGAGGCGCTTCTCTAAAGCCTGTTGCAGGCAGGAGTAGGCATCATACCGTGTTCAGTTTTGGGCCCCTCAGTATAAGGAAGACATTGAGGTGCTGGAGCGTGTCCAGAGAAGGGCAACAGAGCTGGTGAGGGATCTAGAGCACAAGTCTTCTGAGGCACAGCTGAGGGAATTGGGGTTGTTCAGCCTGGAGAAGAGGAGGCTGAGGGCAGACCTTATCGCTCTCTACAACTACCTGAAAGGAGGTTGTAGAGAGGGGGGGGTCGGTCTCTTCTCCCAAGTGACAAGCGGCAGGAAAAGAGGAAATGGCCTCAAGTTGTGCCAGGGGAGGTTTAGGATGGATATTAGGAAAAATTTCTTCACCGAAAGGGTTGTCAAGCACTGGAACAGGCTGCCCGGGGAAGTGGTTGAGTCACCATCCCTGGAGGTTTTTCCAAGAGCTGTAGATGTGGTGCTGAGGGACATGGTTTAGTGGTGGACTTGGCAGGGCTAGGTTTACAGTTATACTTGATGATCTTAAGGGTCTTTTCCAACCAAAACGATTCTATGATTCTATCTGTGATCAGTTAGGCGAGTTTGCCTGCAGAGAGTGAAAGTTTCTCATCGCCTCTCTTAACTTCCTCTCCCTGTACCACAAAGCAGGCTGGCGCCATGCTACGTGACTGCCTGCACCGCGGTCGCAGCCACCTCTGAGCCCTTCACCATAGCAAAGCGAGGACAAACCAAAGCTGCTGCCGTGGCTGTCCCTGCTACGGTGCAGCGCCCAGCTTTTGCATAGCTTGGGGGTGTTAGGCCAGCAGTTCTGTGTCTGGCCCAGTTCCCACCGGGATGAAATGTGGGGTGCTGGCACGCTTCTGGCTGTCAGGAGTCTGAGGTGATGTCTAGGAGTTGAAGGGTCTTGGGGTGATGACGCAACGCTCAGGGCAGAGACAAGCGCAGCTGCTCCTTCAAAGAAAAGGGACAGCAGAGGAGTTTGTTGCCAGTTTTGCAACCCAAAACCAGTAACATCTGGGGAAAAATGGCCTTAAAGATAGTGGAAAGGAGCCATGGAAGATCTCAGGCCGTTCCCAGAACTTCTCAGTGACTATCCTGCTGGAGCTGTGAGTAAGGTGCAGGCAATGTCCCACGTCCCATGGGACGTGTCAGGGGCCGTGGGGCCGGGGAGGCAATGCCCCTTGCCTTTCGGGAAACCTGCCATGTGAGGAGACAGCATCAGCTGGAGGCTGGGGACAACCTCGGGAAGCATGAGAGGGATTTTGGTGGGATAAATCCAGCTAAAACCTCAGGGCAGAGGAACAGAGGAGCCCTGGGAGGTCTTGGCTGCAAGGAGCTGTGCTGCTGGAGGACAGAGGCTCCCGGCAGATGGAGGAGGGGGCAAGGGCAGCAGACGCCTCCATGACAAAGTCCCTGCTGTGTGGTGGCCGGCAGCGAGGGACCCTGCCAAGGATGAGGCTGCAGCTGGAGGCGGCGAGTTTGCGGGGTGCCGGCAGCCTGGGAAGCCACCACCAGCTGCCAGAGCACAGGCAGCCCCAGCGGGTCAGAACCCACGAGAGAAAACCCGCCCCAAGGTGGGGAATCTGGTCCCCCCCCAGCTCCCCCTGGCAAAGAGGCGAGGAGCAGCCTGACTCAGAGTGGGATGTGCGTGACCCGGGGACGACCCTGCCGCCCCAAACTGCTGAAAGTTCATCACCGCCATTTCACCTCCATCAACAGTTTCGCTTGCTGACCAAGCATGAAAATTCCCCACCGCCTTTCGCAGGGCGGAGAAGCTTTTGCCTTCTCTGAGAAGGCCCTGAAATTCAAGTTCCCGGGGCCGGCCGGACGCTGTGTAGGGAAAAGATGCTCGAGGGCGCTGGGCAGGATGGTGAGTCTGTGTCAGCTAAGGTTTGCACACTTGTTTGTTTGTTTGTTTGTTTGCACAGCTCGAGGGCTCCTTTGGGGCTGGGAGAACCCCCTGGGTAGGTTGCCCCATCCCCAGGAAGGGGTGGTGGGGCTCAGCTGCCGCAGGGAAGCCTCTGCCCCCATCGTGCTCCATCCTCCCACACCCTCCAAAACCCGCCCTCCCTCACCCAAAACTGCACCCCACCCATCGCCTCAGGAGCCAAAACCCACTCCGGCCCCTGCGGGGTCCTCAGCTGTGGCTTCCACACCCCAAGCGTTAAAGCACGGGATAAACCCTGTTAGCAAAGTTTTTCTTTGGCCTTTTTCGGGAGGGGTAAATCCCGTCATTGGAAAGAAGTTATGGGTATGGATCCAAACCTGGGAAGGATGCGTGGGCAAGAAACAACCGGTTCACCCCTCGCTGTGTGTGGCAGTGCCTTTATTTAACAGAATCTCAGCTACCGTTCGCACTGAGCTCAACACAAAACGCAAAGAACCCCCAAAGCCTCCTTACACGTATAGTAAAAAATACATACATCTTTCACCATTTTTTTCTCAAAGGGAAAGGTAAAAAAAAGTTTAAAAAAAATCCTGACAAACATATATGAAACTAGAACCTTGTCTGCTTAGATATTAGATATTAATATACGCTTACACATTAGCTAGAAAAGCGGTGCCAAACCTTGCAGAAAACCCCTGTTTATCGACACACTTTAATGATTAATGCGCAATGAAAAGCACTTTCTTCCTGCAAGAAATAATCACCAGGAGGCAAACCGGGTCAAATATGATTACTTAAAAGAAAGCCCCCTGAGCACTACAACTTGCGGTTGAAGACTGGGAGGTGCAGGCTCCAGCTAAGCGGGACAGGGGTCGCCGTGTCCCTGGGAGGGGACGAGTGAGGGGGAATGGCCACGCGGGGCCCTGTGGCCCCGGGCACCCTTACGGTACCAGCACCGTCACACCAAAAACCTTATGGAAGCTGCAGAGTGCATCACAGCACATCGCTTTGGGGAACCGCTGCCTTCACCATCCTGAAGTCTCAATCCATATTTCATTAACGTTGGGCTTGACACTTAATTACTCTCTGTCTTACTGGCCCCAGGCTAAATATGTTTCCTCACCATTAGCAAACGCGTAACCCGCAGTCTGTTGAACCATGGGTTTGGGTACGGGTTTTGGGTTTTCTTTTACTATGGCTACGCACCACAGTGTGGCAAATATGTGTCCCTGATGTGATATCAGGAAGAAATTCTTTACTGTGAGGGTGGTGAGGCACTGGAACAGGTTGCCCAGGGAGGCTGTGGATGCCCCATCCCTGGATGTGTCCCCAAGGCTGGATGGGGCTTTGAGCAGCCTGGTCCAGCGGGAGACATCCCTGCCCATGGCAGGGGGGTTGGAACTAGATGATCTTTAACGTCCTTTCCAACCCAAACCATTCTGTGATTCTGTGAAATATCTCCAGGACAGATAGCGTCTCTGACGACCTTGAATTTGTATTGCGAGGGTGCGATCTGTCAGTGCAGGGACCGCACAAAATGCCAGTACCACAACAGGAACCGCAGAAAATAAACTGCACCCAATTTCACCTTACCTTGCACAGCTAAAATATAGGAGCAAGATAGATCTAACGTAATGACTGCTTTATGAACGCGAATGATCGGCTTTCCTTTGCAACGCGAACCACCCGTGCAGCAAAATGGAGTTGTGTCTGCACAGGCAGAGAGGGCAGCATTTCCCTGCTGCAATAAACCGTTGGAGGAGCTACAGGCGGTTCTCCTGCATGGTGGAGGCAACCTGGTGTAGGTGCAAACAGGGCTCCCGGGCCCCGCCACCTCCGTGAGAGACCCCAGCTGGTCAGCAAACGAAGGCTGAACCCCCTCATGATGCTTCCTATGGATGGGCCGGTGGTTCATCCTGCTTCATCTGCCTCTGTCGCTGCCATAGCTGGGCTTATCTTCTGTGATTCTGCGATTCTATGATTCTACGGTTCTATGGTTCTATGATTCTATGATTATCGCCTCCCTGCGAGGCTTGTGATTACAGATTGTGGTCTGAGCTGCAGATGGGTCGGGTATTTACAGCTGCCATAAAAATAGCTTTTATCCTCTATCAGTTCTGCTTACGACAAGTATGGCTCCATTTTGCTGCCCTTGCCAAAGGTTTCCCTTCCTTTCAGCCATCGTCGGGTCCCCCATGGTGAGGACGGGGCATGCCAGGAGCCCCCAGCCCTCCCCGCTCCTCTGAGACAGTCTTTGGGGTGTACACGTGGTTTCCGAGGAGTTTGGTGCTCCTCTGGAGGGGAGGAGAGAGTGGGACTAACTTACAAGAGGACTTGGCAAGGCGGGGGGGTAAGCGAGGAGGTCAAATGGGTGCTGAGGGTCAGGGAGTTCCTCACCCGCCGCCTGCCCAGCATGGCAAAGGACCAGTTTGAGCTGTGCTCCTGGCTGTCGCAGGCGGAGGAGCACTGCTCTTGGCCCCGGCTCCGGCAGCAGCCGCCACTCCGCATCACCCTGCCCAGCGCCGTCCTGAACCGCTCCCCAGCAAAGACGTAGAGGAAGGGGTTGAGGCAGCTGTGGAGGAAGGCAATGCTCTGGGTGACCTGCAGCCCGATGTCCAGCTGGTCGGCAGCCTGACAGCTGTAGGCCACCCTGGTGTAGGTGTTGATGGCTTTGACCAGCAAAAGAATGTTGTACGGGAACTGAGAGAGGAGGAAAGCGGTGATGATCATGGTGATGATCTTCAGGGACTTCTGCTTTTGGGATCTTTTGGCTTGCAGGAGGGTGTTGATGATAAGGGCGTAACAAATAACCATGACAAAGAGTGGGAGGAAGAATCCGATTGTGACTTTCATGGCCAGGACAGTAACTCTGAAGACTGCGCTGACGTTTGACGGGTACGTAATTTTGCAAACTGTTACGTCGCCCACCGGCGTGCTTTGGCTGTACACAATTTCTGGGATGCACAGGCTGACGGACGTCAGCCAGACGGCCAAGCACATGAGTTTGCTGCGCAGGAGCCGCCTTCGCTTGGAAGTTTTAGCTTTCATCGCTTGGACAATAGTGATGTACCTGTCAAAACTGATGCAGGTTAGAAACAAGCTGCAGCCGTAGAAGTTGATCTTATACATGCTGTTGACAACTTTGCACATGAAGTTCTTGAAGATCCAGCTGTCGGAGGCGGCCTTGGCCCAGAAAGGAAGGGTGAAGAGAAGGAGCAGGTCCGCGATGGCCAGGTGCAGCAGGTACCGGTCCATCATGCTCCTCCTGAAGCGGTATTTGCAATAGACGAGTACGACCAAGGCGTTTCCCACCGTGCCCACAGAGAAGATGAGCCAGAAACACACCGGCAGGAAGGCTCGAGCAAACTGCCTGACCTGCCTCTTGTCACACATGAAGTCTGTGTCATTCACCAAGCTCCCATACAGGGACATCCCCGTGCTGTCGTTCCTGTAGTAGTCCAGGCTGGTCTTGCCAGGCTGGGTGACCTGTAATGGGACATCAGGCCAATCTGTGTTGAGAGGTGGCTCAGTAAAGCATAAACTCCCACCTTTTCACCAGATGAAGATCCCCAATATATTCCATTTTAGGTGGGAATGGGCAAAGGCTGACAGCGAGGCGCCGGGCGTTTCAGGCTGCTTGAGGTATGTGGCACAGCAGAGACTTATAAAAATGACCCGTTGAGTAACAACCTCTTTACAAAAGAGCAGTTCACAGCCTCCAGCCAACTTCAGTTATTAAAATGGCAGGTGGTGAAAGCATTCTGTCTGTCAGATCATTCAAACCACTGTTGGTTTGGCAGCTTCAAATACATAACAAAATGCAAAATCCCCAAGTTGGAAAGAGGTGGGGCAGAAGGCTTTATATTACTGCTACGGTGGGGTGGCTCTCGAGAGGCAGAAAAATGATGGAGGCAATCGGGGGGG
>VXBH01008522.1:533932-571461 GCA_013400035.1 Rynchops niger | reverse complement strand
AAAAAAAGACAATTTGTAATTTGGTTTCCTTTCCACGGAGGCTGCACGTGGAAAAGACAGACATGAATCGCGGAGGAGGGGACTCACCGGGACGGTCGCTGCAGGGGGGTCAGCCTGGCCGTGGCACCCAGCAGCTGCACGCGGTGTTTGCTCTTTGCACCCACAATGGAGCTTTGGGCTTTTTGTAGGCTGAGGTGGGTGTGTGCTCCCCGGACCCCGGCCTTATTAGACCTGTCACAGGCTGTTTTCTCTGTGGTTTGCATGGTTTAGGTGGCTCAAACGCAGATGGTGATCTTCTCTTTTTTTATTTCTTCTTTGTTTTTCTTTGTTTGTTTTGTTTTTTCCTGGTAAACTCTTTCGATAGCAAAGGGAAGACCTCTCATATCATCATTTTTCTGCTCGTGTGCATCGTATAGCACTGGGCAAATCAGAGGCTGCTCCCAGCGTGGCCGTGTCCTGCTGGAAAACACTTTCACTGGGGGAAAAAAAATAATCCCCTGAACAAGAAACAGGAGAACCAGGTCAGACTGGGACAGGAGCGAGGAGGAAGGTCTCGTCCTGCCCACTCCAAGTTGTCCCACAGGCACAGCTCCCCACGACTGCCCACCAAGGCTGGAAGCGTGCAGGGGACGGGATCGCAGGGTCTGTAGGATGCCCAACAACCCGGAGGAAAATGGAAATACCGCCACCTTCGAGAAGAAAGGCCAGGCTGATCCTGCCACAGAAACTGGGGAGACACAAGGCAGGACTGCAGGCAATCACACGTGCTGGTGGCGTGTCTTACATGACAACCATCCAGAAGAGTGTGGCAGGAAAGATTTTTGAAGAGGAAGGCAGTGAGAAGCGGTTAATAAGTATATGAACTCGCGCATCTTACGTCTTCTTCCTGGCAAGCTGGCATGCAAATTGCGGTGGTTTAAATTCCCCTCTCTACTGGGACCCCGAGCGCCATGGGGTTTTGCTTAAATGCTGGATGGTGTTCAGCTGTGACCGATGCTCCCTCCACTCACACTTCAAGAAAAGTTCCAAATCGCAGTTCAGGCTCAGCTCCAATTAGGGAGAAAACAATGATTCGGACTAGGTTTTTGGGTTGGGCTCAGCTGTCACTTGGCACCACACTCCAGTGTTGGCAGCGTGGCAGCCCCTTCCAAGGGGAAGGAGCCCAGGGTGCTCCACCCTCAACTGCAAAATCCCTGCCAAGGTGTCTGCGCATCTTTAATAACTAGTTGCCATCCTGAAACTCTTCCTGAAACAGGCGTAGGTTTGGATGCGATGGTACCTCTGGACGGCGTGTGGCCACTTTCACCTCCTGGACCCCCTAGGCAAGGAATACAGAGGTGGGGGACCAGCGCTCAGCTAAACCCCAGGGCACCGGCTATGGAAAGCACAGGTGTGACAGCACAGGCATAACCTCTGGGCTCAGGCACCAGTTTCTCTGGGCTGGCAAACGGCTGCCTGACAGCTCGGCCATGGAAATTACCCTTAATTCAAGCTAGTTGGCCCTTGGTGTGACGCAAGGTGACTCAGCATCAGGAAAGTTGTGTTAACTGCAGTAGGATAAAGGCATGCCCGTGAGGCAAAGGCTCTTCACATCCTTTGGACTGTCCATGAACCTGAGCCCTCACGTTCTGGATTTAAGTGACTTTAATTAGACTCAGCTTAATTCTTCCTCGAAGCAAAGTAGTAAGTATAACTTAACCTACCCACTTCACACAGCCGGTTCCTCTGTCCTAAAAAGTCCCTGGGCAGATAAATCTGCAGACCAGAACATGGGCAGCTGCTCATCCTGTTTGTTATTTTTCTGCCACATGCCATTTTTTAAGTGAGGGTCGCTGACAACAACGGCATTTTCCCCCTCCCAACAGCGGGAACAGAAGCAGGAGAACAGCGTGAATATTAGAAATCCTCTTGCCACATTTCTCCCAAGCCAGTTCCCTGTTTGCGTCCTTGCTCAGTGTTGCCCACAGTTAATTCATCCCTAACCGAAACAGAGATGGTGTGCTCAGTTCTTGCGATGGCAGCATGCATCATGAGAGAACTTGTGATTTCCCTCTAGCTCGTATCATTACAAAACTAAGCATCTCCGTTTTCCTTACGAATACGTTGCTTTCACGCTCACCAAGAGAACTTGCAAGTGTACCACTTTTTTGTTTGTTTGTTGAAAGTAAGTGGGAAAACGAAAACCACCAGCATTTCTTATACATCTTTTTAGCTTCAGGGTGTTTAATTTAAAACACAACTTGGGGATGATTTTTTTAAGCTCCTCATTTAGTGCATGTGCTAATGGCAGAGACGTACTCGGCTTCATGGGCTGATCAGGTGCTGCAAAGATTTTGCAGAAATGGAACAAAACTTGGGGCTACACCCTCTGCTGATGCTGACCGAGAAGTTTCCTTCTTTCACGGTGAAAACTGCACTGTGTTTGTACTAAATCTGTCTTTTAATATACTTATTTTCCCCTCCCCATGTAAAAGGAGGACATGAACCTGCTTCTCTCCGAGTGGGCTATTTCACATGTTCAACAACCCCTCAGCTGGTCTGTTAGGAGAGGCCACAGCCATGACTCGCCATCCTCTACGAGGAGGATATTCGCACTCGGTGAGACCAGTGCCTCTCGTACGCAAGCAAACCATGTTGTCTAGGAACTTCCCATAGATCAAAACACTTGGGGTGAGTCCTAGGAACATAAGACTGGACATGACAACTCATCTCAGCTGTTCCCTGTTTCCCCAAAGTGAGGGAAGACAAAGCACCTGGGCTATTCCTGACGAGCAAGAGTTGCTCTCCATTGAGTAGTCTCTCTTACCTTCAAGCAAAGAAAAGATGACCCTGCATAATATCATTCCCATCCTAGACACTTGCAAACACTTTGCAAATTGAAAGCATGGTTCTGTAGATCTTTTTTTATTTCTTATTCCACCAATAATGCAATTTCAGCCATGTTACTTGCTTATGCAGGCTACGCACAGGGTTTCCTGGGGTTTTCCATTCTTATTCCCATCTCCAGGGGGTGCACAGAGACACTACAATGATCAAAAGTGTTTGTAAGTTCAGTTGTAAATTTTGAGATGTGTAAGACCTGCCTGGTTTGGTTTCTTGTTTTTGTTGGGTGGGGTTTTTTTGAGGGTACATCACACTTTCGTAACTTCCCCCTAGCTGACCCTGCTGCAGGTGGAAGCGCAAACAGCACCCCCGTGAATCCGATCCTCTGGGTCTCCAGAAAACAAGGTACTGGCAGAAGCCGCCTGGAATGGCACAGGTCTGACTACCCCCTCCCTGCTGTCACAGAAGGTCACCACGGCAGACACAAGGTTGGATGCTCCTGTGGGGAGCTTTGGTTGCAAAGCCCCATCTCTCTGACTTGGTAGTTTGAGAAAGCCACATTTGTCCTTTTTATTGATGCTGAAAGCTGTGAATTACTAAACTAAGTTTAGATGGATTAGGTGTTTTGGGAGGGGCTAGAATGTGGTTTTCTAGATGTGGCGCATTGCCATTTTGTCAAATTCTCAAAGAAGTGTTCAGCCATGAGTTTTTCAAAACGGATTTTGCACAAATGTTCCAGACCTTCGTTCACTCAAAAGAACGTATTTAGGCTTCAACATTTTAAACAGCATCAGACCATCCTAGTTTAGACGTACGTTTTAATAACTTCATTTATTGAAATGTTTTACAGGGACAAACCTCATTTCTAGTAAGGAGGGTTAATGGGTTTCATTCAGTGAACTAGTCAGCACCCACAGTATTATCAGTGCTTTTGCAGAAGAGATGGGAGGCCCGGTAACGGTAAATCACACTTGTGACAGCAGAAACTGGCATTTCCCATGGGCAGCCAGCAGCATCCAGCACCTCAGCCGAGTGGCTTTAAACGATCACAGAAGTGTCATTTGTGGAATGTTCTCTAATTTAACTGTATCTGTTCTTACTTTGCAAGCCTTAGCGATCATATGAAAAGAAAACTTGTATATTCTCTCTCTGCCTCACTGTGTTAAATTGAAGTCAGGAGGAGTGAGGAGACGCTATATCACATATATATATACTAATGTGGATTCTTATGACAGAATTTTTTTTTTTAATTTCCCTTTTAAATGTTTTGATATTTCAGTAAGTTCCTAAGTCTTGACATTTCACTTGCCTGGTGGATGAAGGGAAGGGAGTGGATGTAGTTTTTCTGGATTTTTAGTATAAGTTTTGATACTGTTCTTCACAACATACTTCTGGGCAAGTTGTCCAATTGTGAGATGAGCAGGTAGGCAGCGTGCTGGGTGAAGGAATGGCCAAATGGCAGGGCTCAAGGGGTTGCAGGGAATGGGGCTACATCTGGCGGAGACAAGCCACCAGCGGCGTTCCTTGGGGCTCAGTGCTAGAGCCAGTCCTGTTCAACAATTTTATCAATTACCTGGATGCAGGAGTTGGATGCACCATTAGCAAGTTTGCCGATGATACCAAACTGGGAGGTGCTGATGACTATCTTAAGGGAGAAGATGCCTTGCAGAAGGATCTAGATTGGAGCATTGGGCAATGATTAATGGCATGAAATTTAGGAAGTCCTAATGCTGGATTCTGCACCTGGGATGGAGTAATGCTGGGCAGAAGTATAAACTGGGAGAGGAGTGGCTGAAAGGCAGCCCTGCAGAAAGGGATCTGGGGGTGCTGGTCGAGAGCAGACTCAGTAGGAGCCAGTTATTAATCTTGTCTGAGCCAAGAATTCACTGTGGCTTCCCTAAGAGAGGAGACTCCAGCAGATCACTGGTGAGGCCACACCTGGAACACCGTGTCTGGTGCTGGGCTCCCCAGTATAAAAAGGAGATGGAACTACTGAGAAGGAATCCAATGAAGGGACCAGAGCATCTCTCCTATGAGAGCTGGGATTGTTCAGCCTGGAGAAGAGAAGGCTCAGGGGGATCTTAACAATGTGTATAAATTCCTGAAGGAAGGACACAGAGAGGATGGAGCCAGGCTCTTTTCAGAGCTGCCTGGTGACAGGTCCGGAGGTGATGGGCACCAACTGAAACACAGGAGGTTCCCCCTGAACATCAGGAAACACTTTTTCACTGTGAGGGTGACCAAGCACTGGCACAGATTGCCCGGGGAGGTTGTGAAGTCTCCATCCTTGGAGATATTAAAAAGCTGTCTGGACACAGGTCTGGCCGACCAGCTCTGGGTGGCCTTGCTTGGGCAGCAGGGTTGGACCAGGTGAACCCCAGAGATCCCCTCCACCTGCAACCATGCTGTGATTCTGTGATCCAAGTGCTCACTCTGTTACGCCGGAGTGGAATCGGAGCATTAGGCTTCAGCATCAGAGGTACTCGGTTTCAGCAGGATTACTGCAGTAATAGGAATCAAATGTAACATGTCCTGCAGTAACGCTGAATGCAAAAATCTCAGGGCGGAACTGGGCTCTTAAAACAAAACTGGCTTATCGCTTGCAAAGCTCATCTATGCATACCCAGTTACCTTTTTATTATAATTTTAAGACATTCCCATGCATTTTGCTCACCTCCATCCAACTGCCAGAATTTCTGTCCCCAGGAGACTCCCTCCCTCCTTCATTCAGTCATTCGTATATGAACAGCGAGGGAAGCAAAGGATCCCAAAAGCTGAACAACTCTTTTATTTCCTGATGGCCTCAAGAAAAACAAACAGCAACAAAAACGACCCAAAAAAACAGATGCGGAAAAAAACCCAGACCCTCACACAGCCTCCCACCTGCTTGCTCCCGCCTCCCTTTCCATCGGGATGAAGGAAGAGCCGAGCGACGCCGGCCCATCCCGTCGCGGCCACAAGCCGAGGCCCGGCAGCATTGCCCTGTCCGCCCTGCCCTGCCCTGCCCTGCCCTGCCCTGCCCTGCCCTGCCCTGTCCTGCCCTCCCCGCCCCGCCCAGCGGCAGGCCCTGGGGGTCTGCAGGCCGCCCCGGGGAAGGGGAGGGGGAAAGCCGGCACCCCACAAACCCCACCGAGGAACCCCGAACGCCTGCCCGGGCCCACTCCGCTCCGCCCTGACAGGACGCTGGGCTGATGGGGGCCGGGGAAGGGGGCATTGCGCATGCGCAGAGAGTGGAGCGGCCGTTGCCAGGGAAACGGCCGCCACCTCCCGCCGGAGCGAGTCACGTGACCTAACCGGCGCCAATCGGAGCGCGGCGAGGGTGCTCGCGAGGCTTCGTTCTCCATGGCAACCGCCGGCCCGTAGCCGTCCCAGCGCCCGGGCCGCCATGGTGAGTACCGGAGACGCCTCCCGCCGCCCCTTCTTCGGTGGCGTCGCTGCCTGGCTGGCTTTGCTCCCCGGGCCGCGCCGTAGCAGTGAGGAGCCTCTCGGCGTCGGTCGGAGGCTGGGCAGGGGGGCGGCTCGGCTCGGCCCGGCCCGGCCCGGTCCGGTCCTGCCGGGGAGAGGCGGCCCCTCGCCGTGTGGGAGCCGCTCCAGGGCGCTGCTGCTGCCGCCGTCCTGGGCATCCGTGTCAGCCCTGTTGGACCCTGCAGGGACTAGCGGGACTTGGGGTGTTTGCAGGAATTGATGTCCCGGTTGCTTAATGGCGCTTGGAGATCACGCGTGGCTTTGGCCTGTGCTTGTGTATTTATTCATTAGTTTAATGTCCTTTTATAGCTGCTTTCTCGATTGTGAGATTTCAGCACTGGTGTTGGCGTATGGCTTCCTTTCTATCTGTAATGAGTAAAACTTTTTCAGCTAAAGCAAACCCAGCAATAGCAAAGGGAACACTGAACTTTTCATACGTTCATGCATTTGCGAGATGTGTGACTTCGTGGGAGACATCGGACTTGCAACCAGGTAGTGAGGGCTTGTTTTATTTGCCGCTGTTGCTGTTGTCTAGACTGCCTTTAATTTCCAGGCAGTTGAGGTCTGTGCTCACGTTTTCAGTATTGTTCATCCAGGTATTGCAGTACTGCGTTTTCACTGGAGCTGTCCTGCACAGCCGGATTAATAAGGACAATGTGATCAGATTAAACCTTTCGTCTGAGTTGCTATATTGCTGTCTCCAACACCAGCAATACATTGGAGTACACTGAGTACGTTGGAGTAAATGAATTCACCTTTGGTTTCATCAGTTCTCCAGGGACTGTGATTATAAATACCCATTCGTGTGCTCTTGTGCTTCCTTGTGACTTGTGCTACCTGTATGCGCAAGATTTGTTATAATGCAATTGGCCATGCCAATATTCCTTCTTTAGAAAAAGATGTATATGTAGAAGAGCTAGTTAGTCAGATCTAAAAACGATTCCTCCTTAATTTGCCCTGGGAATATTTGTTTCTGGGCAATAGGATGTTGAGAAACAAATTCAGATTCTCACTTAAGGTTACCTGAGAAGTCTCAATATTTTACATATAAACTAATGAAGAAACATAATGTTCTTTCCTGTGTATTTTGTTAGTACATCTATAAAAAATACATCATTCAGCTACATTACTCATAACATTGCTGGATCTTGCACTTGGGTCACAAGGCTTGGGGAAGAGTGCCTGGAGAGCTGCCTGGTGGAAAAGGACCTGGGAGTGTTAGTCAACAGCTGGCTGAATATGAGCCAGCAGTGTGCCCAGGTGGCCAAGAAGGCCAACAGCATCCTGGCTTGTATCAGAAATAATGCGCCCAGCAGGACTAGGAAAGTGATTGTCCCCCTGTACTCAGCGCTGGTGAGGCCACACCTCCAGTACTGTGTTCAGTTTTGCACTCCCGGCTGCAAGAGGAACATTGAGGTGCTAGAGTGCATCCAGAGAAGGGCAACAGAGCTGGTGAGGGGTCTAGAGCACAAGTCTTATGAGGCACAGCTGAGGGAGATGGGGTGGTTTAGCTTGGAGAAAAGAGGACTGAGGGCAGACTTTATCATTCTCTACATCTACCTGAAAGGAGGTTGTACGGAGGTGGGTGTCAGTCTCTTCTCCCAAGTAACAGGTGATAGGACACGAGGAAATGGCCTCAAATTGCATGAGGGAGGGTTCAGATTGTCTATGTGTTGACCAAGAGGGTTGTCAAGCATTGGAACGGTCTGCCCAGGAAAGTGGTTGAGTCACCGTCCCTGGAGGTATTTCAAAGACCTGTAGATGTGGTGCTTAGTGATGTGGCTTAGTGGTGGATTTGGTAGTGTTAGGCTAGTGGTTGGGCTCAGTGATCTTAAAGGTCTTTTCCAACCTAAATGATTCTATGATTACATATGTGTATGTGTAATACAAAGAGATATTTATTGAAGAGCCCCCTCTCCCCTACAGTCCTTCTGATTCTGATGCTTTGTAGCCTTTTCCCTCTGATTGTGTCTGGTTTTGTATGACTTTTCTGATGGTACTGATCACTTGAGGACTTACTTCCAAGCACTGGTGCTTTTAAAGGGGGAGCACTTATGCGAGGTATATAGGGGTTATGCATATGAAAATATGGTTGTTTTTTAACATACTAGTTAACATAACCCTATGAAAGCAAGCGGGAAAACTAGTCAGAAGGCAAGTCTTCGCAATACTTATGCTCTTTTTTACTTATTTCAGGGTATAGTTATCTTTGTGCTTATGTGCTTATCTGCAGGCAGAGCTAGGCCTTAATGAGCACCACCAGAATGAAGTGATCAACTACATGCGCTTTGCTCGTTTCAAACGTGGCCTGTGTCTCAAAACAGTGGATTCTTGTTTTCAGGACCTTAAGGACAGCAGGTACTGGGGCGGGGGCCTGGTTCTGAGCAAGGGTAAAGAAAAATATGCTAGCAACAATTGCAAGTTTAAATGCCTTATGGGGTGTCTTTTCTCTGTTAACTTTTGTATGCTCTTAGTGAGGAATAAAGACCCAGTAATTTTGCAGATGTTACAAGGCAAGTCCTTCTAAAACAAAGTTGTTTAAATTCTTAGGAATTAACGTAGATAGTCACAGCATGACATTGCTTTCTATCTTGCTTCTGATGTCTAAATTTGATGTAAGACTGTAGTGGAAGTAATATTTTTAATTGTAATGTTTCCAAGACAAAATTTAAGTACAAGGACCAATTCGTAGTGCCAGGTCATCTAATAACTACTGACGGTGGGTGTTTCAGAAAGACATTGCATTATATTAGAGTGATACCTGTGTAGTGAGGTCTCATAACAATGCAAAATTGTTATCTTTCTCATACATGACTCACCTTGACTGCTCTGTTTAGACTTGTTGAGGAGACCTTCACAGTTGATGAGGTGATAGACATGCTGGATGGACTGCAGACTGTTGTACACAGTGAAGTGGAGTCGGAACTCATAAATACAACTTACACCAACGTTTTACTTCTGCGGCAGCTCTTTTCACAGGCTGAGAAGTGGTACCTTAAGTTACAGACAGATGTCTCTGAATTGGAGAATCGGTAACATATATTAGACTATAGAGAATGCCTTTCAATAATAAGAAAGTGTTGGCTATTTGCATTATTTTCCTAAGTGTAGGAACCTATTCTTTTACTGTAGTATTGATGATAGATTAGTTTCAAGTCTTCTGTCTATAAAGTAGTGAGATACACAAAAATTTCAGTTTTGTCAGGAAGATGTTTTTATTGGTAATATTCTCACTTGAATTAATCAGTTAAGAGCAGATGATAGGATTTGATTTAAAAGCTTTTGTTGTCTGAGTAGATTATATTTTATTCAAGGATGGTAAATCTTACTGTTCTGATGCCTATACCATTGCATGACATGTTCTGTTGCATTCATTGTATTTGAGTAGGACTTCATTCTGTATTTCCAATGAGAATCTTGCATGCATTAAAGATCATAGCATCAGCCTGGTAAAATGTGTTTCATACCATAGCTCTTTCAGTAAATAAATGCCTCCCTTTATTTTTTTCTTTTTAAGAGAATTGTTGGAACAGGTTGCTGAGTTTGAAAAGTCAGAATTTACATCTTCAAACAAGAAGGTAGAGTTTTATTTTAATCAAATCATAATCAAATGTTATGTGCAGTTATGACAGATGTATAAAATACTTAGTACTGACTCTCTGTGCTTAAGGGAGAAAACCAAAATAAAAATAAAAAAGCCCACCCTTTTTCAAAACAATCTTTGAAAGTCTCCAAGAAGTAGCATTTTGCAGTTTGGCACCAGTGCTCAGACTGAATTGCCTTGGCTGTTTCCAGATTGCAGGTTCTGCACACCCAGGGCATGCCTCATAAATCTCATCCAAAGTCAGCCAGACCAGGGATGTGTTGGAGCATCTACTCCTGGGTTCCCTTCCCCCTGGAAACTGGGGGAAGACTGGGACATTCACTTGTCCCAAGGCTTTGTCCCAACATGGAGTCAAGAGCTGAGAAGATTCCACAATACAGATGTGATGTTAGCTTATCTTGTATGATTATGGTTGCCTCTTATTTGGTTTGTAGCGTAAATATATATTTAGTGAATATATTATTATATATGAATACTTAAAATTAGAAAATTATTTTGAGCTGTGTTTTAAAAAAATAATTTGCTCTTGCAATCACTCAGTTTTTTTGTTTTGTTTTGTTTTCCTTACTCTTTGTCTTTTGGTTGCTGCTTCATTGGTAGTCTTTTGTAAATGGAGGTCTGCAATCCTTTTATGTCTCTATGCAGTATTTTTGCTTAACTTTAGCTGAAAGTGAAGTATATAACTTAGGAGCCAAGGTACCAGTAAAAATGAACTTGAAATAAAAGGTCGTTTGTTTGCTTTACAAAAGAGAGCTGAATTGACTGTCAGTAATTATTTTACAGACTAAAGGAATACTTTTCTTCCTCCTAGAAATCTGTATAATTTAATTTTTTACCCTTTATTATTTGTTTAGCCCGGTGCAGATCTCATTAAGCCAAAACTGGCTCCATTAAATGAAGGTGGTTCGGAGCTGCTAAACAAGGTAAGAACTTGTCTGTTTGTGCAGTTGTGGTTAATGACCATTCTGCTTATTCAACTGAACTGGACATCTGTACAGTAGTATTTGTATAATGTGCCTGTCGCTGTATAGACATCAACGTAATATACCTCTGAATGTAAAGTAAAATGCTAATAAATTAATTAATTTTGTAAAGCATCTTAAATTTATTGTGCGGTTATGGGCTCTAACATGTATTGCAAAATTGGCCTTCCTTTTGCAAAGACATTTTGACCTTTGTAATTATTTATTTTTTTTATTTAATGAGCTAAATTAGTAGAAACCAGTATTCAGTTTGTTCTGTGCAGATGGCTGGCCTTCCAACAAGGAAATAAGTTGAAACATGTAGCTGGACAAAATGATTAGGTTATCGGACATTTTCTGTATTACTCGAAGTCAGTCCTATTACATTTCAGTCTTTTTTCTTTTGTTAGTTGGTTAAATTCCTCCTATAGAAATGGGCACTTAAAGAATTTGGAATTTACTAGTTTTGAAAATGTCTGATTTCCCACTTGCTGAAGACTTCCAGAATTTCAAAACACATTCTAAAATTTAATGTTATCAATAGTTTTTATTAGGTATTGAACTCATTTGGTTCAACTAAACTTTTTATAATGCCACACTTCTTACAATACGCTTTTAAGTTATGGGCAGCCAAGAAATTTATCAAGGAGTTGCATTTTCTGTCTTCTAGCCTGCATTACTGAAATGATCTGTCAAGTACAGTGTCTGAACTGAATTGTTGTTACCCATTAAGATAATTAAAGGATTCAAGAATTCAGACTTGTATTTAACTTATAGATCAATGTAATTCTCTTTCAAAAATAATTTCAAAATCTGTTTCACAACAGTTTTGTTGCATATGTGCATCTGATGTCTTTTTTGTTCTCAAAAATAATTCAAAGTTTATGTGATGAATTTACTCTAACTGATAAATCATGGTTATTTCTTGTGACACAGAACGTGATATGCAGTAACCTGGTAATTGTCTCTCTTAAACAGGAACTATGAATAAATTCTTACTTGCCTGTTGGTTGAAAATACAAATGATGAGCAGCAATAAGACTTGCATCTCTGAACATGCAGTTTTCTTTATCGTGAATCTTGATATTAACAAGATCCGGAGCTCCCTAATCTCAGTTCAGTAAAGCATGTGCCAAATTATAGAATCATAGAATTGTCTAGGTTGGAAGAGAGCTTTCAGATCATCAAGTCCAGCCATCAGCCTAGCACTGACAAAAACCATCACTAAACTCTGTCACTAAGCACCATGTCTACCCGTCTTTTCAACACCTCCAGGGACAGCAAGTCCACTTCCCTGGGCAGGCTGTTCCAATGTTTGATAACCCTTTCTGTGAAGAACTTTTTCCTAATATCCGATCTAAACCTCCCCCGGTGCAATTTGAGGCCATTTCCTCTTGTCCTATCACCTGTTACTTGGGAGAAGAGACCAACTCCCCACCTCTCTACAACCTCCTTCCACGTAGTTGCAGAAAGCGATAAGGTCTCCCCTCAGCCTCCTTTTCTCTGGACTAAACAAACCCAGTATGGTCCTATATATTATTATTATATTATATATTATATGGTCCTATATATTACAGTAGTATCAGAGACTTAAATTTCTTGCTGACTGAGGCAGAAAGCACAATAAATGGATTGCTGATTTCTTATGAAGGCCATTTTTATAAGCATTTTGAAGCTTCTTTGCTTTCCTAAGCTATGAAGTGTATTTTCTTACCTGAAATATTTGTAAAATTCAAAATAGCACAAGAGTTTTCAAAAACTTTTTCTTGTTCCTTAACCCAAAGACAGTTGCTTGTCTCCAAGAAGAAAATGAAAAGTTGAAGATCAGACTCAAGACCATAGAAACACAGGTAAATTCCCTGTAAGCTTGGATACTTAATGCTCTTTACCTATTAAAATATATCTAAGTAAGACTCCAGTGATTATTGTTCTCATGTTTTCAGTTAAAATGTTTCTGCGGTTTTACATTTTCAATGTACCACAGGCTACAACTGCGCTAGATGAAAAGTCCAAACTAGAGAAGTCACTCAAGGATTTACAGATGATCCAAGGAGATCAAAAGGTAAATACAATTGAGATTTCCCCCACCACCACCCTGTTTAACATAACTGTTGCCTGTACATCTAAAAAGCTGGTCTGTGTTGTGTGTTTCTTTTGTAGCAAATACAAAAGTTCAAGTTAGTATCGTTGTGTTCCTGCTGACATTGTCGTGTTCTTGCTGGTCTGTCAGTCAGCAGATAACCAGAATGTTAGTTGATTTTATGACACGTATTTTGTGTCACAAAGACCATAATAAATTATTATCAGAAAATATTATTCCAGGTACTATCAGCAAGTAGTAATCCAGAGTTATAATTCTCAGGGGTGATATTTGTATTAAGAGATAAAAATTTATCTCTATTTGTTTCTTTCCATTTACTAATGAAAGAATTATATCTAACCTGGTTTTTATAGCAACAGTAAAACACTAATTCTTTCAAGCATTTGTCACACTTGATATTGAAATAGACAAGCCAGACTTGCTGCTTCTCGCTTCAGAATTCAAAAACCTAAACACTTATATAAGAGTGTCCAGTGTCCTGTATTCTTAAATGTCAGGTGAAGTTTTGCTACAAATGTCAATGATCATGGGTCAGATTACAAATGTTAGATATTTATGTAGCTCTACCTGTATCAGCATACTGTCAAAAATGATTCACCGTTTATTTTTACTACTTGAAGTTCTTAATCTTTTTTGTAAATGAGGATGCAACATGGTGAGTTGCTGCTGCAGAAAAAAAGACAAAAGAAGCTAGAAGTCAGGCAAGTTGACACAGATAAATCTGTTCAGGTCACTTTACTATTTTTTTAAGCTTGTACCTTTATTTTGTCAATAATTAGAATTTTCTAAAGTTTGTTCATGTGTGATTTGTTTCTTAAACTTAAAACATTTCTGTTAGACTTTTAATAAAATTAGACACTTTAAACCCATTATTTTGAGAAACTAACTCTTTAAAATTCCTGAAGTAGTTACAGATTTGGAAGCGAGTTCAATATCATAAAACATTTCCACTATAATTTTCTTATTTTAATCCTGATTTCTTTTTATTTTGTTTTCTAACTGGTTTATGGTATGTACTTTGCTTTCTTAATATGTTATAATTTTATCTAGTAACTTTCAAAATCTTTATTCAAGAATATAATTTAATAGGGAACTTGATTTATTAGTCATGGCAAATATTTTCTTTATCTGTTTTGTTAGCTTTAAATTAGTACAGGTTTAAAATATTAAAAGGGTTTATTAAATCCCAGCTAATAGTGTTTGTAGTTTTAAAAGATTGGAATCAAATCTCATCGTATTTTCTCGTTAAACATGAATGGACCTCAGTGTCAGGGCTGCTGATTTTCTGCAGCTTTCATGTCCTAATTTGTTCTCTTACGTTTTCTATTTACCGGCATATATGTGTTGTTAAAACTAGCTAGTAGATATAGTGCTGAAATGTACTACTTTATTTAATCAATTAAAGTATTAGTTGCTCAGAGAAAATGCTAAATTTTATCCAGTTTCACTGCATATTTTTATGGGATGGGTATCAATAAAATCACATGAACCCAGTTGCTCATTAAAGCGGTAGTTTTCAAACTCTTTGGACAGACAAACGACAATGGTTGTTAAGGACTAACTCTTAGCTCAACAGATTACCACCTTTTTTTTTCCTTGGGTTTTTCTTTTAATAGTTTAATAAGGTTCCTCACACCAAGTGTGAACCACTGTTTGTGAGTAACTGCTCAGTTGAATCAGTTTAACTTGAGGATTTAGAATGTTGACATAATTGACTTATGTCACAGTTTAGAAAGATGATCGCTGGCTCTTCTGATCTGAAACACTATACAATATAGTGCTTCTCAGCATTGCAGCCTTGAACTCTGTCTCAAAATTCAAAATGACCTTCTCTTCTGTACAGGTAGTATTATCAAGTGGTTTCCAATGCTAAAATCTTACCTTCCACATAGAAAAAGGAGCAGAGCTTCCTTAGTTTTAGATTTTTGTCCTTTTTTAAGGTGCTGCTGGTTCAGCCTCACCCTGAATCATTATACTTTTGAGAGTTTGAACTTGAGCGTTTAAGCCTGAGGGTTTTTTTAAATGGAAATTCGTAGAACAGTTACAGGAATATAATGTTTTGTGACCCAGAACTCATGTCCAGAAGAGTTTGGGTTGTTTCTTCTCACAAGGAAACAGGAAAGTTGTTTCACAAGCAGCTGTGGAGGCTGTTTTTGTAATGTATCTGAGAACAGTGCGATATTGGTACCTGACTGATAATACGAACCTTAGCACTTTCATCCTTTCCTACCTGTATTACACCAACAGCTTTTGAACTGCCCGTGATATTTTACCTGCTTTAAAAATACATTATAGCATAGACATTTAGATCTTAAATTGTAATTTACTATGTCTGTATGCTAAATAACTTCTTGTGATATGCTTCATCCCATGGCTTCACCTAATTCCTAAAGAAGTGAAATACAGGAACTCAACTCAGTATAGAAGACATTCCAGACATCTTTAAAATGCATTTGTTAGCAATTTCTTTAAAGTTATACATTAATTAGTGCTTTAATTTTTATTTTTTTTTTAAATCACTTCTGATTTAGGTTTTACAGGAACAGCCTGAGCGTAATTATTAAAAATTAAGTTGTACCCACTTTATCTGGGTACTATTTTGCACTTGCCGTTTTGTATATTTCTTGTCTTGCATTTGACATATTTTAAATATTCTTCTTTTGAAGACTAATGCAAACCAGGATATCACTGAACTGGAGAATAAAGTGGCAGCTTTGAAATGCCAATTTGAGAAGACTTTGAATGACTCTGCTGCAAACCAAAAATTCTTGGAAGAGAACTTGGTGACAACAAAACATGACTTGCTTAAGGTTCAGGATCAGCTATCCACAGCTGAAAAGGTTAGCAGTTATTGTAATGTAAACCTGAGACCCTTACTCACATTTTAACTGATTAGTAATTTAACAAGCATACAGAGTTTACTAGGTCACACTTGTGCCAGTCTATCTTTGTTATTTCAGTGGAAAAGCACGTTATATCTAAAATAGCAAAAACACAACTAACTATGTGATTATAACCAGATGAATATTTAAAAATTGCCCATTTGTCTGCATAGAAATTTTTGAATGAAAAGTGTATTACCAGTCTTCTGAAGACTTTTAGCTTGATTTAATTAGAAAACACTAGCTGTCTTCATCTAAATTTGAGTAAGTTAGAGAATCTATTCTGAAACTCGAGGAAAAGCAAGTAATCTTTTTTAAAAAGCATATTAGCCTGATTTTCATAATATGTGAATAATATGTTGGTGTTATTGTTATGTAGGAATTAGAGAAGAAATTTCAGCAAACAGCTGCCTATCGCAACATGAAAGAGATTCTCACCAAGAGGAACGAACAGATAAAGGATCTACGTAAAAAGCTTTCCAAGTAAGTGGTGCTGTTCTGTCTGTCCAGACAGGATCCTTGTTCCAGATCCATATTCTGCTCCCATTTTGTTTTTATAAATGTGGAGCTCTCTCTAAAACAGACTATAAATTTTCCCTTAAAAAGAATTTCTAGTAGGCAGTTCCCTGATTTTTGACAAGCCAGTCCTTTTAATGGATGCTAGGTGAGTTGGACTGATGTGTGCAACAGCAGCTACAGTGCAGCAAGTAATGAGACAATTTACTATGGAGAGAAACAAAATATTCATGGGTGTGGTAGATAAGCTGCCAAGTGCCACACACAGAGATAGCTGTGGGAGAGGTGCCAGATGCTTTGGTTTTGTCTTATTTCTTCCACACTTGTTTATGGGAATAAGATGTCCACAGTATGTAAAGAGGACTAGGCCTGTATTGAGTAAAGAAAGATGCACCCTGCCCATTATATTGCATAGAAGACTATAATTCTGCAAATGTCAAGTGAGCTTTGGCAATGTGGATGCCTTAGACCCATGCTGTAGGAGGACAGACGTGGAACTTAAAACTTCAGTTTAAACTTCTGGATTTGTGGGTAGGTTCCTGGTCATTCCCTCATTCTACTCTTTGGTAAACTGGCCAATTTTAAAAGGAGAAAATAGTCTGAAAAGTATATGCATTTGTCTGTGCCCTAAGTCACATAGTGAACCTTGACAGGAATGTGTCACTAGTGAGAGCAGTTTATTACTTGAATTTCATATTCTCTTTAGAGGCAAAATATCTTTTGGGTATTTTCTACTCTGTTTTAATGATTTATTTTTTTAATCCTCAGATATGAGTCAGAGGACTAAAACATCAAAAACATCTGATCAATCGGAAGCTGCCATAGAAAGAAAATGTAGACTGGTATTATTTTTAAATAATTTTTGGTTTGAATGGTATATTTTTTGCTTCTAGTGCTTAAAATAGCTTTTTATTAATACTAATAAGATGCTGAAACTCCTATCTTAATTCCTTATAAACCTACAACTTATACGTTTTAGTTTCTGTAGTCACGTTTTTAATTGTTAACCTTCAACATTCCTTGAGAAATAGCAGACAGGAGCTTATTGAAGAACTGAGACCATTCTCTACAAAGAAAGGTGTTTATTTTTGTTAAGAAAAGAAAAAAAAAAAAAAGAAAAAAGTAAACATTAGAGTTTTTTGATGTCTCTGAGGTGGAAACTCCAGTTGTTACTTTTGTATAGTTAATATAGCCATGAAGTGGCATTATAGGTGAAAGTTGCATCAGTGGAAGTAAAAATTAGGAGGAAAAAAAAGAAACATGCTGTTTCTGTAACGTTATATCACACTGGACTTCTCATACCTCAGCAAACAGTGGTCAGTAACATTTTGCTAGAGGGTGTTCATTAGAGAGTAAGGTAAATATGCTTTATAGCAGAAGCGCTGGACCTTTTCAAATAAAGCCATTAATTGGAGTTACACTATTTCACTTGAACTTATTTGAAACCAATTTGAACATCAGAATATAGATTCCGATATTTCCAGTATTCTTAACGTTAAGATGATAACCTGAAAAAGCATAGGGAAGTTGCTAATAGAGCAACCTTCTCGGGAAATTGGTTTAGATGTTTTCGTCTCCTTTCTTATCATAACCTCACCAGAAAACAGCTTACTTCTCTCAAGTCTTTTGCTTGTAATACTCTGCCTTGCATTTATTTATCTGTAAGCCTCCTAATAGTGCGTTCGACTTGTTCATCTGTCCCTGTTCATATGTATGTTGTATTTTACTCCAAATAAAAACATTTTGTTTTTGAACACTTAATCTTGAAAGGAGCTGGTTTCTTATAGGAATGTTTTGTATAGCTGTTTTTTTTTAATATCTATGGAAAGGAGTAGCAGATAAGTAAAGAATCTTGCTGGGAATGCAAACGTGTAAATTACAGATTTGTGCCCAAAGCCACACCACATCAAACAGCTGTAAAAAAAGTGTACCAGTGTCAGGGCTGGGAAAATGCTGCTGTATATGTGCTACAGAAACTGGCATTTAACAGTGCCAGTTTTTCCTCATCCTTTCTCAAATGGACAAAGCTGTTACAAATTGCTCAAGCAGTGATGCCCCAGTCAAATCTGCCATACGTTTGCAGTCTGTAAGTTCTTTTGTTGTCCTTTTTTTCCCCACTGGTTAAGCAGGATTGGTTTGGGATAAAGTTCTGTGTCTGTAGCGTGGTATTATTGCTGTAGCACGACAGTAGGGCTTTATGGGGTGATATACTCCTCATGCAATGTCAGTTAAAGTAATGAAAGTTATTATTTTGCCCCTTGTACAGTCACTAAAATGTTAAGTTCTTAATAGGGAGATACCAAAGAGCTTTCTGGCCTGTATTTGCTCACAGCAATTATGTTGACACCAACAGGACTACTCGAGTGGGTGAATATTGTGTTTTTCTTTGTAATGAAACTCGTTTTAATGAGATCAGTTACTATTTCTAAAATGGCAGGTAAAAGGTGAAGAAAGGTGGAGAATCCCATGACTTCTGCTGGTTTTCTCTTTTCTGATAAATCTTTTGACTATTGACTTATCTAGAACATTGTTTTTGTGATAGGCCTTCATTCTCTGCTTAGAGACCGTTTCAATGAGAAAGTGTACTCTCAGCTTTAGCGTACAGAGAGGTTTCAGTGAAGTAAGTTGACTGTAGGCAGGTGTGGTTACAGACCTTGTTATCTCCTCGAATGAGTAAGGCAAATTTTGTAGAGAACGGTGCAGTGCAAAATTGGAACTGACTTTGATTACCTGTCTTGCAGATGGCCAGTTTAGCGAGTACAAGATCAGTGTGATGCTGTCGTTGGTTGTGTTGCACGATGGCTAAGGTTAAGGTCCTCTGTGGAGATCTTGAGAAAACATACATCGTCTGTCAAAGATAATGTACCTGTCAAAGAAGACCTGGAGCATTATACAGTAGTGATTCTCTTTTTCTTTAGATAGATACCATATTTTGAAGATGGAGATGACATCTGAACCTCTCCTGATTGTGTCTGATGTTTCTAAAACTTCACTTCTTTCCCTGAAGTGTAAATTCTAATACTGCTTTTACCAGCCTTTTTTTTTTTTTTTTTAAAGAAGTTCATCATACTGTTCAAATAGATGTCGTCCATTTTTTCCACTTCAGATGTTAATTTCCTAGTTATGCCTGAAAGGAATGTTTAAAAAGAAAATTTCCTCTAACTGGCTGATCTGCAGGAATCAAATCTCTTTCAAGCTACGTGGGTTTTTTTGCTTGCAAACTGGAGCATATTTTTATGGGAATGAAATCTAGGCAGCTCAGCTTTGCTAGTATTGACTCTGACAGCTAACAAACGACCCTGTGCTGTAACGGTGACTTGAGTTCGCTGTTGGTCATTAATAAATAATCCAGCAGCTCTGCATGCTACCTTCTTAATGAGACAGTATATTACCTGGTGTTCTTTAACTGTTCATAAAGTACTCCTTAATCTGTTTTTCTATTGTGGATAATAGTGCTTTTTTTTATTTTCTTTTTTTAATGTCCTAAGATGAATACTAACACTTAAACTGCAAGTGCTCCACTTTATTTGGTAGACCAATGTAAGGACACCTGCAATTTGGACGTTTCCCACATACCTTGGTTTTAGGAATCCCACAGTCATCTGCCAGGCACTTAGAATTCAATTCAGCTAAAAAGTTCTTGAGATTCTTCAGTCTGATTTCCCCCTTCTGGCATTATCAAGGACTGCTCATGGCTTCTGCATGATACCAAATGCTGTCAGACCACAGTCAAATGATTCTTAATGCCTCAGGAAACAAATGTGAATCATCTTGGGATGTCACATGGCTGAATGGATCAAGCTCTCAAAATTTGAGCTGTTGCAGGAGCCCAGGCTTTCTAAAGTACATTTAAAAAAAAATTAATGTGATTTGAAGATCAGTTTGTACATGAGCAGGTAAGAATTGTTATCATAATTATTATTGTACATCTTTCTAACTGGCTTTGAGCAGAGAATGTGCCCGTGGGAGTTACCCTATGACTGTTAATGTTAACAATGTCCCAGTGAAAGCATTGACACAGGATTCCTGCCCTGCTCTGGCCGCCTACAGAACTCTCCCTGAAGGCACCTGGATCTGCCCCTCTTATCTGAGTCTCCTCTCAGACGTACTCTGAAACATTAGGCAGCCTGTTTGGAGTCAACTCTTCTCCAAGTAAAGGTGGGTACGTACATATCATTCCATTTCAACACTCTTAGTATCTAGAGACTTAGATTTTTATCACTTTTAAATTATTTTTAGGAACCTGTTAATGTAGTGTCTTGAAGCGTCGTGTAAGTGATGGCGATGCTGAGTGGTTGGTGCAGGACTCTGACAGGGCAGCTCATGACTGACAGCTGCTGGTGAACAAGAGGGCTGCCCAGAGACCTCCCCGAACTGCAGGCAAGCTTTGACAGAGAGAAAGCATGAACTGGCAGAAGACAAGCAGAATAACTGACTAAATGGGCCAGGTATCCTTTTGATTTTAGTGAGGTGCCAGTATGGGGCCCTTTTGCTTTACACAGGCAGGGTCTGGGTGAATTTGGTGCAATTCTGTGAATCAGAACTGCGTTCGGTGCACCTTTATGGAGGGAGTACTCTAAAAAACCCACTGTTACAAGGTGGATAGAGCTGTGGAGCTAAAGAAAAGCAAGGAAAATAAAGTGAGGGGCTCTTCTCAGGCATACATTCTTGGTGATAGGGCCTCCATAAAGATGCTTTATATTATTGATCTCTGGAGTCTGAGGTAGTGTAAAACAATTTTAAGGGCGATTAAGGGGCTGGATATGACTTCAGAGTACAGACCTCAATGGCATCATCTGCAGTTTGGAACCAAGCAGCGAGTAGCAGTGATGAGCTGGAAGGAATAATTGCAATCCTAATAACTGCTTAGAGAAGTAACTGTAATCTCCAATTACATGTAGAGCAATCATCCAACGGTTGTCATGGCCTTTGAGTTGTTAAAGATCTGGAAATCCAGCTGGATTCTTTCTTTCTCCTAAAGTAAGGAAACATGGAGCTTAAAGTAGCAACTGTGAACAGGCAATCCAAACAGAAAAGCCATATGTGGGGGCTGCAGCTCTCTTGGCTGTATATCTGCTTCCCTTGATAACATCACAAAACATTTGGAGAGGCTGTAGAGACTCTTCCATCACTTCCCTTTGATAATCATCCAATATGCTAACAGCTAGCATGTTTCCATTTGGAAAGGAGTGCCTCCAGGAATGGCAGATACTAAACACCAGAGCTGGCCCTCGCTGACACTGTGTTCCCCTCCCATGTATCTTGATGAGACCATCAAGAAAAGCCCAGAGGGTTTCTTTTAAATCTAGGGTTATAGTCTTGCACTTGAGTCACAACAACCCCCTGCAGCACTACATGCTTGGGGAAAAGTGGCTGGAAAGCTGTCCAGCAGAAAAGGACCTGGGGTTGATGGTCGACAGCTGGCTGAATATGAGCCAGCAGTGTGCCCAGGTAGACAAGAAGGCCAATAGCATCCTGGTTTGTATCAGAAATAGTGTGGCCAGCAGGACTAGGGAAGTGATCAGCCCCCTGTACTTGACACTGGCACCTCGAATACTGCATTCAGTTTTGGGCCCCTCACTAGAAGAAAGACATTGAGGTGCTGGAGTGAGTCCAGAGAAGGGCAACGAAACTGGTGAGGGGTCTGGAGAACAAGTGTTATGAGGAGTGACTGAGGGAAGTGGGGTGGTTTAGCCTGGAGAAAAGGAGGCTGAGGGCAGACCTTATCGCTCTCTACAACTACCTGAAAGGAGTTTGTAGAGAGGTGGGGGTTGTGTCTCTTCTCCCAAGTAACAGGTGATAGGACATGAGGAAATGGTCTGAAGTTGCGCCAGGGGAGGTTTAGACTGGATATTAAGAAAAATTTTTTCACCGAAAGGGTTATAAAGCACTGGAACAGGCTGCCCAGGGAAGTGGTTGAGTCACCATCCCTGGAGGTTTTTCCAAGAGCTGTAGATGTGGTGCTGAGGGACATGGTTTAGTGGTGGACTTGTCAGGGCTAGGTTAACAGTTGGACTCGATCTTAAGGGTCCTTTCCAACCCAAACAATTCTGATTCTACATTGGGTGTAGCATAATAAAGTCCAGGCTACCGGGTGGAATTGTCTAGGAGTTGTTGATACCAGACTTCTTCCACTGCTACTTATTCCTTCCTCCCTTGTTTCCAGCTCTTTTGGCAATAAATCTGTTAAGCTTCTCTCCCACCCTCAAATCATGTTTCCCAAACTGTTGCTAGAACTCCAGGTTCCCTTTTTGCTTGTGTTTTAAGTATCTGGAAGAAGTGCTTGGCTTCTTACTGTGCTGGTGTCAAGAGATACAAGCCCAGGATTTTCAGTTGGTGCCTTCACCTGAGTACTTCCAGTTTTCCTTCAGTGAGAAATGGGATTCTCTGCTTTGTTTACCAGCTTCTTATTAGGTTTACACAGGGCAGTTCTCATGCTGTCCCATCATTCCCTAGCCTGCTGTGGAGATGAACACCCACCCTTTCTCACCCACTTCCCCCAAACCCCACACTCTCACATCTGTTAGGTACCTGGAGAAAAAAATTCCTTCTAATCTTCCTCTAACATGACTTGTGAAATTATCACAAGTTCTGGCATGTGTCTATTACAGACTTATCTTTGTCCCTGAAAATAAAGCCCAAGTCCTCACCCAACCCAAAGGAAGGAAGTTCAAAGGAGATGAAATCTTGAATGGCATCAGAAATAGCATATTGGTTATCTGAGGTGTGTATGGGAAGTCCCACAGGAAGCTTACCTAAGTGTCTTCTGTTTAAATACCTTCCAGTATATTTAAAGCCTGTCTCTCAAGGAGCCACTGGATGACAGGCACTTTGCTGAGTGCCTGTGTGCATGACTGCCTTTAAAAACTCATAGCAGTTTGTGATCCAAGCTGCTGATGAGACTGACGTTTGTGAGTGAGGCAGGGATTCATTTCATTGCATCTGAACTTCCTGATCCGGCCTGAGCCGAGCCCAGGACACCACACCTCTTTGCCTGCACAGTCTCCGCAGTCCATTAGTAAACTAGTTTGAAATGTGATGGGAAGAAGGTACAGAGCCAAGGAAATATTTAACTTGATTATGCTCATCAGTAGCAGTAATCTATTCGCACAGAAGCATCGCAAGTGCTAGTGATGTGCTATTTTTAAGGCTGTCCTGTCTGTGAGTTATTAAATGCTGTAGGTTATTTATAAGAATCATTTGTAATAAATCCCACAGGCAGTGACAGACATTTAACTTTTTAATAATTTGCAAAAGTTTTTTGTGATGTGGGACAGTTAACATATCTGTGGCTTCTCAGTGTGTGTCCTTATGGACCTAAAATTTCCTTGGATTTTTCCTCCCAGCAGAATTCGGGGTGCACGAGGTGCATTTCCAGAGCTAGTTGGCACGTTGCAATTCTGCAAGTAAGACAGGAACAGCAAGGGTGTTGCAGAAGAGCCACGAGCTCCCTCAAAGCTGTACTCTGGGAGGGTTTGGCAAAGCCTGATGTTGTCCAATGACAACCTCCATTTCCAGCAGCGTTAAAACACGCCGTGAGGAATGGATTCACTTACAGGAGGTGCCTAAACCTTTTGCAGTCACCTTTTCTAGCATGCAAAAAAAGCGGTGTCCCACTTTGTGACTTTGCTGTTACAGGCGGCTGCTCAGCAAGTCCACCAGAGTTGTTCTGCTGGTCTCAACAGCTCTGCATGACATACTCTGCAGTTTGGGCTCCTGTCCAAAAGCCCCATGGTAGGGGTTCTCGCCCGTACCCACAGCTGGATTCCTCGGCTCTGCCGGTGCCTGGTGGGATGCTGGAGCAGGACGCGCCGCGCTGCCAGGGAGCAAGTTGCTGGCGGTGGAGGAATGAGACTGCCAGCAGCTGAGCGGGTCTTTTTTGTAGGACGTACCTGAAAGGTGCCCAGTCCTGGCGTGAAAAAAGCCATGTTTAGACAGAGGAAGGAAACTGAGTCCTTGGACTTGTACAGACCCTTTTTATTGCTACAGACGCTGCCGGTAGCCTCCTTCACTGGGAGACCTGTCTGAAGTGGTTGAGCTCAAAGTGTACCTTGGCAGGGACCCAAGCACACAGGGTTCACGTTCAGACCTGGCATCTCAGCCTGCGTTCAGATGACCTGAAGGCCTCCTAGGTCCTTCTGCCTCCACAATGGGCCACAGACACCTTTTCCCAGCAGCCTTCGTAAATATTTGGTCCGTGCTGCTTAAAAGTGTTTTAAAGCAGCAACGCCTCAGAAAAATTAATCTGCAGCAGTGAAACTTCAGTGTGAAGGTAAGTGAAAAGAGACTAAGCTATTTTGCGCTCTCACACATTCACAGAGCACGTGGAGGGAGAGTAGTATTCCCGAAGAGTCAAACTTGAGTGCTATGCTCAAGGCTGCCGCAGGCTGGGGACCTGCATGGCTGATGGGGTCTGTTTCAAGGCCACTTTTGGAACTGAGGAGTGTGCTGGGCTGGTTGGGCTGAGCACCAGAGCGCAAGTGACAGGGTGCCCAAGGACCCATTTAGGGCAAGGGGCACTGGGAATAAAAGTCAGCTCCAACAGCCACTAAGCCTAGTCCTAATGGTGTGGGAACCCCTTCCCTGTGCTATCAAATCCAAGCTGGAGCCTCACACTCGCACATACCACTCCTAGGGAAGAGTGCCCTGTGGGGAAGGAGTTTCCCATTTCCAAAAGCAAGCTGCAGCCCCAGTGCTATTTCCTCCCTGTGTCAAGTCAGCATGTGAGCCGATAAAAATCCCTGGGTTCACATCCTTCCCAGAAATGCCAGTCAAAACCCAAGCAGCTATTCACCCAAAGTACCAATTTTATAGTTCTCTGTGTGTCTATAATCTATTTACCAGCATTCCTACTTCAGTATGTGCCTGTTAATAAGATTAGTAATTAAAAAGCTTGATAGGAATTGGCAAGCATAGCTCCTCCGCCTTTCCCTCCCCTCCAAGCCGGGCTGGCGTGGAGTCTGAGGCAGGGCTGGCGGAGTACCTGAAGGAGTGAAGGCAGGAAGGTTCTGCTGAAACCCCTGCCTGCAAGTAGGCAATGGAGAAATCCCGGCCACTATGGGACAATCCCCTGCAGTTTGTTTTCGCCTGCATTTCCTATGCTGTGGGGCTGGGAAATGTGTGGAGGTTTCCATACTTATGTCAGATGTACGGAGGAGGTAAGTGTGGCTTATGTTTCTTGCTTCCCTCGAGGAGGAGTGTGGCAAGCTTTAAATCCGCAAGGATGTTGGCCATGCTAACACCCCATCCACTGAGCAGGGTCCAGGGCAGAGCAGGAGTTCGGGCTTTGTGTTGGTGTCCAGTCTCTTCTATTGCTGCTTTATTTTACATATTCTTTAACATAAAGCAGGTTTTACCTGACAGCTGCCCCAATACAGTGGCACTCATTTCCTAGAATTGCAATGAAACTGTGAGAAGACCCATGTTTTTAAAAAGGATGGAGGTAGAATGAGAGATGTAAGTCTACATGGTATTATTTTATTACTTTTTGCCCCATTGAACCCCTCCGAAGGCATTGGAAACTTGTTTAGTTCCTTGTTAGTTCACTTGGAACATTTTCAGAAAGGGAACTGCTTATGCTGATTTAATTTAAGGATCACCGGTATCATTTCAAGTTGCTGTCATTAATGTGTTGTCTCTTGCACAAAGCCGTACTTCTAGAGGTGATAACTTGGCTGCAAATCTGCTTTCAAGTTGGCTGAAACTCCTTAATCAACAGGAGCTCCACAGCTAAAGCCTCCCGGGAAGATTGGAAAACGGGGAATAAATTTAGGCTTAAAAAAAAAACCCAAAACCTCTTTGAAAGTCTATTGCTCTCCTAGGTCCAAACTGGAGAAAGATGATGTCTATATTATATACCAGCCACAGATGTTCTTCCTTAGAAATCAAAAGTCAGTTAATTAGATTAATTAAAAAACAACACTAATAATCTCTTCTAGTATACAGCTACCACTGGTTAACGACCATGTTTTGAAGAATCCTTACAAAGAGCCTCTTTTTATAAGACATCCCAGTTTTATACTGCTTCTTCCACTGCATCTGTTATTGTAGTGCTGGACCCATCCCAGTTGTGCGTTAAGTGGCATCATGAGCGTCTGCCTCATTCGCTTCTGGTCTGCTTCTGCCTTTTCTTCCTTTCAGGAAGAAACACACTGAGATGTTTTAAGTGCTTTTTGCTTGGCTTGTGCTTGTTTTGTTGGCTCGTAGCTTACTTCTAAACGCACGTGTGGTGGTAAGAGTTGGTTCTTGCTAGGTGTTGAAAAGCCAGCTCAGTGCTGGGACGGTGTCAGAGCTGCTCTGTGGGATCAGGTCAGAAAAATCCAGATAATACACTGGGTGAAATTACCGTAGAAGAGAGATGCTGCGGTGCCTGGAGCTTTCTTAGGTGTTTCAGATAGCAGAAGTGATAGACGTGCAGCAATTCTGGGTGTATTCCTCTACGCAGATGCTTTTGAGGGTAAGGACTCCATGTCTGACACTGAACTCTAGCACAAAGCTTAAAATGCAAGTGTTTCTGTATGCAATTAAACTGCATGTGGTTAGTTCACTAGCAGCCTGTCTTGGCAGATGTCCTGAAGGACTGCAAAACTCAGACACTGGGGTCTTTGTGTGGTTTATCCTCTTTTTACCAGCCATCAGTAGTGTAGTAGGTGGTGAAAATTCTCTGAAATGTAACCAGAACTGGAACACTTGATTAATCAGAAAAAAAGATTCATTAAACCCAAGTATTTTCTGAAAAACATGTTTTTATAAGAGTAGTTTCTCCACTGCTTTTGTCTTCCCTGGTTACATTTCCCAGGGGAGAGGCGGCTCTCCCTGCTGTGAAACTCCTGACAGCAGGCTTTGCTTTTCTTAATTGTTTTTCACTGCCCTCTGAAAAAAGGATTTGGTCGCTTTCCAGGGGTCTGCAAAACCCATGCAGACAAAACATCATTTCAGGAACTTAAAAGCTGGATATACCAGAAACTGGGCTTAGGGGAGATGACAGCAATTGCTCGTTCGGCATCTTCCTTATAGCAAAGCACAGAGCCAGTCCCTGGTGTGCCCAGCAGAGCAATGCTGTCTTTATCACTGATGATACTCATAAACAGGGTATTTTCAGAGTTTACAACCCCCTGTGTTTCTGTTTATCAGCATATTGCCTCCTTCTTCTGTGAGCAAGAGAGAGAGAGCTTCACCCGAAGGGATCAAAGGAGGTTCAAACCTTGTAGGTGCAGTTAGTCCATCCATAAGCAGGCTGGGCCATGCTGAAACGATACTGGGATGGGTTTGCACCAGGTGAGATGCTGAGCAGAGGCGAGGGTGCCGCTGGCCAAGCCTGGTGCCTTGACCAGACTCCACACCTTGTGCCAACTGCAGGGGTCTGGCCTGGGGACTGGTTTTTGCAGGCGGTTGGCACTGTAGGGAGCCACGCAGGGTGTGAATGAGCAGGGAAGTCAGTGGAGCTTGTGCTGGTTCACAGCGGATAAGGAGCTGGTGCATACAGTCGCCCCGAGTCACTTGTAGGAGGCATTTTGGTTTTACCCTTCAGGAAAAGTAGCATCAAGGAGCAAGATCTGCGTGCAATCAGGCTGGCAGAGCAAGGGGCAGGGGGGCTCAGCCCCGGCACTGCCACCTGTGGGGTGACATTGGGGTGAAGAGCAAGCCTGGAGGCACTCCTCCTCCTTGCAAGGTGGCAAAGCCAACACCAAGCACGCAGCAAAGCTACCGGGAGGGTGGAAAAGCCTTCGCAAAGGGCCGAACGCTGTTTTTCCCCCCGCCCCGTGGTATATGGCAAAACTCCCCTCGGCAGCTGCTGGGGCAGCTCGCGCCCTGCCAGGACGGAGCGGCTGCGGGAGCTCTTAAACCTCCGACAGCTCCCTTGCGGCATAGGAAGTTATCTAACAGACTAACAAAGGGGTCGTTAATAATGAGAGAGCCGGGAGGTGGGAAATTAATTCCCAGAATAAACCGGATTATTTCTAGGTGTTTATTTCCAGTTCTTTGCCTCAGCCGCTGCCTGGAGTTCATTCCTCTGCAGCGCTGCACCGAGCCCATTGCGAGGAATGTTAATGCCGCAGATTAAATCCTAAATAAGGATATTTACGTAAATATTTTTGGCTTGTTGTAAAAAGGGAAGCAGGAAAGCCTTCACAAAAATCCAGGTTTTGACTCAGTCAGCAGCTCTTTCTAAAGCAAGCCCCAAGTCGAGGACAAGGATTTTATTTTCTTTTTCCAGCAAAAATTGAAGCCAAAGTGCATCCTGGATGCCAGGTGGGAAGGTCCTCCCTTGCTGCCTGCCCACCCATTCCTGCTGTTCCTCTTCTGCAAGAGCATCCCTGGGGCTCTCTGTGCCAGGGAAGTGGGGATGAGCAAACAGGCAGGGGGAGGCTGTGTCAGCCTGATCCAGGGTCTGCTCCCGCAGGTGGGACCCTGGGGGAAAAGCCTTCACCCCTTTGCTGGCATTTGCAGTCTCAGCATGGGGTTTTTTTATAGTTTTGGGGTTTTTCAAGCCAGGCCAGACTTTGATACGTTACTTAAAACTCTATTCAATGCAGATGTTGCTGTTACTTTTTCATCAAGTGCTTCGGCTCTGCTGCAGGACGACGCACACGAAGTAAATCTTTCCCTCGTCCTCTTTCTCTCATTATCTTTTACAAGGTTTGACTGGCGCTTAGTTACCCTTTAACAGCCACAGCCCCGAACATTGCTCAAACCGCCCGCAAAGCACCTGGGCAGCTCCGCCACACCGGGGTGGCGACCGGCACATTTTAACAGCAGAAGTCCCAGTGCTGCCAAGTGCCCGTGGAAAATTCCCCACGCCCAGGCACTCGGCACCCACCGACATCTGGGACGCCACCTGAAACCCCCTGAGATGTCCCTCAGGGTTGTGACGTGCCCTCGATACACCGGGTACCTGGACAGGACCCAGCTCCAGCCACCTCCTGGGACACTAATGGGGTGATTTGACCAGGAATAGGGCAACCTGGTGTTTACTATGCTGCCGATCTGCTGAAGCCCATCTGTTGGATTTTTCTTGCAGGTGGCTTTTTGATCCCGTATCTTATCATGCTGGTTGTCGAGGGGATGCCGCTGCTCTACCTGGAGCTGGCCGTGGGGCAGCGCATGCGTCAGGGCAGCATCGGTGCCTGGAAAATAATAAGCCCCTACCTCTGTGGTGTCGGTATGTTCTTGGGTTTTATCTTTATTTTTAAGCGCCTGGGGAACACGTGTGATTTTTGAATGGAGAGCTTTGTCTTTCGGAGAAAAAAACAGGTGGGAACTGAGGTTTTACTGGGTCTCACTAGGCTGAGCAAAGCTGTTACCCAGATGCCTCACAGCATGCATTTACCCTGTCCCTCACGAGGCGTCGGGGCCAGACCCTGCCTTGCTGTACCAGGTCCCCTAGCACGGAGGTGTGGGGCCCCCTGCCCTCAGGCAGACTGCCAAAACCACGGTGTGAAGACCAGGGCTTAACCCTGCCCCTGGGGCTGCCCACACTGGGCTTTGACCCCAAGAGCATTGTCTTGACAAACTCAACGTTGAGTGATAAATCAGTGCCTTAATTTCCTACCATCACTGCTTACCGTTTATCAATGTTCACTCTTAGCTGCTTTATGAAGTTATTGAATTACCCTGATAGCCCAAACTATCTCTAATTTGCTTACAAGGACGTTCTATTTTTAACGATACATTGAATATTCACCCCCCCAGGGGCTAAAGTATAAAATCCAGTGCAAGGATAGCCCTGATGGAGGGAGGAGGAGGCTCCAGTGGCAGGGGCATGCCCTGTGCACAGGAGTGTGCAGAAGCAAAGCCCCAACGTGATGTTATGGGGCCCTGGATGTTTTGGGTTTTGCCATTGACCGAGGACCTCCCTCCATGCCCGCAGGCGTTGCCAGCGTCGTCGTCTCCTTCTTCCTCTCCATGTACTACAACGTGATAAATGCCTGGGCCTTCTGGTACCTCTTCCATTCCTTCCAGGTGTGTGAGCACACGGCGGACACAGCTTGGCCCCGCTGTGGACACAGAGGGTTGTGGTGGTTTTGTATCACTGCTGCATGTTGCCCAAGCCCGTCATCAGCCAGGGAGGAACAAAAGCTCCAGAAACCTGCCCAGGGATTTTCTGTGGTGAAAAAATGACACACGGGTGTCCCTCTCAGGGGGTTCCCCAGAGGCATCAGGGTTTCTTCTCAAAATGCAGATCAAAGCCAGCCCACTGATGCCTTGCTTACATGTGCCTTGGTGGCCATGGTGTCCTGCACCCTGGGGTGGGTCTGTCCAAAGGCAAGGGAGAGGGTCATCCCTGGGAGAGGAGATCAGGAGGGTCTTCCCCAGGGAAGAGAGGCAGAGTGGGTCTGTCCTTGGGGACAGGGTCATCCCCAGGGGAGAGGGTCATAAGAGAACGTCCCCAGGGAAGAGGGTCAGCCCCAGCCCCAGGCAGCACAATATGGGGACAAGCAAACCCAGGGTTCAGAAAGCCACCCTTGACTTCATTCCCACTGTCCCCCCAGCTCTCCCTGCCATGCTGATGGTGGCCCCTCACCCTGTGCTCCTCCCCTCCCTCGCAGGACCCCCTGCCGTGGGCCACCTGCCCCCTGAACAGCAACCGCACAGGCTACGAGGAGGAGTGCGAGAAGACATCGTCCACCCAGTACTTCTGGTACCGGGAGACCCTGAACATCTCTCCATCGCTGGAGGTCAGCGGGAGCGTGCAGTGGGAGCAGGCGCTCTGCCTGATGCTGGCCTGGCTGGTGGTCTACCTCTGCATCCTCCGTGGCACTGAGTCCACCGGCAAGGTGAGAGGCGGGCACAGCCCTGTTGAGCCCCACCAGGATGTCAGGGAGGATAAACAAGCACCAAGAAGGCAGCATCCATGGCTGCTGTTACCTGGGGTTATGGCATCTCCCCTGGGGCAGCCAGCCATGCTGCCTCTGCCACCCTGTTAAGTTGCAACTGAAGAAGGCTCAATCAAAACACTGGTGAGGGGTCAAAAAAAAAAAACAAAAAAACAAAAAAAAACAAACAAACAAAAAAAAAACCACCACAAAACAAAACAGAAAAATCCTTTAAATGCAGCCACCTCTGCTGCAAAACCAGCCACCAGGCTGCCGGCCCTGTGGAAAGCCGCCTGTCGAGCTGTGTCAGGAGATGTCTGTTCCTCAGTCTCTGCAAGAAAAAAAAAAGACGTCTACAGGGCATTTTCTTTTTACTCAGACCAGAAGTTATGAGGAAGGGGGCGGGGGGGGGAAAGCAATGTCCTGGCTGAGCCTGCACTAAGAAGCAAGCTGAGGGCTGTAATCCCCAAATCATTTTAGCCCAACGCAGAAAGCCAAGAGACTGTAAACTAAGAATAACCACTTGGTGCAGCTGGCTTTGGGGGCAAAAATAAAGAAAATAAATAGCCAAGGAATATTAAACAAGCATCACGAAGGCAGGGTCTCGTCAGAGGCGGCGTGGGGGGCTTCCCCTGTATCCCTCGTGCAGGAGGAGCGGTGGGTTTGGGCAGCGGGCGCGGGGCTGTCGTGCTGGGGATGGTGAAGCTGCTGCATCTCCAGGTGTGTGACGGGGAAAGGCAGATGCCAGCTGACAGTGCAGGCAGGTGCAAACGGGAGGAATGTTTGGTTATTACCCAGACGATTCTCTTCCCAAGAGCTTGGGAAAGCATGTTTTTTGTGAGTTAGTTTTTATATATATTTCTGGGTGAGCTATTGGGTACATCCTAGCAAGGAGAAAGTGATTGGATTCTCNTTTTTTTTTTTTAATTGCAAGTGGCTTTTTCCAATGTGGAGATTCGACATTTAGATTCAAATTACGGGGTTTGATCAAAAGCTCATGGAAGACAACTGAAAGATTTGATTCCCCCCATCTTCCATCTAATTTACATTAAGTTACAGCTTTTTTCACATCTGAATTAAAATAGTTTCATTCAAGTTTGATTTTGACATTTATGAGATCTGATCGCCTTCTTCCTAGGGCAGATGACAGTTGACTTTTGCCTAGTGCGTTCTTGACAAATGGTGGCAAACTGGTGTTTGTCTGCTAAATGCTGCAGAACTCAGTTTGTAAATGCGGCGAATATTTTAGATTTTGTTCTTATTTTTCCCATCAAAGAGAAGACCCTGGGAACAGCAGCACGGGTCTTTATTATTAATAAACAACTTGTTACCCTAAAACCTATTTAGATTTCTAAAGTTAGATTGAGCTGAAAATATTTCTGTAAAGATTACTACAAGGTAGGAAACACAATAATGGAAACCGTTTATGTAAAGTAAGTGAGAAAGAGCTAATCTGCTCTGGCCCGTTCTGCGTGTTCTTTAGAGCAAGGCGTTTTCCCTCCTTTCCCCAGGTGGTCTACGTAACAGCCTCTTTGCCGTACTGCGTTCTCATCATATACCTCATCAGAGGTTTAACACTTCACGGCGCTGTGAACGGGCTCGTCTACATGTTCACGCCAAAGGTAGAGGAAAAACTGCGCTGAATTTTTCGTGACATGTTATTAGTTACCAAATGTGTAAGTTTTTAAAAGGTGGCAATGCTCCTCTTCTTTATATCGGGTTTGTGCAGCAGTAGCTGAGGTCAGGCAGCAAAACCCAGCTGGGAGCGGCTGGAGGCTGTTCTGCCACGGTGCCCATGAGCTGCTTCCTTTATCCTCCAGAAAAAAGACCTGCCCATTAACATAACCTCTAGCATATTGCTTTCAAACTGAGCAGTAAGCCTGCCCCAAAACCACCCATCAGCTAAGATGGGTGCTAAGGTGGGGTCTCCATCCCCCCAGGCTGGAAGGGGCAGTGCCGGGCATCCATGCACAGCTTCAGGCTCCCGCTCTCCCGTGTCTGGTTTTGCAGCTGGAGCAGCTGTCGAACCCCAAGACGTGGATCAGCGCTGCCACGCAGATCTTCTTCTCTCTGGGCCTGGGCTTTGGCAGCCTCATCGCGTTCGCCAGCTACAACGAGCCTAGCAACAACTGCGAGCGGCACGCCATCATCGTCTCCCTGATCAACAGCACCACCTCTATATTTGCCAGCATCGTGACTTTCTCCATCTACGGCTTCAAGGCGACGTTTAACTACGAAAGCTGTATAAACAAGTAAGAGGCTGGTGTTTCACTTGTTTTCCACCGCAAGCTGTTCTGGGGAAGGTAAGCGGGGGAGGTAAATAAATAACAGCACACAGTGCTGCCAGAGCTGCCCTGGCCCTCATACTGCTCTAATAAAGCTAATGGGGCGATTTAAAGTGACGAAGGCTGAGATGAAAGGTCAGGGCTGGTGTGCCTTTTGACCCCTGGGTGTACCACTTCCAGGCATGGGCCAGGCCGAGAAGATGAATTTGCCTGGGCAAGTCACAGCGGCACTTTCTCCTGCACCCCAGTCCCAGCACATGCTTTGGGGGGGACACTGATTAATAAAATGCAATGATGCTCAGATGCCCTCCCTTCAAGGCCAAGCCCTGTGCCAGGAGCTCAGCTTCCTCGGCGGTGATGCTCTGGAGGTGCCCAGCAGCCTGCAGGATTGTGCCCGAGGCAGCAAGCTCGCGTGCAGTCCCTGGCACGGGGCCTGCGGCAGTTACGCTTTTACTCCTGTTTTTACAGCTTTCAATCTCTCTGCTGATCGGAGAGGAAACCGAACTGCTAGTCCCTGCTTGTTGCCAAAAGGCTTGTTAAATTGGTGGGGCGCGGACTTGGGACCGGAGGGCAAAGGGGAAGAGACGCCAGCTGGCACTGGCCAGCACCCAAAATATCTGCCTGGAAGGGGTAGTGTGGGTTTGGGACCTGCTCCCTCTGAAGCAGAGATGAGCGGATGGTGGCCCACATCCCAGCATCGCTCTGGAAGTACCATGGCTCCCACCCTAGGAGACCAGAGTCCTGGGGCCAGCAGAGCATCCCTATGTGGGGGCTGATGGAGGAGGGGACGAGGTGTAAAACCAGCATCAATTTCATACCTTGGCCTGAAAGCCATTAAGTTCCTATAATCTTTCCCAGGGTGATCCTGCTGCTGATGAACGCTTTCGACCTGGAGGAAGGCTCTCTAACAGCAGACAACCTCAACGAGATGAAAGAGTACCTCATGGCCACCTACCCGCAGGAATACGCCCAATTATCGCCGCAGCTTAAAAACTGCAGCTTAGAAGCTGAACTCGATACGGTGAGTCGCCGCTTCGTGCTGGCGCCGGGGCTTCACTTCTCCTTTCCTCCCACCGAGCCCAGGCAGTGCCAGTGGGCACATCTGCACCCCCGGGAGCCGCAGTGGGGCTCATTTCTGCACCTTGGGATGGAGCCAGACAAGGTGCTCGCTTGGCTCGTTAGCAACTGAGCCGGGTGGTGATGCAGCCACACTGCGGCTGCAGGACAGGGCAGGTGGCAAAGGTGTGGGGCAAATGTTTTCGCTACGAGCGGGACTGTACCAGTTTCTATCCAGTTTGAATAAATCAGTGAAGATCTCACCTGTCCCTGCCGAGCGGAAATGCCACCATGGGTGTTTTTCACTGTTGTGGAGGATCAGTCTCATATGTCCCTATTCTTATGTCCCTTTTTGAGCTGAGGAGCTGACCGTAACTCACTTCTTCCCTCCTCGCCGGCAGGCCGTCCAGGGGACGGGACTGGCATTTATAGTCTATTCTGAAGCCATCAAAAACATGGAGGTGCCCCAGCTGTACTCCGTGCTCTACTTCGTCATGCTGCTGATGCTGGGCATCGGCAGCATGCTGGGAAACACCGCCGCCATCCTCACGCCGCTGACCGACAGCAAGGTCATCGCTGCCCGTTTCCCCAAGGAGGTGATCTCAGGTAAGCACCTGCCAGGAGCAGCGAGGCCGTGCGGGGAGAGAGCACGTGCGTGCAAAAGCTTGGGTGTCCCACAGCCGTTGAGGGTCCCTCTTTGACCTTGGGTGGAGCAGAGAACATCAGATATGCTGCTTGGAAGGGTTTGCCTGCCCTTGGGAAATCCTGCCCAGCCTCTACAGCCCTTTCCCTCGGGAGCTCTCGGGGGGAGAGCAAGGGAGAGCAAGAGAAACACCAGGGCAATCGTGAGTGTGTATTTGCAGGCTTCCCAACACACCCCGGCTCCTTCAGACTGGTGCCTACTGACCAGTGAAACTCAACGGGCCACGAGACATGTCAAGGCACCTGCAGTGACTGGCTCTTCAGTCGCATCACTGGTATCCCAACTATGAACCAGCTCAGTCTTTGGCCAAAAGTGATAGGCGCTCCCGTTTGGGCATGGAAATCAGTTGTCCCACCTTAAAACCTCTTTTAACCAGATGCCAAATAGTAACGGCAGATGCTGCACACACGCTCCACAAGGCCATAGCTGAGACTCGGGTGTCTTTGCTGTGACTGTGCAGGTCTCAGGAGCCGCAATTTAAGGCTACACCAGCACATTCACACAAACACACAGAACTAGGTCTTTTCCAAAGGGCAAAAAAAAATTACCTTTCTCCTCCGAGAAAGCTGCTCCCCCAGAGAAATTATAAATCCCGCCAGCTTTTTAGTCACAAGAAGTATGATACTTCCCCCCACGCAATTGTGTTTCCAGGTGTAACGGCAGGGTCCCTGTTTCATCCACACAGGTGTTGTGTGCTTCATTAACCTCGTGATTGGCCTAACCTTCACTATGGAGGCTGGAAATTACTGGTTTGACATATTCAATGACTACGCAGCCACCCTCTCGCTGCTGCTCATCGTGCTGGTAGAAACCATTGCTGTGTGTTACATCTACGGGATAAGAAGGTAAAAGCTTGAACCTTCTTTTCTTCACAGCAGGGGTGTGACCACTGGCCAAGAATAAAAATACGACGTCGGGCTAAATTTTTCTCCTACGCTATGGTATCAGCAAGGCCATGGGGCCTCCCCTGCCCTGCAGACCCTTTCCTGGGCATCAGGTTCAGGGCTGCGCGGGGGCTGGGCTGACACCTCTGCAAGGCAGGGGAGTGCTAATGAGCTGTACACGCTGTTGCCTGCTCCTCTTGTCTTTGGTCTCACGAGCACCTTCTGCCGAAACTCTGCTTCTCCTTTCACAGCAATTCAGCGCGAGCACGGCAGTGGCAGTACGCCTGGTTTCAAACCTCGCACATCCCCGCTCTCCCAAGTCGTCCCTTGTGGGTAAAAGCAAGATTCAGCATCAGGAAAGGTCTTACACAGCAGAGGTGTTTGGAAAGGAAAAGGGTTTAGTATTTGCTTGGTTAGTCTGCTAGCATGGTATGTGTAAAGGCACCTACACTGGCATTATGTCCTTGATGAGTTCAAAGAAGGACATGGACCTGTTGGAGCAGGTCCAAAGGAGGGCCATGAAGATGATCCGAGGGCTGGAGCACCTCTCCTGTGAGGGCAGGCTGAGAGAGCTGGGGTTGTTCAGCCTGGAGAAGATAAGGGTCCAGGGAGACCTTATAGCAGCCTTCCAATACCTAAAGTGGGCCTACAGAAAAAGTGGGGAGCGACTTTTGAGAAGAGCATGTAGTGATAGGATGAGGGGTAATGGCTTCAAACTGCAAGAGGGGAGATCTAGATTAGGTATCAGGAAGAATTCTTTCCTGTGAGGGTGGTGAGACACTGGAACAGGTTGCCCAGAGAAGCTGTGGATGCCCCATCCCTGGAAGTGTCCAAGGCCAGGCTGGATGGGGCTTTGAGCAGCCTGGTCTAGTGGGAGGTGTCCCTGCCCATGGCAGGGGGGCTGGAACTGGATGACCTTTAAGGTCTCTTCTAATCTAAACCGTTCCGTGATCCCATTAAAGCCTTCAAGTCATATCCAGGTTTCCTGTGTGATTTTAGGTACCATCCTCGGCTGTAGTACTGTCTCATACAGTCAAATAACAGGGGCAAGAACTCTACACAAAAATAAGTGTTTTTCTCCCCACTATTTAAGCATCATCACTTTTCTCCATCAGCTTACACTAGTAACGGTCTGAAGTTACACTCTGGGCAGAATTTTGCTGGGGCTTTTCCTTGCTGTGCCTGTTTCTAGCTATTCTTCCGCAGTTTGGGATCCTCTTGGAAGCCCTGCTATCTATCTTTTTTATCTGATTTCACCCTCACTATGTGATCCTGGTGAGCCAGCTCTTCCAGCTCTCCACTCATTAGTCTTCTGGACAATTAGCCTCCCCCTTCCCATCTCACATATTTAATTCTGTAGGTGGTTTTGAAGGAACTCAGGTCAAGCTGTCGACTGAACATAGGCAGCTCTTCTCAAAAATGTCTTTTTTTT
>VXBH01008522.1:491670-533910 GCA_013400035.1 Rynchops niger | reverse complement strand
TTTTTTTTTTTTAAACAGATTTGAGAAAGATCTTCACACCATGATTGGGCGCAAGCCCAACTGGTACTGGAAAATTATGTGGGCTTTTGCCAGTCCTTTGCTAATTATAAGCCTATTTATATTTTACATCACCGACTACATCCTCACAGGAACGCTGCAATACCAAGCATGGGATGCCACACAGGTAAACTAGTTTTGGGTTATTTTGTTTTTTTGTTTTGTTTTTAAACTTTCCTTAATTCCTGCAAGGACACAGCCTTCCTTCCTAACTACATTGGTCCACAAAACTGCCTTCTGAAAGCTTGCAGCGGGAGGTGGGGCCATCCCTTCAGTTTGGGGAAAGGTAAAACAGGGAAAACGTGACCTAGTGGAAATGATGCCGTGGTTCTGTAAAATGGACTCATTCCCCTCTACCATTTTTAATCGACCCATTCAAACAGTAAGATTTTATTCGTGTCGAAAACCCAAATATTGTCTTTAAAAGATAGACTTTAAACAGAAAAAATTACTTCTGAAGTGTAGTATTTTGAACAAAATTAGTGGCATTTTAACAGAACTGAGCTGCTGCTGGAATAAATAGCTTTCATAATTTTCATATACATTTTTCTCCAAAATGCTTTTGTACCAATGCTGAACCGTGTATTTATCACAGAGGAATTACTATTGGATAAGTAATCACTGGTTTCATGACCTTTTGTGGAAAACATTCCTGGCACGCAGAAACAAATTACAGGTGTTGTTCTCATGTCACCGCTGATTTGGGACCCACGGTGGGCCTGGCCTGCTGACACGGTGTCAGCATGAGCCCAGAGGGGAGGAACGCAGAGACCCGACAGAGGTCAGGGCCCAGACATCTCATTAAAAACACGAATGAAGCCAAAATCTGCTCTTTGCCAAAGCCCACAGAAACATTTCCCCCCAGTATTTTTGTCAGCAGCTCCGTTCTTATAAATTTAAAGCTTGTATGGCTGGACAAAGCAAAGCACTGAGTCACAGGCTGAGTCCTGTTGAAATAGACCCAACTCCAGGACACGGAAAACCACGGATCCCACAAATCCAAGGCTTCGTCTCTCCCTTGCAGGGGCAGCTGGTGACCAAGGATTACCCAGGCTACGCCCTGGCGGTGATCGGGCTGCTGGTGGCGGCGTCCACCATGTGCATACCCCTGGGGGCACTAGTGACTTTTGTAAGGAAGAAGCTGAAGAGGGAAAGAGTTTCAACTGTGGCATGAATGTCTCCAGCTGGATATGGGAAGACCTTACCCCGCCATCGTCAGTGACCGGGCACTGCTGGAAGACAGCAGCAACCACTATTTGTAGCAACTATTTATAGAGTCAAGAATGGTGGGTGCTATATTGACCAAAAAGTGCTCTTAGGAGGTTCCACAATGGTTTTTTGGGGAAAAAAAAAAAAAGGTCTTCTGTAACAAGATGAAGCTTTAATATGGCCTCTGTAAGAGGGGAAAAACAGAAGAGCAGCTCACAAAATGCTAGCACAAATTAACCAACGCCTCAACCCATTACACGACATTAGGTAATTCTTTTCCACTTTGTCGTAACACTGCCTCTGTAGAAACATGAGCAACCAACACAGCACGTTCCTGCACCGACGTGCTGGCAAATACCCTTACCACTCAAGAAAGCCGGGCTCAGGCACATGCGTTATTTGAAATGACACCTGTATTTCATCAACAGACAAAACTGCTGAGGTCTTGCAATGCAAATGTGAATAATCCCTTTCCTACAAGGGAAAAGTCAGCAGGGTGGTATTTGAGATAAATGTGTCCAACACCGCCACTTCAATATTTGTGTCCAGCAAAGCAGTGTATAAATATGTGTGCGTGTATATATATATATGAGCTGCAGTTCTCCCATCTCCAGAAGTAAACTTCCAATTCCAGTACGTAATTGTGCGCTGTGCTGTACTTCATATTTTCTAGGAATGCATTTTTTAAGTACCCTAAAAGAAATCTGTGATAAAGCTGCTTTACAAGCCCCACCCAAACAAAAGTATGCCATATAATTAGCTTTGACAAAGTTCATATCCAAGTATACTTTAATCATGAGATGTAACAATCCATCAGTTCCACAGAACTGGTTAATTTTCCTATGTGAATGTTGTATAAAGAAAGCAATGTTTAAATTATAAGCTTCATGTAACAGAAAACAGTAAAATACTGTCTATGAACTTTAAAGAGGTCACTCTGCAGAACAACATTAGAGACACATTCATGGGATGAGGGTTCTTAACAGTCTTAACTACGTAACCATTAGAAGATGGCAAGTGCCTTATAAAAGAGGGATTAATTTCAAACAAGCATCACTAAAGCACACCAACACAAGTCTCTTGCTCTGGGGCAAAAAGCAGAAAGTAATTCTACAGCCTTCAGGGGCGGGTGCAATGCCGACAATGACAACCACCACCACCAAGACATGCTTGGTCTGCAGAAGCCTCTAGAAACAGGACATTCCTCCCTCCCCAGTCTTCACTAACAAAGGAAAGACAACTTTTTCACATTTCAGTTTATTAAAAATGGATACCATAAACAAGACCTGTACAAAAAAATATCCGAAATTGCCCAGAATTTGGTAGCAGTTGCGTGGTGAGAAGTTATCGTCTTGGGCCCCCTCTTCCTCTTCCACGACCTCGGCCTCTCCCACGGCCTCTGCCACGGCCTCTTCCAGCAACTTAGCAGATGAAACAAAAAGGATAAATCAAGTGAGACCCAGGAATACTCCCGTTTTGAGTAAAACATTCTCTATCAAGCATAAACAACATAATGTCTCATCATGGGGAAGCAGTAAGCCAGATATTAAGTCTGTTAATGCTCAGTAAGTTTCAGACAATATTTTCATCTTTTGCATATGGTTTTTCAGTATATGATTTCCATAGACTGCAGAAAACAAGGGGATATAGCATCACAGTTGGCTGCTTCCAAATGCTGTAAGTCTGACACAGAACTTATTCTGTTACTATTCATCACAGTGGAAAAGATAAATTTTTTTGCTGCAGCTCGCATTGTGGTTTATAAAGTGCTCTACTAAAGGGAAATGCGAGTTTTAACACACTGGGAGATTCCCAAGCTCATGCACCATGCGAAAGGGCAGCATTTTGAAAGGATCCCAGCACCGAACAGCTCCTGCTGTTTCCAATCACGCCTCTGCCAATTTCAGATGTGATTCTCAGGCCGAGGTCTTGGCTGTGTGCTCCTACTTTTAAATACTGCTATTTAATGATAAAGGGAAGACAGAATCACAGAATTCAGGCTGCAAGCAACTGCCGGAGGTTATATGATCCACGTGTCGTTTTATCCCATTTTGCTAAAGAAATACAATCTGTCTCATCAGGCTGAAAGGCTACCCTACAAACTTGTGAAATTACTGGTTAAAAAGATACCAAGAAACTTAAAATTCTGTGGAAGTGAGTAGCTGGGCAAGAGATACACAGTGGCATCCGTGTTCAAGAAGCAGGCTGCAATAATTATTCTGTTCCATCTGATGGTATTAGATTAGAAATGCAGTAACAACAGAACGAGCAGAGGCACAGGACGAATCTGTGAGAAACAAGGCATCATTTGTTTGGCTGGTAATAAACTGACTCTTTGTAAAACACACGGGAGCATCAACACCGACTCGACGATGACAGCATCTACGTTCATCAGTAGAGAGTCATGTTCACTAAGTGCCAGCACACTCGGACCCAAGGCACACGTGCCACGTACATCTCTCGGCCAGCATTCTGCCTTCCACTGACAATTTCATTTGCCAAGGACAGAGCATGAGTTACAAGCTTTTGAAGCCCGAGGGCATTTACAGATTAAGGTAAAATGTAACACAACGCAGCTGTGGTCCGTGAGTGCTTCCGTACAGCGAAGATGCAACGAGTATTAAACCGAGGTAAAGAGCACTACCACAGCCCCTCTTCTTTCTTCGAAGTTAAAAAGAAATGTTCACATCACATCATGAGGTTCAAAAAAAAGTAATCCAACCACACTCCGATTTCTCCATGTAGTCAGATTATTTTTAATGGATGTGAGGGGAGCCAAACACTTTCAGGAGCTTTATCCTTACTCTCTATAAAGACAGCAGCCATAACACTTGTACTTAGTGATGCACGCACCTGAGGGTTCCTCTTATCACTTCAGTAAGGTATGCACACCAATTCATAACATATGCACAGTCACAAACCACAGACCCAAAAACTTAAAAAACACTAATTGCAGGAGAAATGGTATGATATCATTTTAGAGCACAATTAGCTTTCACTTGAAACTTATCATTTTAAAAACACACAGATTAGCTGTTGGGCAAAATATATACTGCCTGAAGACAACCCACAGATTTTCTGGGGTTTACTGGATATTAATCTTTAATAGCGTGGATTAAAACTGAATTACTCTCTGAACTGTCAGGCTTCCAAGGAAAAGGTTTTTTCTTCAACAACTTTTTGGAAAAAAAGTTCCAGGAAGGTTTCTCAAATTCAGTTCTCTGACAGATTTTTTTTAATCCAGAATCAAGCGAGATTTCAGTGAAGCATTCAGCTTTAACAGGCTGTTCTGTACTTTCTCATTAGGCTGTGTGCAGTTCCCCACACCAACTGGGGAAACACAGCAGACATTCGAGAAGAGGAAATGTACATCTCTGGTGTCAATGCAGAGACTGTGACAGGTAAAGATTTATTCAAGCTTAAAAACATTATCATTTTTAAAAACAAATGTATGAAAAGCCATACACATAGGTTCACATGAAAGCAAGCTCTACAGAGGTTAAGACGGTGGGCAAGGCAGACCCAGCCAGTTCAGTATCAAGCCCTCCAGGATGAAAGCATTAGCTACCAAATGCAGACATTAAGACATTCACGTCAGACACCTCCAGATTCAGAGTACTAAAATGCACACAAAGGCAGAACAAGCACAGACCGGGAAAGCACAAACTAACCTGCTTCTCTCTTCTTGGATTTGACTTTTGGTTCCACATCCACTAGCAAGGTATCCAGAGGCAAACTGTCTGGCAGAATGAAGTATCGGATGTTATTCCCTCGAATACTCAGCGTCTCCAGCTGTACGGGTTCTCTGTTCTTCAGCGTCATTTTCACTGCTTTGAGATGCGTATTCATACTGACATCCACTCCTGAAACAACACAAGTCTAATTTCAGGGATGAATGCCTACAAAATGGTCCCTTGTTGGCTATTTTTAAGTATGCACGTGCTCCAAGATTTATCCTGTTCATTAACACCTGCTTCTGCCATTCATTAATTAAGCTTCTAACTGAAGGAAGCAACATGTCTTTTTCTCTCTTAAATTATGCTCCCTAATCTATCAATTGCTACCTTCATAGCGATTTTGTAAATTATTAAAACAATTCCTTTGAATAACAAATGAACTACTGCTTATTACAGAAGTCCAACTCTAGTCTTTTGATTCTTTCAAAAAGAAGCAGAACAAACCCTTGAGGAGGAAAAATAACCCAGATCATTTCCTCTTTCTGTAAGCCTTAGAAAAACCTCCAACTGCCAAAGAAGCATTTATTTTCTGATAAAATGCATCTAATACTAGTGTGATACCTTCTACGAAAGTATGTAAAATACACTGGAAACAATCACAGCAGTTAAAAACTCTGTAAGCAGCCCGTGCGTAAGAACTGTATGCAGTCAGTACTGTGCCCACTAGGCAGTGCTAAGGACAATCCCAAACTAGAATAAAGTCTCAGTTGAATGCACATATTGAATAACAGCCCTGAAAAGTATTAAAAAAGCACCCTATATTAATTTTTATTTTGCGTATCACAAGTCTTGCATGGGATTTGAACTCAAACTATGAAGATGAAAATGAGAGTAACTTTTTCAGATAAAGAATTTAGGTAAAGGATAGTTTACAAACACCTGCTAATTCAGTGACAGAGCACCCACATGAGCAAAATCTTTTGTGTGCTGAAACTTCTGTACCAACAACCCTTTGTGGTAAAAATAATCACTATCTCATTTCATAAACACGGAAAGACATACTGTAAGGTGTCGTATATGTAAATATGTTATGTAAATAACGTAAGCGAGTAGCAGGCCAGAAGCAGAAGAACCAATTGTGCTGTGTTTATTCCATATATTTTTCTGTCCTCTCCCCTTACTTCTAGATTTTACACAGTTCTCCCGACATCTGCACTCCACCTGACCTGTTCCCTTGGTTTCCCTAATGCATTACATTAAACCCACCTCTTCAGCAAGCCTGCTCTGGCCAACATACCAGGAGGAAGAGGAGATTGTACAATTTGTAGACAGCATAGCAATTATGAACGCAGTTCACACACCAGTGTAAAGGGAAGACTGTCAATTTTAGAAATATGGATCCCATTCGAAGTTTTTAGAGATTTTTAGCAGAAAATGAGAGAGAATTTGCTCAACAATTAAGCCTGCAGGAGCACTGACGTCACGAGACAAGTAATTTTCATTTGCTTCCTACCTAGCTGGGTGCAACAGAGTATGCTGCAATCAGATCCTGAGGTAGAGCATTCAGGTCTAATCAAAAATGATAGATCCGGCTGCGAAACAATGTCAGTTTTTAACTGCCAAATCTCAGCAGGTGGCTACTGGCCAAAAAAGCACCTAAGCAGTCCCCTGCAATACACGTCTGCCAAGTTTGAATTTTTTTTTTTAACAGTGTCTGGGCAGAAAAGCTTCTAAAAGTAGCCTGAGGTGAGTGAAGGAAAGGAGATCAAGCACGTTCATCAACTTAACTGTAAGGGTTTGTGTCATTAAATATGGTGCCCCACCGACATAACAGGTTGTCTCTAAAGTAATGCCAACATGAACTTTCTCAGAACAATATCCCTCACTAATAGTATTAAAGCAAACAAAACAGTCTGCACGTTTTTCAATACGTATGAGAACCACATAATGAACATTTGGGGCTTTTCCTGCACCTATCAGTTCAGTGACACAACGAAGCACCTGCAAGACAATAACACTCATGAACTTATATCACAGACGTCTGGCAAGAGCAGGGGGCCAGATTCCTGACACCAGGATTCCTTTCTGACCTGTATCAAGCTATCTGTTTTCAAATCAGTTTCATGAAATCAATGCAAGTATATGCAAAGATACACTTTCACTGAAGTTCACCTTAAGCTGAGCAAAACCACCCTCAACAGAAATAATTATTTTTTAGATTAAAATTGCCTATGCCCAGTTTAACCCATTTAAGACACTTAACATTTGCCATTTATCTGTACTACCATTTAAAGAGTTCCCCCTCTTCTGGTGATTCATCTGTAAGGTTTCTGCGTGACCATAGCTTATTACAATTTCACAAATGAAAGTCAGATGTACTGAAAACACCTTATAAAAATTTAGCTGCATATCCACTACCAGTTTGATATGGTAGCAGAACTACTTCACCAGCATTACCGTGCTGCCAAAATTTTAAGAGAATACCATGCTTACACCAGCTTTGCCAACAGTTTGGGAAAGTTTTACTTCCTTTGACCCCAAGCCTGTTTGTAAGCAAAGCCTGCAGTCAGGCTGGGAGCTCCCAGGAGTACAGTGAATTTACTGCGTCCCAGCAACTTCTGCAAACATCCAGACTCTTCCACAACAAGCACGCCTTCAGCTTGCACATAAAGATGAGAATTACAAAGAACATCTCCCGCGTCTTACAGAAAAGGTCCCCACAAGAGGGAGTACGAAACAAAAAAGCTCAGTCCAAACCACAGCTGCCAGTTGTTGGCAGAAAGGTAACAGGTAACACTATGCCGTGGTCTCCCATCCCACCATACCTGTGATAGTTCCATGCACCTGTGTCCCATTCTTCAGTTCAATGGTCACAGTCTCATGGCTCAGCTTCATTAGAAACCTAGAAATTAATAAAAAAAAAAAAAAAGAAATGGTTCACGCCTACACAAAGCCTTACATGTTTTAACATCCTGATACAGAAAACCAGTAAGCACCAAGTATTCGCACGACCAAGTATTCACACATCCTGAGCTTCCAAAGACAGCATTCCCAGAGCTCACGGATTCCGCTGGAGACGTTTATTGAGGCCTTACATGAGAGCAAGACACAAAAACCCGGACAAACCCCGGGTCCCACCTCACCACCGGGAGTGGGGACACTCGACAGAGGCACTGTTGAACCCAGCACCCTGCTTCCAGGCCAAACGGCCACTACTGTACAAGAAGGAAACGTTATGGAGCTTGTTAATACCTCAGGAAGCTGGGTCTAACCAAATCTGGGTGTTTGGGTTTTTTCAGCCCCCGGAACGGGTGGTTTCACTGAGGAACCTGCGCGGGCCCCGGGCCCCCGCCGCCGCCTGACCCCCCCGGNCAAGCTCGGCTTCAGATTTCACAGCGCCTCCTGCCTCACAGTTTAGGCCGAAGCAGTTGCAAGTTTTTAGGATTTTTTTGTTTGTTTGTTTTTTTTTTTTTTTAAAGTAGTGATTTTTAAACCTGCTCTTAGCTTCCAAAAAGAAAAGCGCCCAAGCAAAACAAGCAAAAGTACAGCCTTTAAGTAACTAATTTCTTTAAACAGGTTAGAGCTTCAGGATGCATAACTTTTAACAGTAATAATTTTGTCTGTGTAGGGGAACCTGGTCAGCTAGTGAGGCCCCATCAATTTAAAATATACACACCAACCTTTTTAAAGAGTATTTTGGGCAAAGGCAGTTTGAGGTGTGATCAGTTAACGTAACTAACAATACAACAACAGAAAAGAAAGCTCATAGGTGCCAGCAATGAGAGGGGGGAAAAGGAGACAACAACTTTTAATTTTCATGGCAAGCACCGATTGCTGCGGTCAATAAAAGCCCCTGAAGCAGCCTGGCAAGGGAAGAAGTAAAGAGACACCACTACTTAAAATTATGCATCAGAGAAATCTATCCCTAGTAGTTGTCAGACTGAGATACAGATGTAGCAGTGAAGAGTGGAAGGTGACACTAATGCTAACTCCGACACTGGGTACAGTGCAAGATCATCAATATTTAAGCACAGAATAGTAAGATCTTCACAGGCAACGAGCAGAGACAAAAACCAAACCATCCATCTGGTAAGAAATAGCTCCTAAGGAACAATTTGTGCAAAGTCCACTCCAAAACACAAAACACGCGACAGACAGTATATCTAGAAAAGTTGAACATTTTATTGTCATTTATAAGTACACGGTTTGTGATTTTAGAAGTACAGACTCTTTGCAAAACACTGGAATACAGGTGCCTTCCAACTTCTAAAACCTACACTATCCTATGTCTTACAAACCTTTTTTATTAGCGATTCAAGTTTGGTATTTGCTGCAACAAGTTCTTCACCAAACATGCAAAGATTTAGTTTTAGACTGCAAGAGAACCCAACCGAGTTCCAAATGCCACCTGCCAGTGAGCCATCAAAACCATGACTTTCAAATACCAAGTCTATGATCTTCTTGTACTTTGTGCCCATAATGGAGTTCACCTTTGAAAATTTTAAGTTAGAGGATTTTTCCAGTTAACGGTCAACTGGCATTTCCATTACAGCATCTAGAAGCAAACAGATACTTTGCAAGTACTAGTGCTTATGAACAGGTTATGTTTACACAAAACCCAGAGAGGCCTCCAGAAACATTCAAGGTTAAAATGAACCGTCAAGCAGTTGCAAAAATCTGTACATATTTTCAGTCATAACACAAGGAAACACTGGAGCATCAGTGTTTTGTGTTCTAGCTTCAGTAGTGACAACTGTGCTAGTCTTAGTATTCTACATGTTTCTCCCCCCCATTTAAGTTTTATAATCACAATCTGAATATACAGCTGTACTTACAGGAAATATTAAACAATGCACAGCGCCTTAAGCAAGTTCCATGTCTGGTTTTGAACAAACCATATAAAATAAGTGACAAATAGTTTAAAATTGGTCCTTGATTAGGATTACTTATTTTTATACAGCTTGGAAGCACTAAATGTAGAGACACACATTTATTATTAACCAGCACAAATTATTCTGTAGCTTTTTTTTTCTTTTTTTTTTAAAGAACATGTTACAGTATCATGCATGAAAAGCAAGCTGCTGCTCCCAAGCGCAAACATGGAGTTCAGAGTAAACCCTTTTTCCTCATGTCGTTATTCCTTCTTCCATAAATTATTTCAACATAACCAAGAATAGAAGCAGTCAACCAGCAGAACAATATGAAGTTCACCTTTTACATTGTGACCCATTCTTAAAGTAATGGAATACTTTGGACCTTTAGCATAAGGAAGGTTTGATAAACACTGCAAAGGATTTTTACATTCTTTGATTTAATTTACATCTTTAGAAAGAAAATGCTGTATTTTAACTTGCTAACTAATGAATCATCATCTGGAGACTGTAGTATTGAAACAGTGCAAGACATTTGCAATGTCAGGAACATCCAAGTACACCATCCTTTCACCCTAACAATGATTAGTAGAATATTGCATCAGTCCTAGATAAACAAGACAGGACAAAAAGCTCATTTTAGAGGAGCATTAGGATTCAAAATTCTTTTATATTTAGTGACTAGAATCCACACACAAATATGCACAAAGGACTCCATAACGTGGACTTTATCACAACAAATGTAATCCAGCTGTAAGTCATGGAACTAGACATTTTATTGGTATGAAGCCATATTTGCTCAGAGACCACAATTAGAAGCTCTATTATTAACGCTTCAACATCTGGGGTTTTGACACATGAACAGCATCAGAGCTCTCTCCTGTCAAGACAGAGACCAAAAATTCATCTGAAACAGCCCAGGTGGACTATGAGTTTAAGCAGTCCACTTACGCCCTAAAACATTCCAGACACCAAAAAGCTGGCTTTCATCTTTGCATTACCTCAGTAAAAGTGGAGCCCTCTCCACTAATGCAATATTCCAAAGACCATTGCAACTGACTGTCAAGTCAGGTCTCAGTTGAAAGCTACCACCACAGGACATGATTTTTCTTCACCCCCACAACCCGCCCGCTGACAAGGAAGAATGTTAAAAAGACCACTATTTGGTGTGGAAAGCAGGTCAGTAGAGACTCCAAGTGTGGCTTGAGGAATCCTCAGTACCAAGCCGCTTTCCACACACACAAATTCAGTCCATCTTCTCTTTCTGGACCAGCCTGGGGGCATCTACAAAATCCTTGCCATTGTAAAGGATGATAGCAAAAGTTCCAAAGCTTGCACTTCCCCAGAAAAGCACATAGGCCAGTGTCTCAGTCCACGTATCACCTGTTGAGAGTCAGATAAACATTTTAGTTCATTATCTCTGATTATCAGATTTTTTTTAGTACAAGAGCAAAATATTTCAAGTCATCTCTCAGAGCTCTGCTGTCAAATGAAGTCAGAAGTCCTTCATTGGAACTGGGGTCTTTTCTTTTTCAATTTCCTTACCTAGGAAAACTGTGTTTGCCACACAGCTCCTAGAGTATTTTGAACAGACAGCTACAGAAGTCAGAGTCAAGAACTCTGCTAGCAATGATGTTAGAAAATTCAAGGCAAAAAGCAGAAGGCAAAAACCTTCACAACTCCTAACACAGACTGAGATTACGGGGACATCTATCACAACAGACTCAAACCTATACCAGACTTGTCTGAGTCTTTCTGTGCGGAGTGAGGTAGGTATTCTTCTGGGAACTCCTCTAGCCTATAATAAAGCTAGATGTCTACTCAGGGGCAACTAAATTCGGGGGGCAATTAACTGCCCCTTAAGTGACTTAACATTGTTTTCTCTAGTACCTCAGGCTTTTAGATATTAATAAAAGAGTGCTAACCCACAACCTCCAGAGCCATGCTCAAACACCTTTTAGTATGACTGAGAAGCAATTTTATACTGGATAGTTTCTGGTAACCATTTCTAGAAGTCCACACACAAGCAAGTTAATTTTGTGAAATTAAGACTCAATAGTGACTTACCAGCCATTAGCAAACAAATAATGCACATGGAGAAAGCAACCACCATAATAATAGGCAACTGAGAAAAGAAAAAAAGAATAATCATTTAATATAGTAGCACATATATTCCTTAATTTCCTTTCAGATAGGCTACAAAGCCATTTACTTGCTTTGCAATAAAGTTACTTTAATTGCCAATTCACCCACTGTCAGGTACAACTAAAATTTTGAATAGTTCCAAAGTTTGGAAGAGTGTGTTCAATAACTGGGTTAAGAATTAAAATACATCTATCTATTAAAAGAGAAGTCGAGCTTTGTGTTTAGTTTAAAAAAAAATGCACCAGCCACTAATTAAACCCATTATGTCCCCAAATCCCATTTCACAAAATAGAAGGGAGGGGGAGAAAAAAAAAAAAGGGTTTTTTGTGTTACAGTCTGCTTCTGCATGAAGTATGAGAAGAGATCTTCACAAGTTTCTTCTGCAGAAGGAAACAGTCATTGATGGTGACTAGTAGAATTACTCCCTTCCAACTTGATGAAGCAGATTTTTTTTTTAAAAAAAAGCAAGCAGCAGGTTTTTTTCAATACCTCAGGGGGACTCCATTTTCTGTCAAGGAAACAGTTTGGGTTTAGTCCTATATGCAGGTGTCACAGAAACATAACCAGATTATAGGGAACGCTTCATTGCTAAATAGACAAGTTCTACTTAGTCATTTGAAGCGAGTGACTAAAAGTTGTTTTTATGTGTTTTTACAATCATGTATAAAGTCTCCATACTCACAGCTAAGAACTTCCAATCTTTCTTGACATGTAGAGGACTAGCGGGTTCTACTTCATCCACTGAATAATTTCCAAGAAAAAGATCAATTGCATCCTGGCCAAGAAACAGAAAGCAAGAGTTAAAATGCACAATGTTTATCAAATACATTTTCCCTTATATTTCCAAGTTAAAAGCCTAACTTACTTGTCTAAATCCATCAGAAAAGTTATTTTTGTAGTAACGTATTAATGAGTTCCAGCCATCCATTATTAAGCCCCACTGAGTTCTCTTCCCAGTTCTGCAAGAAAAAGTTTTGAAAAATATTTAAAATTGGTCTATAAAATCAGGAAGGTAATTTCAGATTTGAAGTTCTTTCACTGCTCAAATGCGTACTATGTTTGATGAATACCTGCATGTAAATACATTTATCTAGTGCTGCCTCTGCATTACCGCCACACGTACTTGTAACAAAGTATGAAGTAAAATGACACTTCTCTCCATTCCACAATATAGATGTGCCTTGAAGGGGCACGCTTTTTGGTTTTATTTCCAGATAGCTTTTTCTCCTTTCATATAAACACAGTGAAGAACGGTGGTGTTCTGTAAGTTTTAGTGGGACCTTTTATGAGTTGAATCACCAAAAAACTCATTAATGGTCTAAGTCCCAAATTAATAACCTTCTCAGGTATGAAGACTTAAAGAAAATCCCAAACGTGCCCAAAAACCCAGAAGGCCTTACAAGAAAGGCTGACTTGCCTTGTGTAATCTGTCTTTAAGGCACCGGTTCCAGCATATTGTTTGGCACAAGCATTCGCATTATCAGCCCATGCTGCGAATAGGAAAAGATTAAGAAAGCTTAAGGAAGTTATGGACTCTGTTTGGGAAAAAGTGATTGTTTGAACTGTATAAACAGCCTACCATTTTTGTAGATTTTCTCAAAGTCTGCTTGCTCTTCAATTCTCTGTCCAACATGCAGGACACCTAGCCTCTAAAACAGAAAGTACATTGAAGCTTACTAGTAGTTCACTAGAAAAAGAGGACTTGCTTTCAGAAAAAGCTATATTTATTAAACTAGAGTCTGGCCAATACATTTCAAGAAAGTAGTACAGTAACTCAGATATGCAAGCTTTATTGAAGTGTTAAAATTACATTTCCATTCCAAACAGAAAGCCTCTTTCTTCTTCCAGTTTGTTAAACAAAAATAAAATATTTACCTGAAGCTGGGCTTGAAGAGATCGGCGTGCTAGCAAGCTCTGAATCACATTAGTTCGATCAAGGCAGTCCATGCAGTTACTGCGGAATATTCCTTCCTGCTGAGTCACAATTTTACCATCGGAATCAACTAGAAAATAACTAACACATACAATCCACCTTAGTATTTGTGGATAATAGTACATATAAACCACACATTTTCAGAAGTAAATATTCTAGGAACCAAAACAATTGTCTTGAGCATACGAAGACTTCTTAGCCATGGCTTTCAACTTTGATGCCTCCCTGAATTCTCCCCCACCCATACTGAAAAGCAACATCAAGATACAAACATTTAGTAATCTCAGGGCAGCATTCACTCTTATCATTTAGACAGCCAACCAGCAATATTGAGTTATATGCCACTGGGAAGAACAGTTTCTGGTGCAAAATCAGTGACTTACGTTTTATTTTTTTCAGTTATTATAGGGTCCGAACTCCACAGATACCAAGATCACTAGCAGAGTGTAACAGCAGAAGTAACCAGAATTGTATATACCTGGTCACCAGGTTCAATCCGGTCAGCACTGCATTAATAAGTCATACAAGCTGTCAGGCACATTTCTTCCAGGAAGGCATTCAAATCTTGAAGGCAGCTACTGAAAATCTGCTACTGTCACTTATTCTTCTATCCATGATGTGAACATCGGGGGGAACCAGATGTTCCCTCTTCCAACTGCATATGCTAATTGTTACCTCAGTCTTTTTAATCAACTAAATCAGGTGTTTCTAGTAATTGGTAACAATCATCTCATTTTAAATACTGAATTGCATGCAAGTATTCTGATAACTGAGCTGATAAAATAAATACACCAATCAAGTTATTGATTTGATGTGTGAACGGGACAGAACTACACTTGTTCTTCTGCTGCAGCATTAAACTTCGTTTCCTAAAAATTTACAGATCATATTCTGTAGATTGTTACTCCATTATGTAATTATGAACTTTGAATGTGAACCAGCATATGATTCGTTACTGAACAGCATTTTAAAATGATAAAGTCTTAGAGTCATGCAATACTAAAATCAAGAGCCTTAGAAGCATATGCATTTATTTTGATCAACCTTTTGTTAACAGGACCCATTTTTGTCATTCTGAGAAAACTAGTTTTGTTACACCAAATTTTACATTTGTTGTATGATTAAAGGAGACAATAACACCTATGAAATCTTCATTTTCCCCCTTCTCCCCCCAAGCTTTGCCTAGAACCAATATTAGGATAATTAGTGTAGTTGAAGAGTAGGCATTTCTAGTTAATAAGATAGGTTAAGTGCTGCATCTCCTATAATTGCTTTAAAAAAAATTAAAACCAAACAAAACACCACCACCAAACCCAACCCCCCACCGCCAACCCCCATCAAGCCATTTCCCCCTTCTGACATTTCTTTCACAACTGGATTTAACCTGCAGAAAACAAGTTGTTTACCTCCTGCAGTGTTGCAGAACTACTTTTTAAGAATATCAGAATTCAGACTTTTCTGTTCCTATTTAAGCAATAGTCACCCCTAGATGAAACAAAACAAGGCAAGATAGAACCAACCTAATCTTGAGGAAGTGCCTTCGTTTTTGTACCTTGTTTGATGGCCTCCCCCCCTTTCATTTCAAGGAAACCTGTCTCTTTTATGAGCCTCCAACGGCAGGTGACAGTGAACAAGTTCTGTGATTCAGTATTCATTCTAAGAATAAAGTATCCTTGCTGTACAGGAAACCTACATGCTTATTTCTCCTGATTTGAAGTGCTCAAAACCAATTTATTCTTCAGCTCTTCAGGTGTTTAAGGCTTTTTTTTGTGGTGGGCAGAGACTACTCAATATCATCTGATTAATTTATACAATTACCACAGCTTTCATTCCAGGCATGATATTTCATTCATGACACTCCTATTCTAGTCTGCAGCTCACCTCTTTTTTTTTTAGGACAGAATATATCACTGACAGTTTTGTAATGTTTTAGTTGGTCTACTTTGTGCTTTAGGCACAAGACTTCAGGAACAGGAAGGAAGCAATCAGAAAAGCAGAACAAAGTAAACAGTTTCCCTAACAAGCTCTATGCCTACAAACAGCAAATACCAAGAAGCACTTAAAACACCACACTTACGTGATTAAACAAAGGTTTAAATTAGACTAAATGTCCAAATTGACTTTATATGACTAAACAGAATGAAAATTTGCTTCCTTGTGTGTTACTTATATTAACAAGGGCTAACGATCAGTGCCAGTACCAAGGTTTAGTGCCACAAACAATGTGTATTAGAGAAACTTTTTAAGAAGAGAGTAGGCGCCTGTGGAAGGAGCACTAAGGACATTATAGCAGAACACTCTGCTGTCAACACCACATGGAATTACTCTTGGATGAAAGAAAATATCACCTAAGGGGTCTTTGTTTTTATAGCTTCACTTGTATGCACACTCATTTCTTTATCTAACCTTTTACCCATAGGTATAAAGGCAGCTCATGAGTCACAATGCAGGGTTGCTACGATTCTCAGAACCATTTTATTTAGACATAAAAAGGGCTCTACATCTTACCCACTACCAGGTCTCTCACCTTGCACATGGTATCAGCAAGAGATCAGAGATATAGAAACACTAATGCATATGATTGCATCTTCTTAAGCGTGGCTTAACTCAAGACAATAGAAACGATGAGAAAGTGGTCTCATTTTAACGGTACAGAAGAGAACTGCAGAGCCTTACCTAAATTCATCTTGCTGTTCTGCTAGTTGATCCATCAAAATCTGAAGTCGATCCCACCTCATCCGACTGCACTCTTTATGGAAGTCAAATGCTACATATCTGTTCAGAGAGAAGCATCTTTTCAGATTACATGTGCACTGCAGTGAAGGTCTCAGAAAACCCCACAGGGGAGGGCTGATCTATGAAACAGCTGGTTACAGACGATTTGTTTTAATTTAGAGATAGCTTCCAGCAGGTATCTGTGGATTTTGTCAGTGCTCTGTAATCCTCCTGAGGCTGCACCCTTAGTGTGCCATTAGTCTGGGGAAGTACACATTCAGTTCCAAGTTACTCATTCTACATTCTGGCTAGTACTTTTTTCCCCAGAAAGTACAGAAGGGATATGCGTCTCATTTCATCTCTCTTTTTCCCCTCCAGGATTCTTTTGCCCTCCTCTTTTCCAAGCAACAGCATTGGGAACTTCAGTGCACTTTGAAAGAGACACAGGTGTTGAAATGCAACATTCTTTGCTGACACGCAGCATAATTCCCTTGACAGCTCTCTAGAAACTTGAGACAGGTTCTGTTTAAACAGATAACCTACCCTGTCATAAGACAATTAAACAGCTACTGACTTGGAACAAGATTTTAACAGCCAGTTCATTTTTGGTAAGAAGTGGTCTAGATGAGTGGTGTTTGATTCAACATTTTTTATATACATATACATATATATATATACACACACACATATACATATACATAAACACACACACACTTGCTGTGAATTACAGGGCATTACATTCCTCCCCTCAAGTATTCATAATCCAAAAGTTATTATTTGCCAAGTTATCAAGACTATTTGAGTGAACAAAGGTGGCATATATTCACTGAAGACTCAAGTCTTAGTCTGGCATCAAAACTGATTAACAAAGAAAAAGGATTATGGCAGCGTTAAGAAAATGGGGCTGACAAACACCGCATTTTAACATATACAGAAAAACAAGCATCACTAAAACACACCCTAACAGAATTTTACATCTGTATTTCCACCAGATGACTGTATAGCAAAGGCGCACAGAATTCCATGAGCTTTGCACAGCTAAGCTATCAATACCAGCCTAGGTGTGAGACTGAGGAAAGAGCTCACCTTACAAGCTGTCTTTTTTTAATAAAAAAAAAAGAAAAAATCCACGCTCCCACACCAATAGCACACACAAACACACCCCTAAGAGTAGTAAAAGCAGCACACAAGTGAGACAGACATCTTTCTATAAATACCCTGGTGAAGGCAGCAGCAGGGCATCATGCAAGCAGAAAAAAGCTTGGAAAAAATTCCAAGTATGTCAGGATTTATAAGGGTATCTTGATTATATTCTCTAATTCCTTAGTTATACTTGGACAGAAAGGAATCCTTATTAAAGCACGATGCCATATTGCTTACAAGTAGGATTTTGTCCTCTGACATACATGAGTGACAATACTACACGGCAATTTCAAGGAAAAGGTAGAGGTGAGTGTCTGTGGGAGCCGGATACTAGCCCTCCCTCTAGAAGTTAATTAATGCAAGCACAGGCAGGTTGTAAAATTGGGTACTGCACTCAGGATTCCCACAAAGAGATGGAATTTCTCTTGTGATTAAAGCGCATTCTCCACTCTTGGCCCATTGTCAACAGAGGTCCAGACATTTAAATTATATGTTCCCTTAACGTTTCCTCCTTTATCTCGATACTGGTTTGCTCACACTCAGCACTCCCTTACTAAGTCAATGTAACCAAGCCCTTTTGCCAGAAGCCAGTATCCTACAGGGCATGATTTCTTTTTCCCAAAATGCAGATCTCCACAGTTCTCACAGCATACTATTACTCCAATACCAGCACTACCATTGCCTCTGAACTCTCTTTATTCTGTCTGCTTTCTTTGTCCCATATACCCTTCACAGTCTCACTTCTTAGAATGTGAGCTCTGAGGTAGGGGCATTGATCATATGCAAGTGACTTCATAAAAATAAAACTCAAACAAATCAAACAGCTGGTAAAAACCACGAAAGAGCTGATCACTCTGTGGGTCTCAGAGGCAATGCTCAACTTTTAACACAGTACCTGACCATTCCATTTGCCATGCTGTTCACCATTTTTGCAAATGTTTGCTCAAGAGGTTTCTCTGAACCTTTTTGGTTAACCTGGGAAAAAAAAAAAAAAAGAGACTGTATTACTCAAAAGCCTGCTTAGAAGAACAATAGCTTTTTCAGGAAGAACAAGTGAAAGCATACCAAGTTGACAATCATTTGCTTTCCATAGCTAATTATTTGCGAGTCAAAATGTCTTTGGAAGCCATCCATCTAGAAGAGAAAGGAAACGCGTTGACAGATGTATGCTACTATTAAGATCTGTAATTTGCAAGAAATCTCTATAATCCTCTTTTTATATCATCTATGATGCCACTTAGGTAGCTTTATAGCTAAGAAGAGTGTTTGATGTTCTCTGTTGTGCTAACACATTTCTACTTTCATCTCCCCCCGTCCGTTCAGCTCTTCTTATTAAAGAAGGCACCAATAATGAGTACTGTGGAGCTACTAAAATTGTTGCAAAAAAGAACCAAAGAGAAACTACCCCCACTGATGTCTGGATTTTTTTCAGGCTCTGAACTCATCTTAAGGAGCACAAGGCTTCTTGCTACTATTTTTTAATTATAAAGCTCAATTGAGTATTGCTGATTTTTATTCTTCTGATTACAGTTTGTTACCCTATCACACAAACACATGCCCAGAAATATATTAAAACCCCAAGACACAACAAACACTCACATACATGATTTACTGACTTGCTGATCTGTGGCTTTGGTTTATACTTGAGGTTTGGTCTTTGAGACCAGAAAAAAGGAATTGATCCGCGGGTCTGCAAAAGAATGGTAATAGTCTTAAGCAATTAAATTTAACAAAACTTACAAACTCACTTGCCATTTAAAAATAAAGCAGACTAGTTTATTTGTGTGCATGCACATCTTATATAATCTATATTCAGAAGTATAGACAGAGCTGTCTATTTATCTGTCTTCAGCCAGTGAGCAGTTCCTTACACTGACTTTACCTGAACAAACGATGCTTTGCTCCCCTTGTAATGCACAATTTGTTCTGTTTCAACAAAGTTAGCAGCATGTCCTTCTGAATCGATACCTATGTAGGAAAGAGGCCCTGTTAACCAGCTCAGACTGGTGCAGAACAGCGACAGTTTATCAGCAAAAGGCTTCCTACCCTTCCCTTTTAAGCAGTCACAGAAAGCAAGAAAATAACACAAAGCTTCCTGAAGATGGTAAATTAAACACACCTTTGGCAAAAGTTTAACACGATCTGTACTAATTTAATTTGAAGAAGCACAGTTGTGTTTAACACATTTTTATATTTATAGTCCTATAAATGGAGTAATTTAATACAAAATAAAATACAAGTGCCTTGACACGGATATATTCACAATTCAATAGCAGTGGTACTGCAGAAGCTGACCAATTTCTTCAAGAGCATGTATGCTGAGACTATGAACAGAGAAAGTGATTTAAATCAATTTCCTGTTCACTTTTTAACTTAAAACAATTAGAGAACACCACTATTCAGAGCTCCTCTGCCAGCACCAATGATGCTCTTAGTTGAATTTACTGCTAGACCAGAAGAGCTATTACACACTTGCATTTAACTCCAATAAAAACAGTAAAGTGTTAAAAATCCCTACAAAACTTTTGCAGTTATGTCTAGAAGGAATAAAGAAGAGTCAGTTTTATTAACTACCAGAACATGCTTCAGTTCATCATACAGGTTCCTAATATTTTCTTTGGAGCAAGGACCTCTTGAGACAAACTATTATAAGCATTTTTTTGTTCAAGTTATTATACAGCAGTTACTCTTAAAGGCAAGGCACATGTATAAATGGAATTTGCATTATTTTAAAACAAATCAATTTGCTATTTTACCTCTCACATAGTAGCGTACACCAGCCCTGAAACAGCTTCTTCTGGAAACAAGCAGCCAGTCAAAACACTTTCCATTTATAGAACAAGAGTGCATAGTGATAACTAATAAATAACACTAAGGAAAAAAAACCCCAAATTTCATTTTATATATGAAGACGTAAGAAACATCAAGGAACCAAGCGACTGTATTCAAAGAAACTTGTAAACATTTCTCACACCAGTAAGAGTTGAACATTAAACTTTGGAGAGAGTAACTTAGTATTAGGATCATTGTGCTCATCAGAAAAGGACAGGCTATAGGTGAGGTCACTGATGAACACACACTAAAACTGATATAGTTTTGAGAAAATGGGATTCTAAAGAAGATTAATAATCTCATCATCCTATGTATATCAGTAAATGGACTTACTTTTGAAGTTCTGTTCAGTGCTTCATCCATAATTTTATTAAGCTATCTTAACAGTTTCACGCCCTTATTACTTCTAACAAAAAATACCATTCCAAAACTTTTTTCTAGGCTTTTACAAGAGTGATTATCTTGGGGTGTTATACCTTGCACCTGTAAGCGCATCATACATCACATTTACAGATGCCAGAACTAGCAGTAAGGAAGACTGGCTTTCCAATCATGCCGAGAAAAAGAAAGAGCTCAGGCTGAATACCCAAAGCATCAGGTACGCCATAATCAGGGACTAATCAACAAACAGCAGCCGTTGACAACTGTTTTCAGAGTCTTGTTCTGGTTCATTTGGACTACAGTAAACTATCAAGTCTGCTGGCCACCAGCATTCATCGTGAATAACTTCTCCAGGTAGATTCACAGCCTTTCATCCTTTGCCCCTAAAAAGTGAAACCTAGATTTTTATAGCAAGCAAAAGATCCAAGTGGTCAATTTTTGCAAGCTGCAGTATTAGCATACTGCAGTCTTCTATTCTTTAAGGAATCTAGATACTTTGTATTAAGGTTGCTAAAGTAAATAAGATACATTTTCTTTTCTAAAATAGCACATTTTACAATGAAATCTAGATTCTGTATTTATGATTCAAACGGGACAAAGCAGCCCAACTGTTTTCGAGCTATGCTGAAGTGCACACTGACTGCATACATGGAAGATCTTGATTCATGTGTGCATTTGTACTGTATGTTAAAATTCAAAAAATGTAATACAAGTTTGCCCTACACAATCCAGAATGTTCTCACAATTCTTAAATTAGACTGTGAAAAAGACCTATTCCTCTGCTTTCCTGGAAAATTACTGCCAGGTACTACACCCTTTAATCCAACACTTGTAGAGCCAACAGTATCCTGCAAGAAGGGTTACCTCTAAACTTAGCTGCTTAGCAATAGTCAGCCCATTTTCTGTCTGCAATCTGTCCTTAAGTGGCTTGCTACTTGCTATTGGTTACTTTCCACAAAAAAGGAAAAGACATAATTTGTTGTTCTTAGTAGGTTGGGGTTTTTTTTGAGCAGCATGGGAAATATTAAACATAATGTAGGCTTTAGGTGATCAAAGTCTTGATTACCCAAGCAAACCCATTATTTCTCATCACTGCAAGACTAGAACCCCAGCACAGACAGTTGAACAAAATATATTTAGGTTTATACAGGGGGGAAAAACAACCTTTGATTTTACTGAAATAACTGCTAGTGGTGCTGTAACAGTTCAGCTTAAGGCTCTTCCTAGCATTTTCATCACTAAAAATCCAGTTTCTTTGAGTTCCGGGGTTCTCTAAGGTGTTTGGTTAATATTAGAATTACAGCAAAACATACATTAATTATGCTAATTATTCATATAGTGAAAATAGGACAAATGAAGGTGTTAACTGCAGTCTGCCCATTGCTAATTGCAGTCCACCCAGACTCTTCCACCCAGGACCTGCAGGATAAGGACTGGGTTGTTCTGACAGTTCCCTTTTGCTATCTTTCCTTGCCTCCCCACCTACTCCCACAACTTTTTCCATTAAATGAAGTCACAAGAAAGGAGGACTGGAGATCTGCCAGCTGCCAACAGTCCTACCAGAATAACTGATCCAGCCTGGAAGCCGTTCCCTACGCACACCCGAGGGGCCTTTGCAATGGAGGAACTAAGGAGACTGCGGCATGAGTTGGTCTGTGCAGTTTTGCCTGTCCTTTTTGTGCTGCCAGTTCAGGAGCACCTGAGACTTAATGTTGATCCCACACTGCATGAGGAACACTACCTCCAGAAAGCATTAGGCTTACTCACAGCATACACCCCTTCTCAAAAATAAACTCATGACTGCTTTGCTGAAAAGGCTATTACCCAAAGCGTTGGTGCAGGAAAAGCAGCTGGCTAGGCAAAGCATTCCAGGAGCCTCCAGCAGAACTCCTTTTCCTTTTATTTATCAACAGGAACATCCATAAGCACTCCTTTAAGTCAAAACTGTTCTCCCTTATTTTAAATCCAAACTAAATGCTAAGTGAAGGTATCCTTATAGCAAGATAAAAAGTACTAAGGCTGATGAGAGAGCATTTGCTATGTTCATGTTAACCTTCAATCCCACTGAAAGACAGTTATGCACATCATGCCTGTAAAATTAAATACATTAAGCCTTAAAAGCAGAATGTTCAAGTGAGTTAATATATGACTGGGCTGTCAAACAATATGTAATGCTCGTATCTGAACAAAGTCCAACTTAACTCTGACGGTGTTCCCTGTTACAGTTGCCAACAGAGCAGCCTCAGCAGCAAGCATTTTGCTGTTAGACTACACTATTCAGAACTGAGCTTTACAACATAAAAGGATACATCCGTGCATCACAGGAGTAGCAAACCTATGGATCTGAAATACATACACAGAATACATGTTAAAAATAGTAAACACAAGCAGCCAAACAAGATAAGTGAGTGACTATGCTTTGTCTTGGAGTTGTTTGGGGGTGTTTTTTTTGATAGTTTTATATACTTCATATTCTTTACTTTGTTTAGGGTGCAGGAATTCTTCTGAGGGGAAAAAAGTTCAAAACTGCCACATATGTAACCCTTATTAGCAGCAGGGGAAGAGTGAAAGTCTTAATTGTAATTAAGTGACCCTGACAAAAAACCCAAGCTGCTTTGTCCTCCTATACATGACATTTACTCTTTTATAAACATGCCATATATATATAAAGAAGTACACACACTGAAAACCTTTTGATCTTGTATTTGCTGTACCTCCACACCAGGATGTAAGCAGATATAGTAGTAAACAACACAGGGCTTCAGTAAGAAATACTTCTATGTGATTAATACTTCAAAGGCTTGTTCCAGGGTTTTTCCCCATCCTGCCACCCCTGAATAACTTCAGTCTTTCAAAAACATTTAAAATTAAGAAATTTCAATACTAGAAGTCAGAAATACTACGTCTCATTACCTAAACCTGTTAACTATAGCAAGCCACCTGTACTGGCTTCCTCACATATCAGTTACCTCCCTTTTCAATTTCTGTGTTTTGCCTCCTATGTCTGTTTTCACCAACCAGCCACGCTTGGCTTTTTTTGCTGTTCCCACCACAGCTTCTCTCTCATTTCCCAAGCTCTGTTTGCATAGCACTACCCAAACCATACCCAGTCATATGGCTCCGGAATATGCACAACAACCTTTTGCTAATTCATATCTTCACATTCCAGGAGCACTGCACAATCCAGCCTTTTGGAACAGTGCTGTCTAATGTAAGAGCACATCTCCACAGGTTACTGAGACAGAAATAGAAGCAGTGCGTCATTCACTTCGATAAACGAGAAGTACTCATAGAGAAAAGGTTGCTGTAGTGCAGACAATTCAAGAAGTTTAACACATCTGAAATCTTCAGTAGGAAGGAGCTTAGATCAGTCTGGCCATCGAGGTACTACAGTTGTGGCTCATGGTCACGCACTTGTATTTGCTGGACTATGTGAATTCAAAGGTTATGCTGTGCTAGTCTTCATTTGAAATAACTGAAACAATATAAACTGTCCGTCTAATTCTTAGTTATCAGCTTTATGACCTATTCACTAGGCAAATCGAGTTTAAACTGCACTCAAAGAGAAAGATGCTAGCCAATCTTAGAATAAAGTGACAAGCTGAACCTTACCCATACCTAAAGATAAATAAGTAGCTAAACTTCAAAAAGCTTGAGAGCCATATGCTGTGCAGTGTAACTTCCCCTTTGGTTTAAATGAGCACGGTCTCAGCACAGTATCTTCAAATGCAGACCTTTCCAGAGCCACTTTACTAAATGTACTACTGAGATACTGACATAAAGTTGGAAGTTTAAACACAGGAGATTGTCACTGTGCTAAACTAGAAGATGAATAGCCACGTTACGCTAGATTCTCACTGTCTGATATGACAGACAGGAACCTGTTGTATACATATAGTAGAAGTATATTCATTCTGTATTAATATAATCATTACAAAGCATTTACCTCTGGCTGAGCAGCAAATTCTCTAAGAAGATGCCCATTCCATACGAACCGCGGATCTGCCTACACGAAGAAAAAAGCCAACATGCTTTTAGAGATAGTCAGTTCTGTTTATTTCCACATAAAGAGACTATGATAGTATCCATGCATTACACAAGCTGAGGTGAACAGATGCACATGGAGATGGAACATCCTTCTTTCATCAGGACCATTCATAACCTCAACTAGAAATCTAAATAAAATAGAAATAGTTAAAAGAACTGCAGTTCTCTCTAATCTTTAGGGATGTTGCCTGACACTTCAAGCATGCTGAACCATTAACAACTGAGCTGCAGTTTTGGGAGAACATTCCAGTGTTTGCCCTAAATAAACAGGGCTTGAAGAAATTTTAAGAACAGTAGCAGGGTAACACTCCTAAAATGGACAGAAGATAAAAATGCAAGGAGTTCTGTATGCAATAGTCAACAATTACGAGAATCAAATGTTAAACGATACTTGTAGCTTAGAAGACTAAAGTATTTATGTTCCACTGCATAGATGACCCTCGTCAACTTTGTGTATTTCCTATTCCTAACGCACCTCAAAATTGTCTTGAGCAGGTTGCTGAGCGTGTTCCAGAAAGCTACCAGATTAGCCACAAAAGTGACATTTGCTGCAGAATGCAATGCAGGCTCTGGGGAAGTGGCATAAATCGCAGCTTTAAGATGAGGGAGGCAGACAGTACGTCACTGAGGATGACTGTTAATTCAAGTTTAGTGTTGGAACAGTCCTTTATCTAATAGAAAACAATAAATACAACTATCTGTCAGAAACCGATCAAGATCCTGCAGGTAGGATTTTTCTGATTGTTCCTTCTTGTTGCAATGAGAAGTGTTCAATATTGAAGTCAGAGGCAAACTTTGATTTGAGTTTACATTCTTAAATTCATTTAAAGCAGATTGCAGAAAGTACTTCTAACTGCCTGATCTAGAAGTCTGCCATCATATCTGAAAGATTTCTAGAACTTCACGTGGCTCACAAGGTATCAGACATAAGGAAGGGTGGACTAGTATGCTCAGCCACAACCCCTAACAGTTTTGATAAAACCCCACAGTGCTGAGCAAACTCATGTACTGAAGTATTACAGACCAGCAATTTCCAGCCCTAATTCTAACCACCCTACAAAGCACAGTCAAACTGTAACTTGACTCAGTGCTCTCTGCACACTTGCTTGGCTGCTTCTTTTTTCCTCTTGCTGTCAGCTTCTTATTCCAGCGAACTGCCCCAGTACAACTCAATTAACAAGACTACAGAGATAGTATAGCTACAGAGTTTAGCAACATAATGCTACTTTTTGCTAGTTCTATTATAAGGATTTGCATCTAAGCAACCAGTAAATCCGTTTCACTAGTTTAAATTAATGATTAAAATAGTACAGCCATTTTTAGTTTAACAGAAGACCATAAATGCTTTAATAGTATCTGCTGCCATTTAGCATATTACTCATTGTAAAAAAAAAAAGAAGGTTTAAGCTCCAGTGTAACAGTACCACTGATTTCAGCATCATATTCCTAAGCTTTACATAAAGTTGCCTTTAGTTTGTGACAGTTTGTTTTGACATCATTTAAACACCAGCTGCATAAACTAAACTTAAGCCATGCAGAACTGATTAGCAACGTCTGAGGCAAACACTAAGCAAAATGAAATCCTTACCCTCTCTAGAAGGCTCATTTCCTGGAACTCTGGGCTCGTGTTGGCTAACCGTTGCAGAGTGTGTGTTAGGTCATACGTTGTTGAGAAGTAAAATCCATCCATGCTCAAGACATGACTAAGCATTGATAAAAATACTTTATTGTCCTGCAACTGTTGAGTGGAAAAAAGAGAAAAGGCCTCATTTATTGTTGTAAAAATATCTTATTCTTAGAAGTTGCTACTGCTTTTTGAAATGATGAGATAACTTTGCCAGTATTCTCGCAACATTGCAATGACGTCATGCAGGTATCATACAAGGCAACCATGAGATTGCAATTTTGATACTAGTTCACTGATAACTTGCAGCTAGCACACAGCAACCAAATTCTGCAAGAACAGTGGAGAGCAGAGAACAGTATTCCTGTGAGACAAATAGCTACTGATATTAACCTAATTTTAGCTCCTATAAGCAAGGAACCCATTAGTTTCCCTGAAAACCATCCAGTCAAAAAAAAACGAGACAAGATGGCAATGCAAAAGAAAGGATATAATTTACTGTCAAGATTACCCCAATAACTAATCTGTGTTCTGGTTCAAGTTTTGATTAACCTCATTCCTTTCCCACAATAGTATGAGATGCCCTTTCAGCTCTGAGTTAGACACACTTATCTACTCTTTATCAGTCCACAACATACCTGTTTTAAACAGCCTTCATCCATTCCCTCCCTCTCAAAAAAACAAATGAATTCTTTTCCCTGTTGGGCAATTACATAATGGAAGAATTCCGTAAATTAAGCAAGACAGGTAATTAGATGACGGCAAGGCAGCTTATTGTAGGGGCTAGCAGAATTGTAAAGCCGTGAGAAAGTTGTATTAGGAAAAGCATTGTGATTTTATGGACTGGCTCAGGAAGCTTGCTTTGTAATAGGCTGCATTTCTGAGATCTATTACAAAGCAGCACTGAAGCACCTCTGCAGTATGCCAGGCAAACAAAGACTTCATGAAGGTCCTCAGGGGAGAAAAGATGATACAGGATTTAGGAACAAGAACAGAGATGCAGCATGACGGTACACCCCATTCTCCCATACTGCACCATCGTAAAAGGGGGAAAGTGTACAATATGCAGATCAAATTCCGGGGATGATACTTTAAGTTGCACAATGTGAGTTTCTTACATTGAATGACATAACTTTATATACATCTATACCCAAGTATTACATCAATTATAGTAGCCTGAACAAATCAGAGAACAAAAGCGTAGTTCAAAGAGCTTCTTAAAATTTTTTTCCATAGTTTCATCAAATTAGGTCCTGTGGTAATGGACATTAACATAAGATAACGTTTCCCCACACTCCCCTCATCAGTCCACCTACCTGAATATCAGTTAAGTGCAGCATGGTCTTTTTGTATGAGAGGATGTCAAAGTCCGTTGCTTTCCAGATTGCATGACTGAAAATCTCACCTACTTTTTTCTTTTTTGTTATTACAATAAGATACGTGCCTGTAAATGAGAAAGAGCAAAGGGGGGTTTTTGGGTTTTTTTTGTTGTTGTTTTTTAAAAAAAGCAACATAGATATACATATTAAGAAAAGCAGCCTATAACCATACCAGAAAACTGAAGCCAATAGGAAAAAAGTCACACCTAGGACTTTATGTTCTTAACAGTAAGGGGCTGGAACAGAAATAAAACACACTTGCTAAGCTACCCACTTCTCTGTGCTCACGGATCTTGAGCTATTCATTAAGTTTAAGAAATTTAAAAAAATGGACAAGATGAAAAGTGTCAGCTACTCTTCCTTCAGACCAGAGACGGTCTGAAAGGCTTGAGGCTTGCAAATGCAGAAAGAGGCCAATGGTCTTGAATGTGGTTTGGAAAGCACAGAGCAAGTCAGAAATACATGAAAGGGAAGCATGCTTCAGAATCTAAAATGCCTATTCATCTTGTCGTGGGAAAAAAAAAATATATCCTAATAGGTTCAAAATGGAGCAAAGAGAATGGTATTTCTCTTAATTTAAGATGGGAAGTTTGCTGTTTTACTGGTTGCATAAGTAGCAAAGCAAAAAAAGATAACAGTTCACTCAAAGCAATTGTTTTACAGTTGCTGGTAAACACAACATAGCCTTATTTCCAAGCCTATCACATTTCAGCACCATCTTGCTTTTGAACAAAAAGGTTACTGTATTAAATTGGATATTGATGGAGAAGTGTCTCATCATCTACATCTTATAACCATTAAATGCTTATTTAACACTTTATTAAAGTGTTTAAGAGAACAATGAGCCGGCCATGCAGAAGTATAGAACCACAAATCTAGTACATTTTTTTACTAAAGCATTCAAAGAAGTATAAATGCCAAAGCAGAATAGTTTGCGTTCTGTGCAGTAAGTTTACCCATTATTTGTATTTACTACTATACCTAGATACACACCAAGTGTTAATGGACAGGTGAATTATTATATCAGGTTGTCTATATAGTTAGTCAAAGAACAGGTACCACCTCCACTGTTTTTTTTACCTCTGCAGCTCTAGTGTTATACCTTTTATTTGGGCGGAATATTCAAGCACTTAAGAATGCTCTAGCATGTTTGCATCTCAAGTTACAAGTACTGTTTTTGGTTGGTATGTCAGAAGCATCCAGATACCTTATAAATACAGCACATTACATCCATAACTATACCAAAGACTCTGCACAAATAGATACATTTAATCTGGCACTAATCTTCAATATTGTCTTTTCCTATTTGAGTATGCAACCTTCTGTTTAGATTTCAGAGCTTCGGATATTACTTCAGCAAATTTTTGCCCCTAATACTGTAACAGGCAACGAATATTTATGCTTTCAAAGACACTGCTTTGCTAGATATGAAACCACTTTTACAGTTAACAGATAACAGTGGACTGCCTAACAACACTTAGCTAAACATTTACTTTAACCAATACCATCTGTAGTTTGACAGCTGTCTACTAACAATTAGTGCAAAGCTTTGGGGGGTGGAAAGAAAAAAAAAATCTCAGGCTATTAGAAGTCACATACTTCTGTATTTTATATAATATTCAGTCAGGTAAATGAAATTCATTACCAAACCTGTAAGTTGTGAAAATGCCCCTTCAGGGCAGTTCAGTTTTAAAACAGCGAGGGCTTGTCAAGTACTTAGGACAGAGGTGTCCATTACATTGCTCTTACTCTGCAAGATCCACAATTCTTTAGAATATGTGCATATAAAGTTCAGTAGTTTAAGATCCTTCTAGAAGTTACTGCATTTAACACAATGATACTTTGCTTCAGTTGAGAATACTGCAGTGAGGGAACTTAAATTCCTTCTACATATAGAGACTTTTATTCAGTATGCATGCTTCTTATTGCATCATTTTTCAGATTACATTAGTCTCAAAGCCTAATAAAAGTCTACCCACAAAAGATCTTTTGAATAGCAACACTTACTTTCCTGGAAGCTTAGGCCTTATGCATCAGGTTTACTTGTGGCAATGACTGTTTAGATCTGAACACTGCTGAGATACTTAAAAAAAGCAAACAGCTTATTCTTACCTTATCCTACAACTCCTTAAAACTTAGAATTGTTCCAGCCTGTCCCTTTTCTTTCAATGTGAAGTTTTCTTTGTAGGACAGTTGGAACACAATCATTACGTGAACAGCTACATCTACTAGTCTATTACCCTGTCACACTCAGTTATTTGTGTACCAAGTTTATTGATTTAAAGTCAATACCACATCAATACTTCACAACCCAATATCTGACTGTTGCGTCAAATCCTGCAGCTAAGATTAAAACAGTTATGAAGAGTAAGTTGATTAAATTCTTCGCACGCATTTGAAATGCATTCCTTAAAACTCAACTAGCTGTCAGTTAACCCTACCTTTAGAGCAGCTACAGGTTTAAGAGGTAAATCAACATTCATGATAAACTATATTTGGATACCTCCAGCCAGTAGCAGCCACAAGGAAAGCCCATCATACTGAGGAAGGCATAGCCTCAGATACTTACAAAACTATTTTTGTCTTTAAAGCTTCTTTAGCAATACATTTTGCCTAAGTATTTCTAAAAAGCACAGTTCTATTTTCCTTACCTGCCACCAATCGGATTGTTCCCAAAATACCATATATAGGCCTTGTAACAGCTGAAGGGGGAACATCTTTCTTAACTAAAAAGCAGAAGAAAAAACATTAGAATTTCAGGCTGCTTCTTTCATTACTATACTGGAAAACTATTAAACTGGGTTTGTCAAAGCTTCTGGGTCAAATCTCAAGTTTTCCTGGAGTCTTAAGTATAAGCAGCAATGCATTAGAATTTCAAAGCCTCATGCAGTGTTGGGGGAAGGATGTGAAAGTATTCTGACCCAATTTATCATGTTGTTTAATCAAAATAGTCATTCAATTGAATAAATTCAAGCTCATTTACCCAACAGTATAGCAAGTAGACTCTTCAATAGTGTATTGTCCTGCCAGCTTCGGGAAACTTTTTGTTTTGAAGCCATCAAGACATCACGGACAAGCAAACCATAAATGTTTGTGCCTCCCACTTTTCACTGTTTCTTCTGAGCCTCAGCCTATTTCCGTTTCAGAAGACCTAGTTTACTTTTTGGTCTACCTCTGCAAAGCTACCAACAGCAGCATAGATGCGGCAACGGATACAGTATTTCAAACAACATACCAAGAGGTCCAAAAGGTATCCAAATGTGAATTGGAAGTCCTAGTATGTTAAGCTTTCCTCTATCCACATTTCTAAAATAGCAGAAGGGAAATTGGAGAAGTTTAAAAAAAAAAGAAGAGGCCTCTGAAACACCTACACCAGAGTTAGGCGTTTTCCCAGAACTTGGAGAACAGAGAAAGATAGCTCTTGATTTTCCCTTTGCTTTTAAAGCCTTGAAGATTCATCTGCTAAAACACCAGTAATGAGGACAGATGAAGACTAACAAATGACTTGGGACAGCTATCTTTACAGTTTTGAAGGGACAACTTTGAAGAAGAAATTGAAATATTGTACTACAACACGAAAATTACCAGCGAGATGGGCACACTGCTGTTACATGAGGTATACAACAGACTTAATAAAAGGAAGATGCTTTTATATATATATATCTTTTATAAATATATATTAGCATTACTGTAGCATTTCTGTCTGTTTAGAGATTAGTAATATTGAGATACAAAGTCCTAAAGTATTAAAAGTGAAGTCACACATTGCCTTCATTTCACGTTGTCATTTAATGTAAGTTCTTTGATTGTTTTTATGTGTTAGTTTCACATTCTTAAAAAAATTAAACTAAAATTTTGGAAGACCTCAGCATCGCTATGCTTAAGACTACTTGCACTGACATTTGAATCCAGATTTGCAACAGAACTAGACTTACAGTGAGGGGTTTTTACTGTTCTTGTTTCCAGAGGCTTTATGAAAATTCAGGTTTCAGTTTTAAATAAAGGAGCACTGAGACAGTTCAGTAAAAGCTGCAGAAGCCCAGGGTTCAACCCTTCCCGTATTTAATCTTGGGCTTGTAGCACCAATCCCAGTTACCTTGGATGAGTCACTTTTACTGTTGTGATGCACAGTCTTACCAACAACAGGCAAGCACTGTCACCCTGGTTACCCACAGTGAGAAGGCATTTCAAACAGTTCTTTGCAGGACAGAACAAACCCCACTATCTTAAAACAGTAACTGAATATAAAAAATTCTTCCAGTATCAATTTAAGGCTCTGAAGATCTTCTGGGAGTGCCTAGAGTAAAATAATAGACAGAAGAGGCCTATATTGAGAAATACTGGTGAGGAGAATACCTGTGAGAGTGACTTCCGTGGAGACTCTATCAATAGCAAGCACATCATCCGCTCCGTCATCACAGGCTTCCACATAGAATTTCTCTGGTGTTATATGCCTTTAAGGGAACGGATAGGAAAAAGGAATTTGTTTAGCAACATAAATGGTTTATTTATATTTAAGCTCTTCACCAGGTGAATATAGAGCAATCTTAAACCTTATTTCAGCTGCAAAACCAGAATTCTCACTGGATTACTTCCCAACAGCCACCAATGTTGAAAGTGCATAAAAAGCAAATCAAACTAATTAGTTACTGCAAAATACACGGCTTGTTTAATAATCTTAATTACTATTTAATATTGAAAGTTAAAGACATGAAAGTGAATTTGTGGACACACATAGTGGTCCACTATATAATTAATGTAAGTTTGAATTATGTCAGAAGCCTGATAAGCCAAAACCAAACTTCAAAATAAAAAGGTTGGGTTTTTTTTAATGAAACTCTCTAATATGTCAGAAACAAAAGCACCACATCCCTGATGCAAGTCAAGTAAACACAAAAGTTATGTCCAAAGTGATAAACACACCTGTTTCACCTTTAAGTGTTCCAATATTGTTAACAATCCACTACAGGAAAAAAAAAACCAAACCCCAGAAATTTTTAAAGTCACATGCTAGTTTATTGAAGCAGACGTCTCAACATTACCCTTCCCCAGATTTGTTAGCCAGGTCTATGTGACACACATGAGGTAGCCTGTATCCTCACCGTCAGGCACATTAGATAAGTCACACATCCTGTTCAGACTCATACCCATCTTTCCTTCAGATAAACTGTATACAGTACTGTCCTGGTTTGAGGTAAAACAGAATCAAATTTCTGATTTGTAATTTTACTTTTTAGCTGGGCCTCTTCTAACTGACTAAAGCCTGAAATTAACAGCACATTGTTCAGACACTGTTCGCTCGCAGAGTGATAAGACCTGACTATACGACCGAAGGGATCAAAGGGGCAAAGGGGGGCTCTGGCTCNCCAAAACCATGACAAGTACAACACTAGCCATAAAATTAAACAGTTTTCAGAAACATTCCTTAAAATACACCTGTTGAGATACTTGCAAGAAGCCAGACATGTTACACCATGCAACAATATAAGAGTTAGGGAGAAATGACTTGTAGTTGTACATAGGAAATACTAAAATGACCCCAAACGCTCTTGGAACTTGTGTTCTTAACTCTCAATGATTTTTCTTAGTTTAAGGCTTGACAAGACTAGGGGTCAGAGTCTTAAACATCTTGTTCTGGAAACTTATTCTACAGGATAGATATTTTTAGTCTCCTCCTGCCTAAATAGATCTTGCATTTCTTCACATCTTTTGTATTTTTTTTTTTTTAATCCTTCAGAAAGCTGAATTAGAATCCTAATTAGATCAGAAGAGCCCTTTGAAAGGGGTCTAGAAGACCTCTTTTAACATGTCTTAATGCCCCACCTTCCACCCACTAGAAGCAAGGCCAACTTCAAAAGTTTACCCAACTTCAAAGTTAAAGCCTATTTCTTAGGGTGTGTTTTGACTCTCCCCAAGGATGGTGATTCTGCAACCTCTCTGGGCAATTAGAGGAAAGCCAGAGGAGACCAAATGCTTAACTGAACTGAAAAAACCCAAAACCATAACACAACAAACTAAAGCAATCAATAGTTAACTGCTCATCAGGTAATTTAACTTCTTTAAAGGAAAATTAGTCTACGGGTCCTAAGATGGGAAACACATCAGCAGTATTCCCTTTGTAAATCAGCCTTCTTAATCTTTCATGTACTTGTATGAAATGCTTTATCTTTGAAACAAAAAACATCAGAGTAAGAAATACAAATATGCAATTTGTTGAACACTGAAGCTTTAAAACCCGTACTTCCTTTTATTGCTTCTGGCTTTTATGAAGTGCACATGTGCACACCTGACTCTTTAAAGGGGGTTCCATAGCAATCATGGGAGCTGTTTTTACAGTGAAGAGCAAACGAACTTACACAGAACAGGCAAGCCAAGTTTAAGGACATCTTGTAAATCCTCAATTTGTTAAAGAATTTAAAAAGAAATCAGGATATACTATTTCAGGTGCAGTCAGAAACCTATTGCAGGTGGCAGTAGACAATAGTAGACATTTTTTCCCCACAACAGAAAGCTGCAGCTTTTTCACTTCCATTGGTTTTGTTGAACAATCAACTTTTTCTGGGAGGTCAGTTGACACACAAGACTGCAGCTAAAAAAACTGGGAAAAAGACACTGCAAAGTTTAGTAATGGACCTGTCATGCCTTTGAGATGAGATGCCCATGAGATGCTTGTGCCCTCTTACTCACCCATTAAGATGGCAAAATAAATTGAAAAAATCTTTTAACATAGCAGCTTATAGTCCTGAAGTGTCCAAAGTACTCAAACAATAGTCTCAGTTTTTGAATACTCTGTATAAAGAACACAACATAGACCATACAGATCACAAAGGAACATTTCCATCCATGATCAGTATTTTTAAAAGCTGCTCTTTTCATTAAAGTGCAACACAGGCATGACCGTATTCTATTCTCAGCATTGAGAATCACTTGCATATTAGTTAAAGCCTGTTTTCAAACAGCTGAGAAAAGCCTTACAGGTGTAGAATATTTGTCATTTAAACAAATTTTCTATTTACTACACTCAATAATAATAATTTCTCCCTGAAGAACATGAAGTCTTTTACCCTCATCATCCACGAGCTAAGAGAAAAATGAGAGAATTAAGGCTCCCAGTGCAAATTATGCTTAGCCTCTCAATATATGTCATAAGCCCTGCTTCGCTAGATCAGCCCCCACCATTTCTCTCTCAAATCCTTGCCCATATTTTGTCTCCTGCCATTACCTTTTTAAGTTGGGAGGTTTTTTTAATCTCCTTTATCTCCTCTTGCACAATTCCTGTATGTGTCTGTCTTTGCTTAAACTACGCTCTACCCCCAATACACACAGAAAAGAAAACTTAGCAATCAAAATCCTCCTTCCTACCGTCCTCGCAAAGATCAGATTTGGTGACAAAAGTGTCACAGAGAACACAAGACAAGTGACCCCTTTTTTCAGTTCAATGGAACAAACTGGCTCTAGGTTTCCAGAGGGCGTCAAGAGGATGGGGCCAGACTTTTCAGTGATGCCCAGCAATAGGACAATGGGCCACGGACACAAACTGGAACACAGGCGGTGCCAGCTGAATGTAAGGAAAAACTTCTTTGCTTTGAGGGTGCCAGAGCACTGGAACAGGCTGCCCAGAGAGCTAGTGGAGTCTCCTTCAGAGATACTCAAACCCACCTGGATGTGATCCTGTACAACCTGCTCTAGGTGAATCTGCTTTAGCAGGGAGGTGGACTAGATGATCTCCAGAGGTCCCTTCCAACCCCTACCATTGTATAATTCAGCAGACTATGCATCACACTGGAACAGTCTTGGCATCGACTGTTTTGGAGCATCGGGTGCTCTTGTTTTGGAAGTCTTTTGGGAGGAGCAGGAGGGAATCAGGTTGCCAGTCTATGAAGCTGAGAGAACTTAAACAAGTACTTCTCTGTTGGGATCACCATTAAAGACTGCCTAAATACAAGTGCACAACACAAACTGGAAAGCCCAATGCCCTGCAAAACATTAAATCATTGTTTAAAAAAAAAAAAACCAGGAGAATTTGTGCTCTTCGAAGTTTTTAACAGCAAGATGATTCACTTAGTCATTGCTTCATTTGTGTAAATAGTTTAAAGTTTTCTAAAATAAATATAGTTGAAGAAGCCAAGACTCAAAAAGGATTCAGCCTGTCGTGGTCTGGACACATACCAGGACATAGCCAAATGCCGATTTACAAATTTACCAATTACCAAGACTAGGCTAGTAGGCTCATTCTTGTTTAGATGACATTTTCAATCATAAGATTGCTGTAACTAAGGTGATCACCTCCCATTTCTCTTTCAGGAAGGAGGCCGACAAACATTGCATGCAAGAATGGTGGTTTTCCATGGAATCTACTCAGAACCCAAGTCTGTATGTCTACCACAAGCTTAGAAAGGTAACACAAACTTATTTTACTGATATGAGAAGATATTAAAACACTGGAAGAAGGATTCTTCACAATGATTAGGAATCTGCAGACAGGTTAATTCTGTTCCTTTAATGAAATAAACTGATAAAAGTCCAAGTGCTAGTATTATAACAAAAATAATAAAAAAAAAAATCAGTATTTTCTAGAAGGCCATAATCTCTGTAGTTTCTTTTGAAACTAGTTTTCATACACCAGGTTATATTCTGCTTTTGTATAACTTTTGTATTTATTTGACATTGGAGCCTGCCTTGTCCTTGGCTACATTGTCACTGCTGTCTATAACCACCCAAAATATTAAGAACTTTTAACAGCAGTATCTTGCTTCTGTTACAGCACGTAGAACTTTCACAAGATCTAAGTTCCTCCCATTTACTTTTTTTTTTAAAAAACCTGACCACTGTTATGGACTATTTCTCAGTGTTACTAAAGAACAAAGGGAGCGATAAATGGAAACAGCTGCCATTGACAGCATAACTCAAGTATTACTGAAGGTGACTTGGATCTCATTTTGAAAATCTTCTCCAACTAAAACTGGTGATTGCTACCAAGAGATAAAGCAACTCATTCAGTAGATTTCATCCCTACAATTCAAAGTTGAGAAAAAGTTATCTGCAAGTGATTTGAAACATGACCTAGACGGAAAATACAGCACAGTGATACATCATTATGAAGCAGAAAGAAAATTCAGTGAGAGTCTCACTAAAAATTAAGGCTTTTGATTTTCTAGTTTGTTTAGTTCAGACACTACCACTCTTGTGAAATCATTCTGGTCATTGACATAAGTGAGTACACCTAGTAGTATAGTAAAACAAGAGAAAACCAAATGTCTCTATTGAAGTTAGTCCCCACACTCTCCAAGACTCGACTAAGTACTGTGATGCAACGTAAGTTTTTAAGATGCAAGAGGCATTTAACACACAGACAAGAGACTATTCCATATGGGCCTGAGAAAAGGCAAAAAGGACAAGAGCATCTATGACCAGTTAGAACCTGAATTAGAGTTAACTCTGTATCTCACATTTCTGTAGTTGTTTCTGTAGCAATCAAGTCATGCTTTGAGTAAAAGATTCTGAGTGTCTGAACAAGGCTGGTGTGAAGTCAAGAGTGGCATTCCTCCAAAACTTTCTGGAAGTTCCTACAAAAGCAAAGATACTTTGAGATTACCTTAAAGCAGGAAGTTTCAGGTTTTGTGTTTTTTTTTCTTCTTAGCTTCTTATATTACAAAAGATTCTCTATGCTACATTGAATTCACATTTACCATATCCTTATGCTTCATGGGAAATTAACAGGAAGTAATCCTACCTCAAAACCCTTAGGCTACATCTCAGGACTTAAAAACATCTACCACTTTTTTAACTGTCCACTTTCATGGATCTCTTTTTAAAGACATTGCCTTCTCTTTTTAAGCCACTAATCAAAACAAGAGTTGTCCTATTTAATGATCTAAGGTAAAAGGCTGCCTTACAAAAGAAAGTGTTGATTCCCAACAAGGAAGAAAACCCCAAAACATTGCTTGCTTATACCAGGTATAAAGTCAGCTTAATTAACAGTTAAGTGAGACAGTTTTTAGTCTGTATATTTGTTGTGAAGTTTCACTTCATTAGTTATATTGTAAAGCAGTGCTGTACATCACGAGGATGATGCAGAGTTGCATCCCACATTTTAGTTAGGCAAATCTTACAGATGAGAATATGCCTGTGTTCAGATACAGCATGAAAGAGACCCCATTGTGCTCTAATGGCAACTAAAGATAGTACTTCACTCAGTATCGCTTAAGCCTTCTAGGCCTCAACGGCCAAACCCTTACTTCAGTAATTGATTATTTCACCATAAATACTTAACATTGCTCTAATGCAGGAAACTATTTGATGTCAGCCTCTAAATACTGTAATAAAGCAAGCCAAAAGTACACCCTGTACTGTGCAGCAGTGCATTTGCAGTACTCAAGGTACCAAAGTGGTCTGCAGTGAGATATAGGAAAGACATTAGTACATGCACGCAGCGCCCCAAGAGCGTGTTAAGTAACAGTGCTAACACAATGATGGTTTCAACACTCCAGAGATTCCAGATTTTCTAGGTGAGCAGGTGTGCTAATTATACGTCTACAATAACTATTACTCCTCAAGCAGAAACAGCTCAAGGAACTGGAACATCTCCCATGGAGCAGCAGTTGTTGCAGGGAAGAGAAAGGGAATATAATCCCAGGATTAAAAATAAAACACAAATGAAAATACCGTTTAAACACAAAAAAGAAGTACATAATAAAGGCATAACTTCATAATAACTATTTCCAGTTAAGTTTCACTTAAGATGACATAATTTACTGCATAAGTTAATGCCCTCCTCAACCAACATCCCTGAGCTTCACCATGACAGCCACTAAGATTAAGCAGGGGGTAAAATAAAAAAAAAGGATGTGTACCTCTTCTTTCTAGAATTATTATCCAACCACTGAAAACTCAGTTTAGAAAACAAGCAAAAAGAACCACTAAAGACAAGATGCACTTTTGGACCTCTCTTCAAATACAGACAGGTGGAAGGCACTGTGATCAAGTGCAGTAGCTACTAATGACTGACCAGTGCATTCACAAAGTATGTAGGCATAACTGTGCGCAGGAGGAGTTAAATTTGAAACACAGCTAGTGTCAAAACCACAGGATACCGAGAAGGCTATCAGCAACTTAACTCCTCACCTAAGCACAAAGAAAAAAAAGAGTTATTTTAAGTGAGCCGAAACAACAGCCAGGATTCTCTCAATTCTGCAGGCAGTTTTATCAATCAGTTTTTATTGATTAATCGGACTGGTAGCTTCACTACCATCCACTAGCTTGCTACCTGAAACAGCTGTTTGATTTTTACAATTTATTCCTAAGGCTACAACAGGAAGTTAAATAAGTACAGCAGTGACACAGATGACAACTATGGATAGCAGTTTTCAGGTTAATGATTTTCCCCAATAACTGTTGGTGTGACTCAACTAGTTCCAACAGTAGCACAGACACTAGACATCAGCATTTTTGTGGGTATCCCCTGCACTTGACTGATGACCCTGGTCAAGGCACAAAGGGTTTGAGTCACTGCTTTTGATAACATGAGAAACTGAAGAGGTTTGCATTCAGAGCTAGAACCTGTGATTGGATGTACACGAGGGGACCCCCTAGAGTACTATAATCAGTGAAGCTCTATACAGGGCCACCAGACTACCCAGAAGAGGTGCAGTTGCAAAATCTGACCTTTCCATAGTGAGAATAAAAAGTCAGTTAAAAAAAAACACCAAGAAAACCCACAAGACAGAACCAAAACACTGTTACTACTGAATTCCCAAACTGAAGTCTAACCTGGATTTCTCAGAAGGACATTCTCCTTTGACCTTACCAATCTAATAAATTTGGCTTATCACCCAAGTTATGGCCCTGTATCTTAAAATGCTTGGTAGAAAGTCTGCAGGCATTACTACAACTTGGTGTAGTTGTAGTTCAAACTTAGCAAAAAAGCTAATTTTTCAGAACAGAAAACAGTTCTGTTTTCAAGTTTATGAGAAAACTCACATTAAACTACATTTGACATAGCCTTGTTCAAAAAAGATCAAAACTTACTTTTAGTTAAGATTAAACTTTAAACGAGAGAATTCTTTACTAGCCTGTATCCAGAAGAAAGCTTTTACTTAAAAATTCTCAGTAAGAAGGACTGTGTACTACAAGCCATAGAACTGCTACTCATAAAACTCACCTTATCTCCTCTGCAGGCAAAAAGATCACAAGTTCAGCTTAAAGAAAGATAAACATCGTTTAAGTGACAAGAGGGAAGGGAGGGGAAGCTTTCTGCCAAATAAGCAAGTCTTTCAGCCATCACTGATGATCTTACTTTTCAGTATTACTCCATTATCTCTGGTGTCTATGTATCCTCACATAGCTACCAAATCAAAATAAGGAAAGAAGTTTAAACATGTAACAGCATTATGACAAACTGTTTATACAGACGCCTAAGAAAGATCCAAGTCTGTTTGCTCTGAATCCAAAAGATGACTGTCAAATGAAATTTAACAGAGCATTAAGTACAGTTAAATCAGGCTTAAAAATCACTTTCAGATACTGCTGCCTGAAAATGGCACCAGTAACTCAATTACACAGCTTCAAGCTAATATTTAGAGGTCAAAAGCCTGGGAACGCCTTTAGGACACACAAGGACGTCTCACTGCTGACTTCAGACAGCCTCAAAAAGTCTCACGCTCAGAGTAATTTTTTTCGGGAGTTCGCAGCGGCCAGTGTGAGGGCTTATAATGGAAACGCCTCTTCAGTTTTAACTTTGTATTCCTTCGGTTATGCAACTTCTTTCGCTGTACAAAAGGCGGAAAGCAAACATCTGGCATATACCAGTTCAAAGGGTTACAGTCTCCCCTTTGTTTTAACGAAGAAATTACACCAGGAGGTCCCAAGACTTTATTTGGAAAGTCCCGGGAGAGTCCCAAAAAGTTCAAAATCGTTAACTGGCACCAAAGCCACCACACAAAAAACCTGTGCCACGAAGGACTGACGGGCAAGCACGCTTCGTGAGCCTTCTGCCTTGGGCGAGCCACATCGCCTATACATTGCGTTACTTGACATTGCATTACGCTTTACATTAGCGTCGCTACTCGGGTTTCCACGAGAGTCGCCTACAAGGAAAGGGGAAGGCAGCCGAGGCTCCCCCGCTCCCTGCGCCGCCTCCCCTCCACGGGCCCGCGACCACCCCGGCGGGGCAGAGCAGCCGCCGCCTGGGCCCGGCGCAGAGAAGACCCGCACGCATCGGCCCCCCCACCCCAGCGGGGAAAGGCCACAGACACGCCAACCGCCGGCAGCGCTTCCACCCGCGGCTGCGCTGCCGGAGGGACGCCGGAAGGGGGATCCGATCCGCGCCCCGCGGCCACAGCCCTCCTGCTCCCTCTCCGCCTCCTCGCCCCGGGCCGAGCCCTCCGCGCTGACCCAGGAAGCCAGGGAGGGGCAGCGAGCCCGGCGCAGTCCGCCGGCCGCACCCGGGGCCGTGAGGGGAGCGCCAGAGGGGCGGGGGGCAGGGGAGGGGACCGGCGACCATTGCTCCAACGGCCGGCGCCTCCCCTCCGGCAGGTGACAGAGCCGCGTCCCCCCCACCCCTCCCGGGCGGGTCACTCACAGCTTCAGGCTGGCGTAGGCCGCTGCCGCCGCCGTTCCTGCCGCTGCTGCCGCCGCCATTCGTCCCCCTCCGGCTGTCTCCGGCCACCGCCGCCGGCTCCGCTCCGCGCCGCTTTGCCCCCCTTTGCCCGGCCGCTCCCCCCCGGCCTTGAGAGACGGGCACCCGCACGGGACAAATCTACTCGGGCACGTTAGCGGGCGCCACAGGGCGGGGCACCGCCTATGGAGGCAGGGAGGCGGGCCCCGGCTGACCCGCCGGCCCCGCGATTGGCTGAGCCACCCCGCTCTAGTCCCGCCCCCGGGTCGCCGCCGAACGGGGGGCGTTCTGACGAAGGCCGTGGGGATTGGCCAGCGCGCGGGTGGGGTGTAAGCCACGCCCACAGGAAGCCGCCGGGAGGGGTGTCGGCGAGGGGGAGGCTGCATTGGATTGGCTGCCCGCCGCGCGGCGGCCCCGCCCCCGCTCCAAGTCTGTGGTGAACTATGGGCGGGAAGAATTACTTTACTGAGCAGGGCCAGTGGCGCAATGGATAACGCGTCTGACTACGGATCAGAAGATTCTAGGTTCGACTCCTGGCTGGCTCGGCTGCTCCTTTTTTGGTTTGTTGTTTTTTTTTTTTTTTTTTTTCCCGGCCTGTGGGTGCGGCGGGCA
>VXBH01008522.1:453032-491047 GCA_013400035.1 Rynchops niger | reverse complement strand
CATGCGAAGCACCCAAGGGTTGGACGCCATAGCAGGGGGGCATGGCCTTTGGCATGGCCCTTGGCAGGCCACCATTTCGGGGATGGTGACTGCAGGGGAGGCCGGTGCCCACCTGGGTACCCCCACCTGGGCTGCGGGGGGAGCCCAGCTCTGGGGATTCACCAGGGACCGGTCTTAGGGGGGCAACTCCTCTCCAGTTTCCCACCGGATCCAGCCCTCTGGGCATCACCACCCGTTTTTGGGCAGCTTCTTGCCTCGAGGAGGGGGCACCCCAAAGTATAATTCCAGGTAATCCTATTTATTCGCTTCATTTCAGCTGGTAGCGCCGTGGTGCTGCTCAGCCAGCAAGTACTTCAGCATCCCAGCCTCAGACGCGAGGCGTCGTGGTGGCCGGTTGCAGCGAAGCCCCACGGGGGCAGCCGCCTCTCGGAACCAGGGGAACTCTCCCGAAAACCCTCCCCACTGTCCTGCTATGAGCCACACAGGACTAATTTCTCTTTCAGTAATTTTACTTTTCAGTAAGGTCCCTTCCAATGCCTGGGAAATCTGCAGACTCTAGTGCCTGAATTTGTGAAAATATTTACTTTATAGCCAGCTCTGGTATGCGGGTTTCAAGGCCTGTTTTCAAGCCTTGCCAGCTGCAGGGATGAGGAGGAAGGGGACCCTGCCACTTGATCCAAGCTGGCCAACAGTATCATTTCATACTATGAACGTCACATTCAATATAAATTAGAAACTTTGCTGAGGAGTGCTCTCTCTTCCATGATGGCTGAGATCCTGAGAACTTCTTGCCCTGGTGCCAGACCCCTGAGCCCTTCCCTTCCTCCCGAAGCCGCAGCGCTCGCAGTGTCCGACATTTGCTGCCCACGGCTGGGAGTGCACAGCTCCTGCTGGTAGAATGGGCTGAGTATAAGCCTGCTGTATTTTATATTGGTATCGGGATCAATAGCGGTTCTTCAGCATTATTTTTAATTATTTAGTCTTATTCTATTAGATCTGTTTATATTTCAACCCTCCGGTTTCCTTGTTTTTCCCAATTCCACTTCCTGGGTGGGGAGGGGTCATCAGGTGAGAGAATAATCGTCTAAACAATAAATTGTTGCGGGTTCTTCAACCCATAACACCCACCAACGCTGCAAAGGAGACCACCGTGCTGCGACCAGAGCCTGCTCCTGCCCATAGCGCATCCCTCCCCAGCTCCTCACCCTGGGACCAGGGTCTCCCCGGAGGGATGCTGGAGCAGGACGGGCTCAGGCGGGACCGCAGCAAATCCCAGCCACCTGCGAAAGACTGGAAATCCCTGGTGAACCCCACAAAGGCGGCTTCCCCCCACCAGTCCCCGCTTCAGCTTACTGAGGCGGGGGGAGAGGAGGAAGGCATAAGTTGGGAAATCGTCATTTCACAGCATGACTCCCTCCCCGTGGACTCTGGGCGATGACGATCATTGTAATTTTAGGAAAGACTTGACACTGAGCACTGCTTTACGGTATTGTCTTTAATCACTGGAATCACAACAGGCCAGCGGCTTCACCCCCTCTGCCAGCCTTCGTTCTTTATAAATATTTAACAGCACAGAAGAAAAGAGGGCTGTGTTCACAGGTGGCTAAGGTTAGTTACACCAGCACAAATCCTAAAATACTCTCTCCCGGAGCTGAGCGTTGAAGGAAACAAACAAAATAATTAGTACCGTTCAGTATCGTTAGCCAGGCTCTGGATTTGCTTTCAGGATACAGAAACCCACAGCCTGCGTGTGTGCGCCCGGGTCCCCGTCTGGCCATGCACCGCAGACCTGCTGCTGTGCGGGGACCAGGGTGGGTGCCAGCAGGGCTGGGGACTGCAACCCGGCCATCCCTGCACCGGGGCCACGGGGCATCCTTGTCATCTGCATTCAGGGCCTCTACACCACCTATTTTCACAAGGGGACAGTTTCTTCCCGTCTCTCATCTCGTCTTAGCAGGCTACTGATGCATATTGCCACGCAAGCTTCTGGCTGCCCTGGAAGAAAGCAGGGTGAGGATTTTTATCGCTCAGAAAAGCTTAATTTTGTTTTTCCTTAGGATGGGGGAGCAGCTCTGCGCTCTGTCTGGGCTCACAGCAAGAAGATGTCTGGCCGATCAAGTCCGGTAAGTACACTTAGTGCCACTGCAGCCAGCGAGCGGCAAGGACACAGAAACAGAAAAGAAAAATGAATGCACAAATGCAGTGTGACGAGAAAGGCAAACCGCCCCCCCCAGCTTCTCCCAGCGAGGCAGGCGCTTGGCCTTATGAGATGGGGGAAAAGAGATGTGTATCTGGCCACAGCCCTTCCCTGCCCGCAGGTACTGACTCCAGAGGTGTTTCTCCAGCAATAAGCCTGGGCCAACTTGCCCTTACATTCACGCACAGAAGGTTGTTCAAAACGCATCTACGAACACTCCGGCACAGGCACAGAGGTGTGAAAGGCAGGTCTCTCGCAGGCAGCACACACCGCATGTCCACGTGCGCAGACCCGACAGCACACACGCCGCCAAAAGCAGACGCAGAGCACGCAGCAGAGGCCGACACGGGAGGAGCACAGTCCAGACGAGCCTACGCAGATGCGCTTCCCCTCAAAACGCCCTGCAAAAAATGCCGAGGAATACAACAAACAAAAGCGAATCCCCTCCACGCCGCCTTCTCCCCCGCTCTCCGTAATCACCTGCCCTCTTTTCCCTACAGCTACTGTATTTTTTAAGTCACCCCCTTCTTTCTCCATGTACCCCCACTGCTTCATTACATATTTTTGTTCATTGAACAAAAAAGTTGGCAGTCCACTTCAGCAATCGTTTCAAGGCAACTTTTTCCACTGGTGCAGACTCATCCTCAGGTATGTCTCGTCTGTGATAAAATCGCTCTGCCCTTGATCCAACACTGACCTACGCACACACATTGATTTTCATGTATGTGCGTGGCCTTACTGGTTTCAGGGGGACTGCGTGCCTGTGCACGGCAAGTGTAATAAGGATGGAGTCCTTCATGCAATTTCCGTAGCAACAGCAGCGGAGTACAAAGCCGCCGCTGCATCGACCAGCACCAGGCTGATATTCGGGTAATTTGAAGGATCAGGTCAAAGCGCTCGAGTAAGTATGAAGAGTGTGTGTCCACTTTACTTTAAGCAAGGACCTGTTTTTGCTGTTGCCGAAATAGTAAAGTGGTAAAATTTTCAGGGAAGCGCAACACAGGGACTAAATTCATCAGGAAGCGTGTGCCCACGGTTCATCCCAGAGCTGTGAACTCAGGGGAAGGAGAGGAGGAGGACGCAGCGGCGCTTACCAACGGACCCGAATACTGACATTCGGGCATGCCAACTATTTGCCCAGTGCTAAAAATCAGCACAAGGAGCAAGCACAAGACGATATCGTCTTTCTTCTCTTGGCAGCCAAAGATACCCCTTCCTTTGGAACTGCCAGATGCGTACCAGCTCTTAGGAGCACAGTTTCCCTGTTTCACATCTGCCACAGCACGCCTCATGCTGATGAGAGTCTCCCATTACCAGACCAAGCAGCTATTCATTTCGTAGTAAAAAGATCTTTAAAAAGTCATTTAAACCCTGAAAGACTGGGAAAACGCTTTAAAAGCCCCCAAACAAAACTCAGAAACTGAAGAGTCACAGACCCCATCAAACACCACTTTTGGGCGTGTTTGAAAACGCTGTTCCCTGTGTTTAACATCAGGGCAGGTTCTTAAATCGCTTTGATCACAGGTGTTCCTTCCACTTTAAATCACACAAAAATGTCTGCTGTTTTGAGGCTTTTCCCCTGGCTTTTATGCAAAAATACCTATTTAAATCACCTTCCCCATTCAAAACAATAGAAATTTAACAGCATGATCTGAAGGAAAAAAAAATCTGTTAAGCTCTGGCTCCTGAAAGCAAGTTTCGGGGGGGATTCACTTGAATACCTATTTGCATGCGAGTTACTCATTACCACCACAATGGGACTTCCAAGGGTCCCTTACCCTAAAATCAGTCAGAAGAGCACGCTGGGGGAGGACTTAAGGCTAACTTTTCACAGCACGTTTCAGCATCTTAATAAATAAAGTCAACAGGGTTCACGTGAAGAGTGAAATCCAGCGTGTATCAGCCAGGTGACAGAATTTAACGCATTTTATTAAATTCTTCTGTGAAGCAAGTGAAACTTGCACCTCTAGCTCCAGAGCTGCCTGCCTGTTTTTTCCTTTGTGGGAGCTGCCTGAAGGCAGGCAGCGAGGATTTACAGCTCCACAGATGCCTGGTGTGGGGACCAGGAGAAGGAGAAGCGTCCCCATCCCGGACCCACCGCCAGGCAGCCGAGCCACGGACAAGCCGGGAACAATCAACAGGGACTCAGACACCCACAGCCTAGGAGAAATAATAATAATAATAAGCTTAAATGAATTCAAACTCCCAAAGATAAAAGCAGTGCAAATCAGGACGCGCAGGGGAGAAGGGCAACGCAGCAGACGCTTTAGCTTCAAAACCACCAACTCACACGTTTCATTTTCAACAGCTTCACATTGTCATTTCTCGCTCCTCGTGAATACAGGAAAGGAGAGCATGGGCGCTTAATAATTTATACAGGACCTCAAAACTGAAAGTAGGGCAGCCTTCATTTCCCCAGCGCTGAGGGATACGGGATGGCTGACACGAGTAACAAGACACCGTGTGGGAGCTGAGCCCAAACTTTCCGTTGATGCAAAGGAGGCTCCTGCAAGACAGCTTGCTGCAAACAGCCTGCTCGAGGCTTTCCACGAAGGAAAATGTCCCTTCTCCCCTCCTTGCCTGCTTGTTGTGGGGAAGGCTGCAAGAATGAGACAGTAGCTAACACCCTATCTCAAAAAGAAAATATCAGCCCTGCTAGTGGTTTCAGCTTGTTTCTCAAAACAGAGGCCAAAAAAATGTGCAGGAGGGGCTGCTCTACAAATCAAGAGCTAGCAATAGCATGAGCCACGTGGTAGCCGGTCTCTCAGAGACAGAACAGGTCAGGGCTGGTGTTTCCAGCTCACTTCCAGAAGCCACTTTGATATGTCGCTGCCTTCCCTGCCAAAGGAAGCTCAGGGCAGGGAACCGCTTGCCCAGGACTATGTGAATTATCCACCAAGGGACACTCAGCTGGCATTATTTCCCACCTCGGTCCCTTTAGACAGTCCTAAGATCACAGTCGCATCTTGAGACACACACAGCCCCTCCATGCCCAGCTGTGTCCCCAGCTGATGTGGCGCACCGGGGTGAGAGCACTGCAGGATCTGCCCCGGGTGTTTTGTCACCACCAATCCATATCGCCTGGAGACAGCACCAGTTATGTATTTCGTGTCGGTTCCCATCCCTTTGCTATCCGGTATTTGGAGGCCAAATTTAAGGGTCCAGGGAGCTCTCGTATTTGGGGTCAGTTTTACCTCCTCTAAAACCACAGGTAAAACTCTCCCAAGATATATATGCGCCAGAGCCACGTACACTGCAGTGGGAAAGTCCCCCCTCTTGAGCTTTTGGTCGCTCACTGAGGGGTTGCACGTCCCCAGGACAAATAGCGCCGCAGAGTCAAGCTACACGAAAGCTGGGGCTCTGGATGGTTTCCAGCATGGGACTGACCTCCAGCCGTGTGCCACCATCCCCATCCCGAAGAGCAGCAGCAACAGGCAGAGGCGCTTACGGCCGGATGGGGCAGAAGGCTGGATGGCCTGCTGGCCCGATAAAACTCCACGCCAAAACCACGAAGCTCCCCGAGCAGTTTCAGATGTTCACATTTCAGACACGGCACGCTGATACAGATGTGTAGGAGGGTGCCAACAGGCCACTGGTCTCCATCTGCTTTGCAGCAGATGCTTGTGCCTCTGTAATACTTAGCGCAGCAACTTGCCCCACTCAAAACGGAGGCCCGTGGTATTTCCTAGCACAGGCGGAGACGGGCAGCTTGCTGCACCTCGCACCCGCATCGCTCCGGACGGGTACACGAGACAGTCTGACTACATGGCGTGAAGTTCAAGCACCTCTCCAGCTACCTCCATGCTAGGGGAAAAGAGGTTTGGTTGAACCATAGTGGGTTCTCGGCACAGACTCTTGTCAGCAGTCCCAGTGCTACTGCTCAGCTAATTTATTATAGTTTCCTCACTAAAAAGATCTTCCGGAATGCCATCCTGTCCCCTATCAATCAGAAATGAATTTACATTTTTAGCATGGATACATTAGGATTTAACTTGTTTTTCACACAGTATGTCAGAAAGGGTAGCTAAGATCCCTGACTGCATCGGAGACTTTAAATTAAAAGCTTTTTCTTCAAGAAAAATTTTGTACCTGTACACGAGGGGCTGCACAGCTTTGGTACCTACAGAACATGCACTGCAGGCACATCTATCTTACATGTTAATACATACTGGGGGAGCAGATTTCTTTGACTATAAAGCAGGGAGGTTCAAAAAGAGAAACAATCTGCCTTTCTGCTTTCTCAGCAGAACGGAAAACAAGGGCCAAACTCAGTAACCCCATTCTCAGATAAGCTGTTATTATCCATGGGAGAAAATCTGTTTATACCAACGTACTCATTTGAGTACAGGTTGTGGAGCCGAGCTCTAAATCCCTGGGTAACAAAGCTTTCATATCGATAACAAGCTTGTTCCCAGAGCTCTAAATAAGCACCATTATGAAATGGCTTTGTGCTGGGTAAACACCACGGAAAGGAGTGGCCAGGCGAGGGGCTGAGCTGTGGGGACAAGCTGGAAAACTCGGGCAAGTGTCTGTGTATGGAGAGCTTTTTTCCAAAGAGAGCTCTGCAAGCAAGAACGAGGCCGATTTCCCGGTGGACAACACTTTCAGCATCCCGGCCTTTCCTTTCCAAATATAATCCACTATCCAGACTCTGACACAGCAGACGGCGTATCATTTTGACACACAAGCCCAGGCCCCAAGTCAACAGGGTGGTTTAGCCTAGTTTGTTGCAGTTTTTTGCTCTGTTTGAAATGGGATGTCAGCCTCCAGCTGCCAGCCAGCCCGCCTGGTTTGGGCTTGGAGAGTTGGTGCAATTACAGGCAGAATTGATACCGGAGTTCAGGGAATTAACTGGAAGTTCTGAGAGCACCCTTTTGTGCTCTTTCTTTTCTTTTCCTAAAAAAATTAATAAAAAGAGAGAGAGTGTCTAAAAACTCGTATTAATAGGTAGATGTCCTTCAGGGAATCTGATGAAATGTGCTTGTCAGGAAACACTTAGTAGGCTGACGGGATGTCCCCAGCAGGCAGGCAAGCCAGCCTCTGGCTTTTTAATTGTGCATGGCACGATCTGAGTTCATAGGCACGACAGCAAATCGTGCTTTCACTGAGGAATCTTCCAAAATGAGCCAAGAGGAATCTCCAGAGAGCAGAAAAAGGCACGTAAAAGTAAACGGATCACTTTAGATAACAGCCACGTTCTTGGTCAAGTAGAAATGGTTTGATACAGCTGGAACTCGCAGGCATACAAACGCTAGGAATCCAGCAAAAAACTCTCATATCCTTTTACAGGAACATTGCCGACTGGTGAAAAACATGCACAGGAAATCAACTGAGGGTGGGGAGAAGGAGGTCACGTAACAAGTCTTCTGTCCCGGCTTTCCCATATCGGCCACCCTGCCTAGTAGTGGTGCTGGTACACAGCTGCTGGGGTTGTGCCGTTCTCTATGTGTTTCAGATGACAGGAGTGACAAAGCAAATGTTCATCTAGCGGGTAACAGCGATGCCCGTCTTCGTCGTTCAGTTCCATCCCACAGTCCTGCGAAGAGAGGCCATGCAAATTATTAGAGCATGTGTTCATCTTCCAGCGTCAACCGGCATCTGGCTTCCAGGAGGGTGATTTTGTGACAAGGGCAGAAGACACCCAGCCAACGGCTCCTTCCTAGTAAGTCCAACATTTACCACAAGAAGGAAAGCACCTGACATAGGCATTTTGAGGGGCAGCCTTGCATAAATTTGTCTTAAGCAGTTTTACTGAATAAGCTTTATCTCGTGGCGAGGTGTAACCCTATGTATTTTAAACGTGCTCGTGTTTCCTTACACTTACATGAAGAGGTAGGATTCACCTCTTCATGTTAAATTAACTGCAGTTGTACTTATGTGAAACCAGCCTGCTGAGTCAAGGCCTCTTTCCACCACATTATGAGCACAGCGAGAGAAGACATCTACTTATTTTAATTCACAGACCAGAAGTATGAAGGCTCTCTGGGAAGCCCTGCACGAAAACCAAACAGTGCTGAAGAGCTGGCATCTCTTGGAATTTTTTATGCAACTATATCCTCTCCCCAGCCCTGATCATACATTTATTTCCCATGAGAGTGAAGGTAACATACACCGTACAGGATCAGTCATGACCGGAACAGTTTTGAACAATCTGACTTGGAAATCAGATACACTAATGTGATCCGGAGATCAAGGCTCTGAAAGGCAGCAACAGAACCTTACGAAGTCACCACGGTTCCTTCATTAACAAATAAACTGCCAAGTTTAAAAGTGATAATTGACTCTTTGCCCATAACTTTATGGAAGAAAATGAAATCGCAGCTGAGACACGTTGCTGCAAAAACTTTTGTCCTCAAACCGGAAATTTCTCAGCCACTGATGGAAAGGGCGGCTGAATGCAAGGTTTGAATTGCTCATCTACAGGCGCTGGAAGGGAGGACATGTATTTCCGCCTTAAAAATAGTAGCAGTTATTACTATTAAGTGCCCATGCCCTGAGAAAGCTGCTGACCTACCTCGCAGTGGTAACATTCCACGTGGTAATCCTTGTCCATGGACACAACCCGAATGGTCTCATCAGACCCCTGTAAGCATTCAAGCAAAAGAGAAATTACAAAGGATTACAGCAGGATCAGACACGTGCACTCCGGAGATTGCTTGCTGCAACAATGTGAATGTTGAGGAAATGCATTTGAGCTGCTGGTTGGGCAACACAGATAAGTCCTGCCACCTGCAGTTATTTTTACAGTAAAGCTTCATCATTGACTGCAGATATCCTCTGAAATGTAACAACAGAAATGTTAAATTCTCTCTGTTTAACAGTCACATCTATCCCAAACCATGCATTAATGATTTGGTAATTTCAATGTAGCACATATCTCAGCATTTTAAATTGGTTTTGCCCAAGACGCATCTCCTCCAAGCATTAAAATGAGTTAGTCCTAGAGGGGTCACGTGGAGGTCATTCATGAGCGCCACCAGCATTTACAGACATGAAGGAAAGGTATCCTGAACGTAAAACTAACTGCAGTATGAAAAAAGCAGCCTGGATCAGCAGAAATAAGCTTCATTATTGAGCAAAAGCGGGGTCACGTCTGAAGGGCAGCATATGAGCTCAGGTCAAAAGGCTGCACGCTGGAGGAAGCGATCATCTCTCTCCATCCCCGAGGACATTCGAGTTGACATGGGGTCAAGTGTGAAAGAGAGCAAGACCTGAGACATGATGCTCCTTCCCCAGAGGGGATACGGAATAAAAGGCTCTCACCTCGGAGGGCAGAATGGGAAGTCCACACGCTGCACACTTTGGGGCCAAAACTCTGGAAGAGCAACGAGAAAGTGAAGGCAAGTTATAGATCAACATAAAAAGAGAGGCCCCTGTGTTCTTGATGATTAGATGAAAAGCTGCAGCTGTAAATAACTTAATCCACAGGAAAGCTTTGCATCCCAAGATCGTTAATTCATTTTAGCATCGATTCTAAGTAATGCTTGGCACACATTGCTCAGCCAGGCAAAAAGAGACCTTACATTTTACATTTAGTGCCAGAAAAAAAATCCAAAACCCACTGTAAAATTTTTTGGCTGCTACTGAGAGATCTGGAAGAGAGAATGAGGAGAAACTGAGCAGGACCGTCCCCAGAAAAACACATCAAAAGAAGTGGCAGCCTCAGGGCAGAAAACCTCAGAGAAAATACCGTAGGAAGGTACAGTTCCTTAAGGAACACAATGTAACATGATAAATAAATAATTAAATTAAATTAAATTGCAAGGAAATATGCATCATTCCAGAACAACAGTGGCACACGGAGGCAAGTCTAATCTTGGCACAACACAGAACGGTTCCAGGGGCTGCCTGAGCAACACTTAATACTCTGCCTGCTCAGAAAATGGAGCAAGGAGCAAATCAAGCCAGATGGACACTCAAAACGTATGCAGCTCTAATATCATAACTACCAGCGAAGAGCACAGCTATTTCATTTTACTGTCTAAATGACAAGTGATTTTTTAAGTGGATTTATCGGTTGTTTAATTTAGAGCTGGATAAAAGTTTCACTTCACGCATTCAGTAGTGATTTCCAAATGCATTCTTGAAAAGTCAAACTCAGCCCTGCAACTACTCAAAAAGCAACTCACATTCATTTCAGCAGGCATTCACAGTCTTACTTGAGAGAGGACTAACTTCTTACATCACTGAACACTTCACGAGCACTATTTCTCACTATCTCTGCTTTGCGGAAGGGGCCGCTGAAGCCCAGGGATTAAGTGACTTCCTCAAAAGTTACACAGGAGTCGACGGCAAGGCAAAAGGAGAGATACCAGGAATTTCTAGGGTCTAGCCCCATCCGCAGACTTCTAGCTTCTAACCCGGTCCCTATTTTACTAATCCGCACTTCCTAATTAGCCGAGAAAGTAAATTATAGCCTGGTTGATTGGAACATCTCTGCTATTTATTTTGTCCTTACTTGTGGTAATCTCTGACGCAGTAGATTTTGTTTTCAGAGTCTACAGTGAATGGCACACCATCCAGACACTCATTGCAGACCACGCATCGGAAGCAGCCTGGATGATACGATTTCCCTAGAGCTTGCAGGATCTACAACAAACCAAGAGACAGGAAAAATGCACGTGAACAGCCAATAAAGGTGAAAATAATAAACACACATCTTTACATCAGCCAATGCAGCATACTCATCCACGGGGCTGTGTCTTTTTTCAGTCACCTCATCTGAAAAATGAGTTAACAGGGATGGAAAGGGCAGCTGGAATCAATATATATCGCCTGGTTCCAAAGAAATTAATTACTAGCACGGGTAAGAAAATAATTTAGTGTCTAAGTCAAGGTATTTAGCATTACAAAGCACAGAAGTGACAGAATTTAAAGGAAAGAAAACAATTTCTAAAGCCAACAGGTGGAGAATACTAAGCAGGAGCATAAGGCAAGATATAGCAAGCCAACAAAAAGAAATGTATCTTTGTATTCTCCATGAGAGGGTGAAACAAATCCTATTGCTAGGTTTTCATAATGCCTTAGACATCCAAGAGCTTTGTACTCACTAGCCTGGCTTTCTAATTAACACAGACTATGGAAACTGTATTGAACTCAACAGTTGCAACTCATCTGCTGGCTTTGGAGCAGCTATCACTACCTGGAATATCATAGTCCATCAGGCAGGTGATCACACTTCTGAGTATGAAATAGCTTTTCCAATTTTAATGCTTTCCAGTGTAAGCAGGCGAGATAATTAACGATAAGCATTAGGAAATCTTGGGAGGTAGGCTCTGCGTGAACTGACCACCCAGAAATTCCTGATTTCTTTGCCCCAGCTGTATTTTTACGCTACCAGCTACATGACCGTGAACTGCTCTCCCTCTGAATCACCCACGACTGAATACTGCCTGTTGCTGGCTAAAGGCCGGCTGACACCCTGAGCCGTGACCCACTCCGTGCACATCTTGAACGGATGGTTCCTGTTGCAGGCTAATGAGAACTGCCTGCTTCAGCAGGGTGTCCACCCATCTACCAAAGAGTCTGCAAGGACTTGGGCAGATCTGAACTGAGGTCTGGATCACATACTCTGGGTGGAACCTGTTCCCCGGAGAATCAGCACCCACAAAAAGCAGCAATGAGACAGTAGTTTCATCCTGAAGGTAGGTGGGAAGCCACAGCTTGACTACAGGAAAGACAGGCTCAGCAGAGCCGCACCAATGCCCCACAGTGTGGGAGCACTGCAGAGCCACGGCACTTCTGATCAGGACGCATCGACAGGATCACAAATACACTGTCCAGGGAAGCCTGAAAGGGGATGAAAGAGCAGACGGCTCTGATTTTCAATTTGCACTGAAAACAGGCAGAGCAAAGTCTCGGCGTCGCATGCAGCAGGGTGCCAGCTTCGCTTCCTCACAAAAATCAACAAAAGGCTTAGTGGATTTTCTTTCCGCTACCAATCTCACACTAGGCAGACTACCAGATGATAACAGGCAGTACTGGATATGAATATATTTTGCTTTTGATGTATTCTTCTAAAAAGCTGTGGGATATTTTCTCCTGAAGCAATTATCACTTACCATGTCCATTATCAAATGACCACAAATGAAACACCTGTCAGCTGACTGCTGGAAACCAGAATACTGCAAGGACAAAAAAAGAACTGGCTTAAAATTTCACAAGGCTAGTCGAGCATAAACAACAGCATATTATGAGTTGTTATTTGCTTGGCTGTTTTCTGTACTCCTTACACAAGCTAAACTTCCCCGTGCATTTTTCAGTATATGAAGCTGTGGATGGGTCCACAGAGGACATTCTATAAAGACATCAGACTTCCACTCTGCAGAAGGAGTACGAGTCCCTGTAACTTTCAAGTCCAAAAATTAAGTTTAATTAAGTATATAAGTAAATACCATAAATACACATGCAAATGAGGCACTTACTAATAAGACTTACATTCTTATTTGATCATGTGAATCTACACGCCAGGAAGTTATTTGTGTTTATCACAAATTCACATCACAACATCTGAATATATAGGCTAGGAGAGCCAAATTCTTCCTTTGGTTACACTGTTACAGGTCTGCTGGAGCTTCTCCGAGATCAGTGGTACTGTTCCAGCGCTCTCCTACTGGAACACTCAAGTTTGGCCCAGAGCACTTTTCTTGCTGCTATTGCTAAGATCTAACGGTAAGGAACTGCCTGTCATGTCCACGACATGCACCTCAGGCACAACACATCATCTGTCTAAGGTGGAATCCTTAGGTCCTAAGTGAGTTAACGACAAGTCTAACGCAGCAAGAAGTACCCACCATCCTGTCTGAATGGTGGAAACGCAAACTGGAAAAATGAAATGGTTCAGATGCATTTAAGCAATCTTTCCATTTTCAGCCTGTGTAGAATTTACTGATGAGAGCAAAGAAGAATAACTCCTTTCTCTCTGAGAGAAATCACTAGACTTCCTCAATAAATAGGCAAACATGACTTTTTCAAGTGTCAATGAAGGCTTAATCTATGAGGGCTCAAGGGCAAGGGGGTATATGGCTTTTTACCTCTACCAGCCAAGGAGAAGACCATGGGGGTTGCTTCAGGTACATTCACACAAAATCCATTGAGGGCAACAGAAAGATATCCATTAAGATGCCCAAGCAAAACCAGTTCATCGGAAAGGGAAATCACTCATCGATTCTTCTGTAGCCATTCATTTCGCTCCTGTCTCCACAGCATGGCCACAGAGACGCGCTTTGCAGGGGCCACTGCAAGAGGCTATGGCTTCAACTACACCCAAAACCATGGTCTTTCACTTGGCTACTTCCAGCACCACATGCGGCCAGCCACCATGGCTGGGGCTGGCCCTGGGTGAAGGGGGAGCAGAAGGGTCAGGCAGGATGCTGGACTAGAGCTGTGTGAAACGTGGGCAAAGCTGCCGGGCAGAAAGGCTGCGTGTCTGCCGGAGAGGCTGAGATGTGCCAGCACAAGGGTCAGCTGTGTGCTTACCAGGAAGTCTTCTTCACAGAACACCTTGCCATTGACAAAATAAAAGGCTTTTCCTCTCAGCTTTCGACCTGAGGAAGAAAAACACAGAGAGAAGAGAAAGGTCAGCAGGGAGCAGGGAGAAAATGTGAACAAAAACCGGCTGCTGAGAAGCGAACAACAACAAGGACATTTGAGCACGGCTGCCGCTCAGATGGAGAAGAGCGCCCAACTCCAGCATGGGTCTTCCCAGCCTCCAGCATGACTTAACCCCATCTCTGCTTCCACTGGCAGTTGCTGATGAATGACAAGTGCTGGATCCAGACAACAGTCCCACCTCTGGGCAGGAGTAGGTATCTTTCCAAGCCTGGCAGATTCACCTCCTGGCAGATTATAACATGAAATAACCTGGCAAGAGCGAGTGAGGGTACTCTGACTCACACTGGAGAAAAACCCAGGAGAGGAGCAAGGAGAAGAAAGGCCATGCAGAGGGTGATCCATATTTGACATCGTTCCTCAAAATGTCACCTGCCATGCTGTTCCACTAGAACGCGCCTTCAACCAGATAAGCCACTGCAATACCCGACCATCAGGTCTGCCTCCAGCAGAGTGCAACACTGGAGCGCTGAACACACTTTTCAATATGCTCCCTACCAGCATATTCATTATTGCAGCTGCCAACGAAAATTTGAAAGCATTTTTAAAAAAAAATATTTTTTTCAAACCAGAATGTCCTAACAGAAAGAAGACGACAAAGTTTTTCCAAGAAAGGACTCTACACATGGGGAAGATTTATATTTACTGCAGCTTTTGTGTTTATGCCTCACATTCGCCGTCTGTTTTCAGTTCCACATAACTATGGCAACACATGCTCACGCTGCCACCACTTCTTCTAAATGCCCTTCTAAATGCCTCCACCCTGGAGAAGAGGGCTAGGTTTTGTTTGTTTGTAAAAAGCTGCGCCTACCTCTTTGCAGCCTGGTTTCCCTATTCAGCCAGGGGTTTGGAATGCAGCCTAGCACTGGAGTGTCTCTGTTTGCTCTGCTCGGTCGAGGAGCCCCAAGCACATGCCCGGCGGCAGCGCCTGGGGCAGGGGAAGCAAAACTTGCCCAGACACAGCTGGAGCAGGACCTGCCGCAGGCAGGTTTTGGGGACCTGCCAGGCATTGTAGGAAGGAAATCAGAACCAAGACACCAAGGCCCAGATGCCTCCTGCTTGACATGCATGTATCATTAAAAAATGATCATCAGCTGCTCGGTGTATAAATGCAGATGACACATGGGACTGGTCCAGAGCTCACCTCTCGGTGCTTTATGGCATGCACCTACCTGGCAGCCTTTGACGATTAACCACGCTGGCTGCAAACTATTAAGAAAAGGAGGAAGCCAAGTAAAACCACTTCAGTAAATCAAGAGCTTTACCGTCTCCTGCATGCAGCAGAGGGCACCCTCAGGCTGGGAAACAACTCGCACTGCTCCTTGGGAACAGCGATGCCCCAGGGAAGCTCTAAAGTTTTGCCGGTGAATTCAGCCAGACCAACGTTTCACCAGCAGCCCTTAGTGCCCTGCCCGGGCTTCAGCCAGCAAGGCGGGCAGAGGACATGGCAGCGTGCTTCTGAAAGGAGCAAGCCCCCAGTTTGCCCATGGGGCAGCTTTGTAGTTAAGCTGCAGGCGTTGCTCGGCTGCGTGTTTACCGGCTGGTGTAGGAGCCAGAAGCATGTCGCCCCGACACAGTCATCATCCCCTCTTCTCCTCTAATCCACGCCGGTCCAGCCCACCCTTGCACCAATGTGGATGTCAGACAGGACACGAAAAAAACCCCTGACAAACTCGCAAGCATCCCGCTGTGATTTCTCTCACCTACCCTGATGCTTTGCCAAGGTTGCTAACACTGAAATAGGACCCGGAGCCCAAAATATAAAGCATCTAATCTTGGATGTGTTAGCTTTGTGGCCCATAACCCAGGTTGCCTATTCGTATGATGACCCCTCCTGTGTGCCTGCCCATCCGCAGGTAAGCTCGGCATGCACAGCAGCAGTCACAGAGTCCCAATTTCTGAGGAGGGGAAGGAGAGGCATGGGGATACCTGGATTCGCAGCACCCTTGTCAATGATGGTCCTAAGCGAGTTAACGACAAGTCTAACGCAGCAAGAAGTACCCCCAAAAATCTCCCACTGATTTAAATACAGCATTGGGATTTGGCACTCCTAAAAATGAAAAACAAACAAAAAACATTTAACTTTGATTTTAAATCACATGGTAGCGCGGGCTCCAGTTTAGTGCAACGGGCAGGTACCCAAGCAACTTTCCACCTATATAAAATGTCTCTCCTTAAAGACCAGCCAGCAGCAGTCAGGAAAAACATATGCATGGAGCCGTGCAACGAGGAGACACTTCTTCGGATGATGTCCGGTGCATGAGCAGCAGCCATTACAGCAGAGGGGACGAGGTCTGGATCGCTGCCACCACGTCATTCTTGCAGGGTGACAAAACCAGCATTTACTGGCCATTCCACACCTGGTGTATTTTTAACCCTGTGACATCAGCAGGTCAAGATTGATGGCAACAGACCTTCAGAGAAGGTGCCATAGCCAGTGCGCTGTGTCAGGGCTTCTGCTGCAAAGGCATTCAGCAGAGGGATAAACTCCTTTATAAAGGATTTATAATTTGGCTGTTGGCATTACATGGGCCCATGAAGACAAGGTGCTGACACCAAGAGGACTTTGAGGGAAAGGTGGGGATGATTTAATTACTTTCTTCAGGGAAGAAGAAAGACTATTTTTGACTATTTTAAGCTCTTCTCCGCAACTCTCTTTGAGCCCCTGGCAGAAGCGTAAATGGAAATTTGCCAAAAAAAGCGAGTAACTAGGTACCCTTGCAGCTGCCGCGGGAGCAGTGCACGCAAACAGAGCCCATTTCTTCCTCTGCTGCTCTCCAGCCTCTCCCTGCCCACATCAGGATGGACTTCTCCTCCCACCACCCCTTTGAGGTGAGGAAGCATCTCCTTGTTGTACACGTGGGAAAGCAAGATGCAGGAAAAGCTCACTTCCCCAGGCTGCGCTGGGGACCGTCCCGGTGGAGCTGGGAAATGCACGTTCTGGCTGCAGCCACACCAGTAAAACAAACCATGCTGGGACAGCCCCACAGCACAGAGTAGGGCGGCAGCGGCTTCTGTCCCTGCGCTGAGCTCCCTGCCACGGGACAGTACCTGGCATTAAACAAGTCGCCCTCAAAAGCGGTACTTCTGGCCGTGTGCCTGCAGAGGCTGGCATGGGTTTCGCTTGAACACGGAGATGCTGGTGTAATTTCACCGTGCGGAAGGACTGAGAACTTAAGTGGCATATAGGGAATCACATATTGATCATTGCCCACTTTAAATATGCATCACTTTAAATATGCGTTACAATGACTACAGAGATGATATCCTTTGATAAACCCAGGAATATTAATGTGTGGTTTGCCGCCACTTTCAGGATCAATTGCTCTACTACGTGTCAAGCTGCTGGCTCCTGACTGTATTTCACTTTCACTTTACCCTGAATTTAGCTAATACCTCACCTGAAAAATTCAGTCAATTAAAATTCTTCAGCATTTCAACCCTACCATCTTCATTCCTTGTTACAAGATTTCTTGTTCCTCTTCAGGGCAGGAGGTTTGGGCCTTTTGCTTTTATGTACGAACTTTTATGCTCATCCCTAACACATCTGTCTAATCTGTTTAGCTGTGGGACCTTCAGGATGACCTCGAGGTTGTTTAAGCACCGATTTCAAAGTAATTCAAGCTTAGTCACTAGTGCCTTTGTGCTAAAATAAACACACTTTGCTTAGCAGCTGATAATAGGCATACCACCAGGCTGCACTCCCAGGATGCTGGTGCTTTTGTTCACCGTTTTCTCAAGCGACAGTGCTCTCCTTTTGAAGTTCATACAGAGAGGGGTTTACCAGGGACTTGCAACTGCCCGAGGTAGATGCTGGGAGATGCATCATTTGCTTGCTGGGGAGAGGGACCCAACTTTCTCTTTTGAAGTTGCTTTTCCGTTATTTATTAAAAGGACAATGGGGGTCACAAACCCATGTCCAAAGACACAACACTGCTCTCGATGCGTGTAATGGTACAGGGCCACGCCCGGATCCCAGGGCTCTATGGGGATGCATGACCAGGACCCCGCATTGCTGGGGAGGCAGCGTGGACCTCACTTATCACGTAAAGCACCACGGAGCTCCTTGTGGTATCTGCACACCCGATGGGCGAGAATCACTGCCCACTGGCAGCCGCTCCTGGGTCCCTTTCACACCAACCGCCCTGGGCCTCTGTCACTACAAAAATCAGTCCTTCTTAGAGCGCCACAGCTGTTAAGATAAATTTGGACACGTGATTACTACTGGCAGGTTAAATACAACAGGATTTCAGTTTCCGGATTCACTGGATGTAACCTCCTGACACACTAATGGTGCAGCAGGCTGGAAATACCGTCCGTCTAGCTGCTAAGGATCAAAACAAGCTCCTCCTCAGCCCTGGGTGGCTCTGGCCCAAGCTGCAGTCCTTCCCACAGTTTTCATGTCCCCCACATAGAACTGTGAGGCGTTTTGGATCGAAGAACCGACTCTGGTCCATTGCACACCCTGCAGGCAGGCCCAGAGCCTCAGCTCCCCCATACCTGCACTGGTTTGAGCTTTTCTTCTAATGCTTGGGAAAACTGCACTTTTAGAAGACTCTAATGTCTGAATTTTTGAAAATATTTACTTTATAGCCAGCTATGGTATATGGGTTTCAAGGTCTCAGTGTTTTCGAGCCTTGCCAGGTGCAGGGATGAGGAGGAATGAGACCCAGGCACTTGACCCAAGCTGGCCAACAGGGTTATTTCATACCATTCACGTCACATTTAATATAAATTAGAAACTTTGCTGAGAAGCTTTCCCTTGATGGCTGCGATCCTGAGAACTTCTTGCCCTGGTGCCGGACCCCTGAGCCCTTCCCTTCCTCCCGAAGCTGCAGCGCTCGCAGTGTCCAGCATCTGCTGTCCACGGCTGGGAGTGCACAGCTCCTGCTGGTAGAATGGGCTGAGCATATTTTATATTGGTGTCAGATGAATATCAGTTCTTTAGTATTATTATTGTTAATTGTTTTGTCTTATTTTATTAAATCTGTTTAAATGTCAACCCTCGAGTTTCTTTTTATTTTTTTGCCCAATTCCCCTTCCTGGGTGGGGAGGGGTCATCGGAAGGTGATAAAATAATTGTCTTAATGACATTAAATTGTTGTGGGTTTCTCAAACCGTAACAATACCACACAGAAGACCCTGCTGCCCACAGTGCAGCAGCACACGAGACCCACTGGTGCCTAGCCAGCACACGTGTTTATGGAGCCCTCCGTGGATACCGACTCTGCTGACTCGCAGTACGGTGTACCACCGTGCACAGCCGACCAGGTTGAGCATCAGAGAGCTGTAATTAATTTCTGCCATCTATGCTATTTCTGTTGGCCGCCACTACAGCTGGACGCAGCACAGAGTCTGACACACAAGCGTCAATATTTCCAATCCACTCTTGAACTGGGGCTGCGCAAAAGGGTCACGTTGATGCCTGCCCATCCTCCAAATCAGGTAAACTCAGGCTGTGATCAACCGGCAGACTCCCCCAGGTCCGAGCAAAGCCTTGGTGAAAACGTGGGCAGGAGGACAGGATGTCTCTTAGAAAAAACTGCGCTAAAACGCAGCAGCTCCGTTACCATTAAGATGTTCGGTCTCTCTCTCAGCTACACCAGCTGTACTGTAAAATTGCAAAAAACGCCCTCTGCGCTCTCAGTCACACATTTGAGGTGGCAAAACAAAACAAAAAAATCTGAGAAAATGATCAGATGCCTGAAAGCCAGAAGCATGCTCTGGTACACGTAAGAAAAGGTCAGCCGCCTCTAACGGCAAAGCAACCACCGGTGAAGGCAGAAATGGCTCCTCAGAAGGAAACACTGCGAAAGCACAGTAAGCCACACAACTGAGCAACACCTCTCCCTTGCTGATGGCAAACCGTTGCACAAAGATACTCGAATGTTTTTCTTTTTAGGGAAAACCCCTGGAAGCTTCAAAATCCAGAGGCAAGATAAAGTCACCCTGGGACAAAGCAGCGCTATGATTCGGGGAGTGCCTGCTGAGGTTCCGGTCTTCAACCCAGTGCCCAGCTGCTCTCTGCGTCGCTCCGGGGATGGTTGCCCTGTTCCCAAAATGCACCAAAACCAGGCAGCCATCGGAGCTGGCCTCCCACCCCGTCACCCACTGACTGTCACTGAAACATGCAGAGGCTCAGGTGAGGAAGGAGGGGGAGGCGATTCTGTGTCCTAGGTGAACGTAACTCTGCTTTGAAACTATACGAGAGAGCAATTTTTAAATTTCTCTAGGTATGGAAGAGGCCTCGGTGCTTAGTGAGACACTACTCAGAAAATTATTCATAGGTACCATGAAAACATTGTAAGAAACCCCCCAAAATCTCTACAGCACAATTAATCCTATGCCTGTTCTTTAACAAAAAACCAGTACTTTGAGGATGACATTATAAAATAAGAAGACCAGAAAGACTGGGAATATATTCCATTAAAGGTTTCAACCTTTTTTCTCACATCAGCCTAACGTTTTCAGACTTTCAGCCAGCACCAAAACACATGCGATCGACCCCAACTACTAGCATATTGATAAAACCCTGACTGCATCTCCTGTGCGTGAGCTGAACCTTTCCAGCAGAGATATCTACTGAGGACACCTGGACCATACCAAAGCCTCTTCAGCTCAGACCCCAAAGCACTACCGCCCTGAAATCTGGCCAGGAGAGGAACAAGTACTGTCATCCTACTGTGAAAGCTGCCCTGGTGTTTCTCATCTACGGCACTCACTTCTTGTGCCAAACAGCGGGGATTTCTCACCAGCGAGCTGAGAGACTGAAGACAGAAAGTCAGCAAGAACAAAGCTGCAATTTAGACAGGAGCGGAAACACACACTGATGCCTTCCCTATCTCCCAAACTGTCAGTAAAGCCAGGCACGGATGAATCTTTTCTGAGATTACTCTTGCTAAAAAAATATATATTGTTTACTGTGCAGACTCTTGCGTGATAATTTTATTAAAGAGATGCTGAGGAAGGATTGCCAGCAGTACTTTGTACTCTCCTCTTTGAAGATCTGCGTATTTCTCATGCGTGTTGATCAGTATAGTGGTTTTATATCCAATTACAAGCAGTAAATTCTGCCCCTACTAGAAGAGCTGGTAGTTTCTGCATCTGAAAATAAATCATACACATACATGCGCTGCGGGGAAATTCACTTGGTGAGACTGTCTGTCCTGCAACCTGGGGTTAAGCTGCACTCGCAGAAAAAGGTGACTTTCTACTTGTAGAGTTATTTAGTGATATCAATAACAACCATGGCCTTGTTGTTCCAGAGGTTACATACCAATATGGGGCATGCTTATTCAATATAATTATCCCAAAGGCACCGAGATCCGCATCACTCTAAGTAGCCATGCTTTATAATCACTGCAGCAATATTAGTTAGCCCAAGCAGAGGGCTATGCTCGTAGTTATACCGCTTCGATACCTTAGCTACCTTGTTTAGCAAATGAGCCTTGATACCTCTAAACACAACTACATTGCGAAATATTAAAAAACACCACCATATATATCCCCGGAGGGTGGCAAGAGACAGCCAGCTCATGTTATTTCAGACTCTGCCGCTGGAACAGCCGGCTGTTACCCTTACACTGGCATCAACGTTAATCTGAGCTTACAACAAAAAAAAGAAAAAGAAAGTAATGTAGTAATGTTGACATGTCAAAGGTCGAATTCTGTAATCTGGCAAACATGCAAGGTTTCCACCTCTTTGTAACAAGCGGTCAGAACCTGGTCCTCCTTTTGGACCTTCTGCTGCAGTTCAGCATCCAACCCTCCTTCAAACCACCTTGCAATCAGTTCTTTCTTTCTGACTTCCTTCCTCGTCTACTGATTTCCTTCACAGTCATCTCTGACATTTCCCTTGCACTTTTTTAGCTTTCAGATTTCCTCTGAGGACCAAGCGGATCAAGTACAAGACCCTTATGCTCTAAATTACGCTGCCACCAGAGCTAAAAAAGGTCTGCTTTCCAGGCCATCTGTGGCAGTCGGATATCAGCCTGGCTGAATCCTTAGAGAAAATACTAGAACACCACAATAGGTTAGAGCAATACTGTCTAGTTAAATCTGTATCATTCATATGGTCTCCTTACTACCTAAACAACAAACATCAACATCTGGAAACACCTGCTTTTTTTGTGTTCTGAGGTCATATAAAAGGGTTATTTAACTTAAATGGTTAATGTGTAACAAACCATTTGATAACTACAATTGTTTGTCCAACAAACTGAAAAAAAAAAACCAAGACGGAAACAGACACCTTGAGCTTGCAGGAAATAGCCATACAAGTTTCGAGGACTTTTTTTTTTAACCTACTTTCGTGGCCCTCCTGTAAAGCAAATATAATTTATTACTAATCCCGCAGAAAGAGCCCAAAGTTTTTTTCCTCTCCCTCTCTGCAAAAAGCTGCCTTGTTTGTGTCTCTGCCCTGTAACAAACAAGAAGATAAATGAGACATTTATGCCAAAGTAATCATTCTAAATCTGTTGTTTTGACCTCTAAGCCAAATTTTCTGCATTACATACCACTGGCTCAGATAAAACAGTACATTTTTTTCCTGACAACTGAACCCTGTAACGTATGCGTAGCTCTGCTCAACGAATTGCTCTATCGTTTATCTCTGAACATATGTGTACCAGGAAACAGAGAGCGTAGGAAATTTGGCACCATGAGATACCAACCCCCCTCCCCTCCTTAGACCCTCTCAGTTTTCTGTATCTGGGAAACTAATGCACATTTGGACACAAATCCAACTACAAGCAAAATTAGAAATCCTCACTAAAATGAAAACAGCAGGACAGCGGTTATAAATATCTGGAGGACAATATGCTTTACCTTAATAGGTAATTTTGTATATTTTATTTATTGGAGCGGAGATATTCAGCGTTCCACCAGAGCAGAAATCTTGGGATTGAAATCACGAGCAACCTTGACGTCTCAAAGACAAGATTGTCCTGGATGGTGTCCAAGATGAACTCCACTTGACCTTAACAGCATTACTTACTTTTCAGCTGGAAACCAGAGTTTCCACACAGGCTGCTCAAGACGTGCTTTGCTGCTCGGCAGACAACACCACCCGGACAAATATTGATTTTTCTGGCAGATAAAATGGTCTCGTCATATTTACCACAGCCACACAGATGACAGCAAGCCCGCAGAGAGGCACGTGCTCTCTCTGGCTAAGGATAGGGCTGTCTGTGCCCTTCACTCGTCTTGCAGCCGATGGTCCAGGGGACTGGGAAATTACCTGGGTCTGCGAAAGGGGGGATTCCCCTGGGGTACATTTCCTCCCTGAGCGCAGGGCAGGATGGCGTGTACCACCCCAGCTACCGGTTAAGCAGCCGCGATGCAAAGGGGCTTTGATGAATCAGAAAGGCAGCCCAGCTATGCCTTTACGAGCACAGCAAGGCAGGCAGCAAAGCACGCTGCTGGGAGGGGGGGGGGAACTACAGACTCCCTCCTCGTGCCTCCCAGCTGCCTTCATGAAGAGCCCTGCAGACCACAGCAGCAGCACAGGAAACCACCCCCTGCACCGGAGGATTTCTTCTGAGCTTTGCCACTTGTAGAAGTACATGCACATGAGGGAAACACCGCTACTGCGGAGGCCTCCCTCCAGCACCACTCTCCTTCAAGTACCAGAAGTCCTATGCCACCACACAGCCTCCCCTCCATCCATCCGCGCCTCCTCTCCATCCATCCGCGCCTCCTCTCCATCCATCCGCGCCTCCTCTCCATCCATCCGCGCCTCCTCTCCATCCATCCGCGCCAGCCACCACTGCATCCAGCTCCCATCTCAGAATGGCCACTGCCCCAATGAGAAGGACTTGAGCTTTCACAAATAATTGCTCTTCTGCACTTAACAAGCCGAAACAGGCTCTCACTTATACTCCTCTGGCTTTCATTCCCCTTTTTTCTCTCATGTGGAAATACAGTATTTCCTACTCAGAGAAATACTATTATTACTCCCCTCCTTTCTTTTTTTCCTTTTTGTACAAGCTTTTCTTTTACTTTCAATTTGTAACTCTTTGCTTCAGCACACGTCCAAAGAGATTCCTCAGTTACAGCCTGGGTAAGAAAGAAAATGGGCTTCGCTTTGCTAAACTTAGATTTTTTTCCACCTTCCTGTGTCTCAGCTGACACCCAAACCTTTTCATTTTGCATTGGAAACCTTTGGAAAGGGTTGCCTTTTAGAGTAAGCAGCAAATAGCTATTCTTTCAGCCCTTACCAACCCACCTCATTAGAAATGAGATTAAGCTATTTTTTAACCAAACACTAACAAACATAAATGGAAGTAACCACTGATAACTCTGCAACCACAAGTACCTCTCTAGTACAGGTCTCCAAATAAAGATGGTAAAATCTGTTCTAAAAGGAGGATCAAAAGTGTTTCTTTCTAAAGCACCAGTTGCACAGTAGTAATTTTAGAAATTTAAGACAGCTCGAACTTGCTGCTGGATTATTTTTAACAGGAGCTTTGTGTGCAAGGGCAGTTTGGAGGCCGCCTGGCCACGGAGGGTGAGAGGTCCCTGAAGCAAATTCCCGGCTGCAGCCAGGAATCCTCTCTGCCGGAGAACATTTCTCATTAATTTATAAGAGAGGACAAAAGAGTGAGCTGCTGACTTCTGAGCCTTTAGGAAACTGCCACCACGTGCAAACACCACTTTTTCTTTCCAGTTTTCCTGTCTTTGGTCAGGTGACGGTGAAGCGCTTTACTGAAAACATAGGTGAGGCAAGGCAGCTGGTGTTGGGCAGCTGGGAAATGAGCAGAGTTCACGGTTCAGCTATTATTAAAAAGCAAACACATCTTTCTATATTTATTCCCACTTTACAGCTCCAAATAAAACACATGCGGTCCTGATGAGTTTACAACGCTAAATACAACGCAGGAGAAAAACCCTAAGACTCATCTGGGAAAACCAAACTGATATACACCAAAGTACTAGAAGGATTATTATTTTTTTTTTTCTGCCTCCACATGTACAGATACATTTCTAAAAATATCCTCCTACTAGCCCTAGGGTTATACATAACAAAATAGAAAAAACCCACTGTTTTACAAACACAACCATGATTCAAAATCAAGCAGCCTGTTCCTCACCCCAGCTCCATCACGGACCTTCTCAAAAAGCTGCTGAAGAGGATCCATACATTGCAGCATGCTGTATGCTCCAGCAAGCTGCAGATGTGGGTCTGACAAGTGGGGGGGGGGGCTCAGTGGGGCCAGATGAACTATTTACGCCACTTCCCAGGCAGATTTCACAGGGGATACCTCTGATACCGCTGGCACAATAACCAGCTCCTTCCCTGCAATCACCAGAAAGCAAGCCGTCAGAGACTTGCCCCTCGTCTCGGGGCATGGCTCCATTGCTCTGGAGGAAAAACAAGCAAGGTGTGTAACTCATTCATGCACTTAAGACGCTTTGACCGGAGATCCCTCAGAAGGGCAAAACGATTACGGCGAGTAAAGGTAACGCACGCAATGAAAACACTGTGACCAGACTGACCGTGGAGCAGCTCCCTCTGAAAAGGTGTCCCTGGCACTGGCACAAACCGCTGACTGTGCTCGCACCCTGCCTGAGCCCTCGTCACAGCACCCACCTGGCAGCTCTCCCTGGGGTCCGCCGAGTGAAAGGCCAGAATGGCTGTACGCAGTACCTGGAGTAATGTGTCCAGCTTTGGAATCCTCAGCACAAGGACATGGACCTGTTGGAGCGGGTCCAGAGGAGGGACACAGAGAAGATCAGAGGGATGGAGTACCCATCCGATCAAGACAGGATGAGAGAGTTGGGGTTGTTCAGCCTCAAGAAGAGAAGGCTCTGAGGAGATCTTATAGTGGCCTTTCAGTACATGAAGGGGGCCTGTGGGAGAGAAGGGGACAGACTCAAGTGCTCAAGGCCAGGCTGGATGGGGCTTTGAGCAGCCTGGTCTAGTGGGAGGTGTCCCTGCCCATGGCAGGGGGGTGGGAACTAGATGACCTTTAAAGTCCCTTCCAACCCAAACCTTTCTACGATTCTGTGAAGTCTGACATGACAATTAAAAAACCTCTAAATGCCAGAAAAGGCATATTCACTGCCACTTGGAAAAAATACTCTTACAAGTAAAAAAACCAACATAGCTGTAATGGAGAGACAGAGGAATAAAAACAACCATCCCCCACACCAGAAGGCAGACAGCCGGCACAATCCAAAGCATCTTTTCTACGTGCCTTGCAAGAATCTGTTCAAAAACAAACAGCAACCACCACCACCAAGATATATAGCTGCAGCAGACTCCAGCTGGCACATAATTCAATAACCACCTCCTTTTTTACCCCTTTTAAACCAGATAAACATTAAGCCCGAAGCATTTGCCCCAGGGTCCTGCTCCAGCAGCAGGTCAGGCGGGGGGTACTCACTGCAGGCTCCGCAGGTGAAGCAGCCGTCGTGGTAGAGGTTGCCCATGGCCTGGCAAGCCTGGTTTGCTCCATACACCCCCTTGCTGCACTTCACGCAGGTGCCTGGAAGAGAGAGAGGGAGACGGCAGTCAGAAGCAGGACCTGGCGGGGTGGCTGGGGTCACTGGCTGGGTGACCACACCTGTAATTCAGCATGATGGCTCAGCAGCTTAGGACGTGGTGGTTCACTGTAGCCCCAACATGTAGGCGACATCGGCATCACCCAACCTGAGAGATACTGTTAACAGTGATGATGACAGTCATCAGACCTTCACGGTGAAAGCCTTTTGCAAAAAAGACAACAGGACAACACCAGCCCTGTTTGTCTGCAGCAACATCTCCTTGCTTCACCCATGCATTCCCACAAACGCTACACACATTTAAAACCACTTAGTGTCCCTCCCAAAAGCCTGGGTGGTGGTCAGTGGTGCTCAGAGCTGTTCACAGACCAATAGTTTCTGCTACTTATTGCATAAAATAAGCTTGTTGGTTGCAACTGATGTGAGAAAAACACACCTCTCAGCCCATTTAAATCTTCATCGATTTCAGACCCCACTGACATCTGCTGAAAGCCCTAAGGACTTCCCACCAAAACAGATCTGGACTACCTGACACCCGCCTCTGTTCCCTCTGTCAGCCACATCTGAACACAAAGACCCAAAGCAGACGCTACCTACAGACCATGTATTCTGCCCAGATGTTCTTCTCGCCTCTTGCAGGACAAAGCAAGAAAGAAGTCAGTTTTAAGAGGAGGATACCTGGTGGCAGCAGCACCAACAGCCAAGGGGGGCTGACTCTCATGTGGCCCATGGGGTGAAGGAGAGCCAGAGCCAGCACTTCTGGGCCTTCAGGTCAACTTCTGGCTATAAGCTGTCCCGAGTGCATGTCCAAGCTGCTCCTCACACGCTCCTGCCACCACCATCATCTAAAGACCACGGGCAGCTCTGGAGCTCCAGAGGAGGGAAAAGACGACTGTGCTCAGCAGTTCAGCTTAATCTCTTGCTGGCACAGCCCAGCACATTTCCACCAGCACCTGCCCTGGTGTGAGGCCCCAACCCAAAACCCAAGCCAGGTAGACAGCGTAGGGTAAGGATTTCGACCTCAGGAGGAAGCTGCTGAGACCCTCCAGACACAGACCCGCCTGATCGGGGCTGGGAATGGCAGCAATGGGGCAGATGTATGGTGGCAGTGGTGGTGGGAAGGGACCGTAAGGAGAAGACTTTAGCACTGCAGGTTCGCAAAGGCTGTTGTGTGTTCACCTAAGGTCTCTACAATCTCACATTTGCATGTAGAACTATTTTGGTGACAGAGTAAGAATTGATAATCAAGTTTCATGCCCTTGATGGCACCCTCTAGCAGGACCTCCCTCCACCGTGCAGGGAGAAACGCACTGACGCTGCACAAAACCACTATTCTCTACGGGGAGAGAAAGTCCTTATCCAAGGAAAATGACACATCAAGCCAGCTCACTTACTTCAGGCATCACCCTCTGATTGCGAAAGACCGGTTTTAAAGCAGCATCACCCTTTAACTACCTCTAAATGAGCAACTTTAGTCCACACTTAAACAAATAAACACGGCTCTATCTACCCAAAAAGGGCAGTGGGAAGGAAAAATGGAAGATGTGGTTCTGTCTGTGGTCCATGGTGACTCTGTGGATGTGACTTCACCTTCAGGTCTCTCCTTCTACTGCTGCTCAGTCCCATTCACCCCGACTCTTAAATTCCCTGGGGCAGGGACCTTTGGTCACACCTCACTCCCACTGGCCCAAGAAGGGACAGCATCATCTTGCTGGAGATCCTTAGTCATGCCGTGGTTAACAAATCTTCACTTCCTTCGGGGCCCCGCAAGCTCCGGAGTAATCGGAAAGGTCTGGTCAAAGTTAGGAAGAAACCCAACGTACTTAGGACAGGGATGAAAAGTAACTCCCAGCTCCAGCAGCACCATGCTGGCAGTCCCAGGGTGGTTAACAATTCCTTCCTGCAGCCGATAGCTGCGGCCATGAGTTTCTACACACTACAAGGAGAAAAACCCTCTGGAACCCTTCGCAGTAGCGCAGACACAGCTGTTGGAAAGCAGATACTTCATTTTCCCCAAGCAGACCTGTCTCTCTGTGCTGCAGCTGCGTGCATGCATTCAACCATAAGGCTGAAAGCCGTCCTAGCACGGCTCCAAGCCCCGCTGCACTCAGAGCCAGAGTCCCAACTGACACAAACCTGCCGAGAATAATTAGTTGCTCTGTTTTGTCCCAAATCCGACCTGAACTGAAACGCTAGCTTGGCTGCGGGCCCACCCCAGCACACGCAGACTGGCACCAAGTTAGCAAAACTTGCTGGTTCTTTTCCAACCAAGCAGAGTTCTCTCAGTTATTTCTTGAGAGAAACACCTTAAGAAAGCAAAAGATAAATCATGCAGGCATTACCAAAAAAAAGACGAGACAAAAAAAAAAAAAGAAAAGAAAAGACAAGACAAAGATGAGGAAATTTGGCTTTTCAAATGGATGTGATCTCCCAGGAACGCGTATGTTCATCAGCAGCCCGAGATACTCTGCAATCGTCTGACACAAGAGCTAACAGCTATCTTGCAGAATTCCCTCTCGACTACAGTGATGCCGAGCGGAAAGTTTTGAGAGCAGAAAACTTGCTGATTTTGCTGCTCAGAGCCTTCTTTCCACGACATTCACCAGGCTTTCCACAGAGCCGATGTATTTATTGCACTGCAAGTGCTGTAATTTTCCCTTCTCTGTGCCAGCGAGCGGCTGCTCCAGAAAAAAAAACACCCAGCGTGTTCCGATTTCCTCCTTTCCAGAAAGCAGCCGGGTGACACTGAATATGGATGAGCAGCAAAAAGCAGGAGGCAGAAGGCGCAGAAGCTGCGTGCAGGGACAGTGCATGGTAAAGATGCTGGCAGGCATTAAAACCACTATAAAATACACTAAGGCAAATCCCATGGAGGGCAGAAACTACATCTGCTGTCTCCTGCCCATCCCATTTAAGCTAAGGAGCATAGTCACTGCCTGTGTTTTCCCCAAAGGGACAACGAATACGTCCAGATCCTGTGGGATCCGCCCCGGCTCCTGCATCCATATCCAAACCTTCCTCCACCTCCCGCCCCTTGACCTCCCCCATCATCCTTGCCCCTTTCTTTCACTACACGCTCCATTTCATCCCCTGCTTAACCCTTTTATCCACTTCTTTCAATATTTAGGCCCTTAAAACATGGAAAATAGTAATAGAATGAAAGGGCTTTTAAAAAAAAAATTGACTATGCTGTCTGTAAAAACTATAACGTCCTAAATTACCCAACTATGTAATAACCAGCCATGCTATAAATATTTATAGATGTCCTGTGGCGAGGCTGACAATTGAAAAATGGCATTATGGCAAATCTGTGTATCGTTTAAGTTTTTATTTGTATCTGCCGAAACTTGCTTGAAAGCCAATTAAATCTCAGTAGCAATCGGAATTATTCTAGAACTCTTTGCTTCTTCCAAATATAATATTATGAATTATTTTAAGCAACATACTTGAGCCTTCATCTCTGACTCTCTGCATACCTGGCCTGAAAGGGGGGGAAAAAAAAGTGATTTTTATTGATTTTTTCCTTTCCACATTTTTTTTTGCCGCTCCCTCCCTGCAGCCACAATGATCCTGTTCTTTCGGCTTAGGCGGCGCAAGGGCAAAAGCAATACCTGTTGCTGGGGGCGGCCAGTCGCCAAGCTCGGCAACGTGTGTGCAAAGGCAGCACAAGCACAGCCTGCATCCAACCCCATCCCGCCACAAAAACGGGCTCTGCGCCCCGCTCCACGCCAGCTCCGATGACGATTTCCCGAAAGAGTGCTGAGCGTGCTTTCCTGCTCGCCAGGGCGCAGAGTTAAAATGTCAGCAGTGTCAGTCCAGCCCCACACGCTGCCGGTGCCAGTCAGCAGCTCCGGGTGATTTTCTTGGCACAACACAGCATGTAGCAAAAAAAAATCCTGTCCTCGGCTCGAAGCAGAGGGATCCCTGAGTATCCACGGCTCAGCGAGATGCCTGATCCCGGCACTTAGTTACTTTGCCACGCGTTAACGAGCGCTTATGCAAGCGCCGATCTGAGAGCAGATATTCCCTCTGAAATGATGGCTTTTAACCTCCGATGGCGTTATTAAGACGTTAGTAAGGAGAAATGAAAGGTTTCTCTTTCACCACCAGGATGACATGCCCGAAGCACCGCAACACGCACAATGCTGGTGAATTCACGCTAGAGCATGCCGGCGGAATGGCAGCCAGATTTGGAAAGGGAAAGGGATGGAAATTGCTGATTTCGGCTCGATTTCTGCCGGTTAGGGCAGCCGGGCCCTGGACAACAAAGAAATCTCTGTTCCTTTTCGCATCATGCGGCAAACAACCGCCCGCGCTGCAGCTGAGCGCCTGAACAAAGGGACCTTTGGGGCAGCGCTGGGACCGAAAACATGCCCCGTAAGCTACGTCCCGGCGCTCGCCGAACTCCATCGCAGCACTGCAAACCCGGCTGCCACCGGGAACAGCCTCGGCTCATGAGATCAAACAGCTCCGATGCAGACCTCAAGGGCTGTCAGAAGTGAACGCGAACCCGGCGCCTAGTCTGAAATGTCAGTCCCACCACCAAAGTTCAACAAGTGCATTTCCATTTACTGCTGGACTCAAAGCCTTTAGAAATGTTTTTTCCTCTAAGCATTGCTATTTCATGCGCACCAGAAGGAGCTCGGATACTTACTATATCCCACTCACCAAAAATTCAGTGCAAACCATGATGAACAACAGCATTTTCTGGGACTGGCCGGTATGATTTATTTCTACGTGCTAAAAATTGTCTACCTACAAACCAAGAACACAGTTGTGGATTTTTCCAGCAGCATCCCCCTTCTTTTCAGCAGCATCCCCCTTCTCAGCAGCATCCAGGACAGCCAAGCTTTTCTACACGTGCTCCTGCTTGGGTTTGCTAAGACTGTCGCTTAATTTTAGAGGGCCAAATATGTTGCTGGTGCTGCTTCCACGGTGAGATCTCCTTGCCGCGTCGACCCAGTCCTGGGTAAGAGGAATGCAGTGGCAGGATGAGGGGAGAATCTGGTGGTGTGGGTCTGCATACATAGCTAATCCAGAAACAGCACTTGGAAGAGTAGGTCTATCCAACCCCTTCCACTTCCTCCACGCAAGCCATGTTTCCATGATCAGCTCGACTCCTCTCCACCACATATAACTGGTTTTTGCCCTCTCCTTACAGGAGGGTGGATTTATGCTGAAGAACCCCCAGTTGCTTTTGGAAGAAAACCCCAGAGCCTTTGCATGTAAATACCTCCCATACCATCTTTTCCATCTGCCCAGATACGCACGTGACTAATACAGAAGTCGACCCTGCTGCCTCTTGGCAGAAGCTGTGCCTTCACAAGAGTCCTCCCCATCACAGCGGGAAAGGGGAACAAGCCAAGAGCTTTCTTCTTACCTTGTTCCCCTTTCCCACTCTGGCAGGGAGGACCCTCATGAAGGCACAGCTTCTGTGTTTCCGACCCTCCTATTTATTCCAGGAGAACCAAGTCCTCCACTTGCACACACATTTTTCAAAGACTGTCTGCTGAAAAAAATAGTTTCACCCAACATGAGGCTCAGTTCTTCGGCTTTTACTCCAGACCTTCTCCAGAATCTGATGCCACCTGCCTGTGGTTCACCTTAACCAAGTCATTGCTACATCAAACTCTAAATTAGACATACTGCGTGCCTCACTATGCTGTTATCCACTAGTGTGCAACTGTGCTTGCCAAAGAGTTGATTTCAAGGAGATCTGGAGGCCCATGTGAGATCGAGTGCCTGGAAAACCTGGCAGTCTGGTCCCATTCGCTGCTGGGTGTCATCACTCTTATCAGCCCCATGTTGTCACTCAGCGGTAGCAAAGATGTGCAGGTCTGCCTTGCCCAAAGAACCAAATGCAATTTTTCTGTACTGTTTTTGCATGCCATGGTCTTGACCCCCGACTTTGCTGTAGACAGCTGTGTACACACTGCCAGCGAAGTACAAAATGCCATCAAACTCACATCAGTGACATTTTGAGTACCTTTAAAGCGATGTCAGAGATTACGCGAATTCCAGTGCCAAATGAATGAGGCTCCTTATTCCCTTCAGTCCCCACTGCCACAGTATCCTGGCTGAAAGACCTATTGATCCTCTGCCTCGTCTCCTTCCTTTTTCTTTCCTTTTGGTACAGATTTTTCCTTAGCTTGCAAACCCAGATGAGCTCTCAAGAGGAAGGGAGGAGAAGCGCATACTGCTGTAATCCTGAAGAGCCGTATCCCAGGCAAATACGCACTTGCTTAGTTCCTTGCAGTGAGATAAACTCTGCAATCTGCACACACCCACTAGTCCACTTGCTGTGATCCTTCCAGCTTTCCTTGTTCCACCAGGACCTGCCTTGCCCTGCCTCCCCCTCCTCTCCGCTGTAGGCAGACATCTCCTTCCAGCCATGTTCTCCCAGGAGCAGGTAGCAAGGGATGCCTCCACTCATTCCCAGTGGAAACAATGCCATTATCATCACCCACGTACAAAACAAACCTCAGAAGAACTTTCATTTTAACCAGAAATTCCCCACTTGGCAGCCCTGAAATTACCCTCACTGCTGCTGAACCATCCTGGTGCACCATCATCAGCAGGTTTTGGTAAAGTCTACAGGTGTGTACAGCCTTAAAGTTAAATGAACTGTGTTTCAGCAGTGGTAAAACACTAACTTCACTACGCACAAAACTTCAAAATAGCACTGCTGGCCTTTGAGCTGATCACACCCATTCAGAAGTGCTGGGCTTTCAGGTCTCCACGGGGTTTCAGAGACTCAGCCACTGCTTTGCTTCTGCCAAGGGGAAAAGAAATCTGCAGACTTCACTACGAGATCTTCTCTGCCTGACTGCTGGGAAGCATCCCAGTATTTCGCTGCAAAACAAGATGCCTGGAGCCCTCCTAAAATACCTGCAGCTTATCAGCTCTAAATAATAAGGAAGCCAGAACTCAATACCTCACAAATATTTATAACAAGAAAAACATTTATAAAAATTGTTTTAAAAAAGACTCTTTCTTAGTAAGGGTGTAGATAGTCTCCATCAGATGGAGTTTTCCATCTATATGAAATCAGCGCTGGTAAAAGCGCGATGCTACACATTACACCTATAGAAGCATCCATCTGTGCCTGCAGACCAAGGACCTGCACGGTGCCACAGGTTCTGCTAAAATGAATGGCAAAATCTCCCTGCAGACCCCGACGCCTCTCAGCCGGGCCTCTCCCCCACGAAGTCACCTCCAGGCAGCGCAGGCAGATGCTCGGTCTGGTTGTGCACCTGCCTGGCGGAAACCTCATCCCGCTCAGTCCTCGGAATGGTGCCGCCTCACCTAACCCAAAACATCTGCATTTGCACTGGGTGGTGCTAGCGGAGGAGCTGCAACTCCCCCAGTTACTCTGATTTAATTAATCCTCCCGTTCGCCAAGTGGAGATGATGGCTGGTGCCTCCAAAGGAACACCAGGGAAAGTCAGTGGGATTCAGGCACCTCACTCCCGGATGTTCCCTGGAAACAGAATGCCAAAAACCCAAATACAACCTCGGGTGTCTTCCAGCGGCACCACCGGGGACCTGGGGCCCCTCTCTGCTCCATGGGAACCGACATCTCCGGGGAGCAATTTCAGGATTTCCCTCCCCAAGCCTAAGACCTGTGTGATACCTGAGACTCCCTATGTCCTCCTCGAAACTCAGATAAATCAAGTCAGCACTTCAAAGGCACTCTGAGAGAACCCAAATTCCTCCAGGGACACGTGCAGCCCAGGCTGCTCACACATAGGCCACTATTTAAACACAGAAAATTCTTGGCTTTGTTTGCTTCTTTCCTTTCACTTATTATACATACTCTGAGGAGACAAATGGATTTTGTACAGCAAGCTGGTGCTGACAGATAACCAGACTGTCTGTTACTCCACAGCGGAGCATCCTACCTATCTTATGCCTAGTCCCTAGCTTATCTTTTCCGAGGCTTTCATTTACAAACGCTCATTTTCACACAGTGAAGTGCTTTTTCTGATCTTACTGCGATCAGAATTAACTGCTCATGATACCTATCTGGTCTAGACAGAGACACGCTGAGGGACTGTATGTTACCAACACAGACCTATTTTAAAAAATCTCCTTGTTACAAAAGCAGGACCCAAAATTAGGAGAGCTGAAACCATTTTAGATAAAACACTTTGGTCATTTGCACTTCAGTCCTGGTTTCATTTCCTGGCTCCGATGTACTGCAAAGCTGCTGCATTAGACTTCCCTTCACTGGGGGAAAGTCTGCAACATAAAAAAAACCTGTTGATCCTTTTTATCACTATTGCATAAAAGTATTTCTTTTCTATCCTAAAGCTTGCTAGCTTGAGGGTAGGGAATAGCAAAGACAGATTCAGAAGACCAGCTGGGTCCTTTTTTCCTCCAAAGGAAGTAGAGTAACTGAAAAATGAAAATAAAAGTGAGAAAGAAAGGGGGAGGAGGCCCAGAATTAAAACACCTCGGTACTTGCCCCTTTCTGCTCCTTGGTCCTCCACAGGGCAGATTTGCTGAGCTTTCCTCCACAGAGCTAAGGCTCTACAAAACGTTACTTCTTCCTCTGCTGTGACAGCATCATTTAGTTTTTCCGTCTCCTCCGTCACTCCCCTCCTCCCCCAGTTTCTCAGACACTACATGCTGGTGTAAGACCAACTGCCAGGAGGACGTCAAAAGACTTCACTGGGGTTCAGGCAGCCTCCATCTCTCCTCCCTCACCGGGGCTCACCGCTAACTCTGCCACCTGGCCAGCAGGACTCTCCGTGCTGCCGGAATTACTCCTGCTTCACTGCAAATTTCACACAGGACAAAAGCCCTCCCCATGGTGCTACCCTCTGTTTTGTGATCAAAAGGTAAAAATACTCTAATCACCAACTAGGTCCCTCTGCTTTCTCACCCCATCCCCACGCACATTTAGGACAAGATATGACCCAGCTGCTTTGCTTGCACCGTGAGGAGCAGACACACGCAGCAGGGTGAGTTGCAGAGACCCCTGACACCTCCCCCGGGGGAGCTGAATGCCACCTCCAGCAAAATATTCACATTTCTGAGCACCGCCTCCCACGAGACTGTTGTCCCAACCCCATCTTCGTTACCAGCTCCTCGTCACAGTGTTCAGCCCTCCCCACCCCGCGACGAGGCTCCTGGAGCTCATTCAAACCATGCACTGCCCATATGGGACGGAAAGCGCTAAAACACATTTCCAGGCCAAAAACGCTGCAAGTACAGCAACTTGACACAGCACTTTTCTGCAACAGGGTAAAACCGCGTCTGCCCTGCCACGAGGCTGAATCCAGACTCAAGATACTGAGATAAACAATCCCAGCTCAGCCCTCTGCAGGCAAGTACCACCGCCTGATGCCAAGAAACACATTTTGTTATGCAATTTGCAACTGAGCACTCGGTGGACCCTCCAGCTACGTCCCTGGAGCTTGGCGTGAAGCCCGTGCCTGCTCCTGTGTGCGCAGACCACCGCTGAGCCACCCACCGACCCCACCAGGCAGGACCTCATGCAGCCCCAGATGCAAACCCTTCCTCTGCACCAGGCTGAAGAGTTTAATCTGTCCCCGCTTCTACTTCTGTGACCCCGGGTCTAAAATCGTGAGGAAGATCCATACGCTAGACCTGCTCCCATCGATCGTTAAATTAACCATGGGGTTCTCAGCCTTCCCAGCAACTTCTCGTTTCTTTTCTCCCAAAAGCTGAACTATCTATCTCATCTGCTATTAAATTGCAAAGTGGCGCAGCAGGGAAAGGAAATGCTCCATTCATCCCAGACCTTCTGCTGTCCTGGGGTGGTAAATCGGTTTAATCCAGCAGGACATTTAATATTTTCATTGGGAGATCCTCGCATATAAGCGGTCCCTTTCCACTGCCAAGCGCCAGCGATAACCTCTGGTGGTGGTCTGGACTACTCGTGGACCCGAGATTTAGGGAGGAATGTCCCCACCGCCTGTTTTTCTGCCATCTTCAGGATGCACCGATCCTTTCGGAGGGACCAGCACCTGGGGGCGGGGGGAAATCCTGGCAAGTTTGTGAAGCCACCACCCTTCCCACCCCCAAGCAAATCCTCTTCAAGCGATCCTGCAAGAACACCCGGCCATGGCCACCTCCATGGGGGGTACCACCACGGCTCCCTGAGCCCTGTGCCCTTCTCCATGCCCGCAGAGCACACAGGCGCGACTGCTCCGCAGGCTGGAACGCTGCCTTCCCGCTCACACGTGGTCAGGCAGCATACTTTTAAGACACAGAGAACCAGGAGTACTGTCAAGAAAAGGTAAGTGACTCCCTGCTGCCAGCAAAAGGCACTTCAGAAGTTGCTGCTCCAGCTTCTTCTCAGTGCTGTCCTCCCCAGAGCTGCTATAATACCTTTGCTTTAAAATTTAAGAGGTGGGATAAAAGAAAAAAGTGTTGCAGAAGAGCTCCCAGTCCCTGTGATAAATAAAAGTTAGATAACAAAAAAAAAACCCCCGAGCGACTGAAAAAGCACAACCAAGCATACGGAGACACGCAACTCTGCACGAGCCCTTTTCACGTCGGCTGGTGGACTGCCTCCTTACCAAAGTAATCTGCCTTCGGCCGAGCATCCATCTCCTGCTCCAGGCGCTGGGTCAGGGCCTCCAGCTTCAGCTCGGCCGCTGACGGCCCTTGCTCCGGCTGGGGAAGGAGGGTCTGGCAGGGCAGCTTCACCTTCACCGCGCTGGAGCCCTCCTGCTGCCCGGCGTCTGACCGTGGGCCGCTTCCGCCCTCTGGGAAAGGCGGCTGTGGAGCATCCGTAGCCATCGGCCCGCGCGAGGCCAGGCGTGAGGAGCCCAGTTCGGGGCTCACACCGCTGCCGTTGGGCCGGTGGTTTTGACCGTGGGCCACAAAGTGGCCGGTTGGGCCAGGGTAGGCGGTGGCGTGCTGGTACTCCACGCTTGGGGCAGCGGGTGCGGAGCTGGGGGTGAAGGCCACTGGGACGCCCTGGTACCACCTCTGGCTGCTGTCCCCTCCGGCTCTAGGAACGCAGGCATCGGCAGGGCCCGAAAACCCCCGGTCGGGCTGCACCGAGGGGGTCGAGAAGGAGGAGGACCTCTGTTGCGGCAGGGCCCCCGGAGCCCCCTCCTCTGTCCCCGCCAAGGGTGCCGGGGGGGTCCGGGCATGTGAGAAGGAGGAGGACCTCTGGTCCCCACCAGCCCGCCTGCCCTCGCTGCCATTCTCCTGCCCACCACAGTAGGGCTGGGGTTCCCCGGAGCTGCCGGCCTGCTGCTCCCCACGTCCCGTGCCAGGCCGCGAGCTTCCCGCTCTGGGGATCCTGTCGGGCTCCGATTCCCAGCTCCGGCGTCCGGCCTGGCTCCCCGAGGCCTCGGTACGCGCCCCGCTCTCGCTGAAGCCACGCTCCCCTCCGTCGTACGGCCTCATGGTGGAGGCTGGGGGAGGCTTGGCACCCCGCGCCGCCGTCGGGCTGGGCCGGGGGGCGTTGAAGGCAGCCCCTCCGTTCAGGGCGGCCATCAGCATCTCCTCCTGCTGCTGCTGCTGCTGCTGCTGCTGGAGGTGGATCTTGGCCATTTTGGTGGCGAAGACCCTCCTGGTCTCCTCGAACTCGGGGTTGTTGCCGGCCGCTCTGTCCACCCGAAAGAGCCCGTCCTTGGAGGCCTCGTACATGTTGAGGTCTTCGATGAACTTGCTGGCTTCCAGACCCAGGTCATCGTACTTATCCATCCCTCCGCCGGCC
>VXBH01008522.1:269144-452834 GCA_013400035.1 Rynchops niger | reverse complement strand
TTCTGTACCAATGAAGTGTTTATACCAGGAAATTGCGTGGGTTTTCTTAATGTTGAGTCGTGGAGTGGTTCGCGACTTAAAGATCACCCCGGTCCGACCCCTCCTGCCACGATCAGGGACACCTCCCACCAGCCCAGGCTGCTCAAAGCCCCATCCAGCCTGGCCTTGGACACTTCCAGGGATGGGGCATCCACAGCTTCTCTGGGCAACCTNACCACTAAAGCATGTGCCTCAGCACCACGCCTACAAGCCTTCTAAATACCTCCAGGGATGGTGACTCAATCACTTCCCCGGGCAGCCTGTTCCAGTGCTTGATAACCCTCTCAGTGAAGAAATTTTTCGTAATATCCATCCTAAACCTCCCCTGGCACAACTTGAAGCCATTTCCTCTTGTCCTGTCGCTTGTCACTTGGGAGAAGAGATCGACCCCCACCTCTCTACACCCATCTTTCAGGTAGCTGTAGAGGGGGATAAGGTCTGCCTCCTTTTCTCCAGACTAAACCACTCCACTTCCCTCAACTGCTCCTCATAAGACTTGTGCTGTAGACACGCTTAAGTGAACATGACTAAAGGGCCCCAGCTCATTGCAAAGAGGAGGAGAGCCTCCACCCTGAAGAATAATAGCCACCCCTGGACACCCGGGATAACACCATCATCACAGCACCTCCAATACCTCTGTGAACCCTCTGGCATCATGGACAAGTTACCGCAGCAAGACCAACTCCAGGGACACTTAAGAAAGAAGCAGATGGGTGATGAAGTCAGAAAATTATAGTTGCTTTGCAAAACAGCGGCATCTGTCTGTTAAGCAGAGATTGGGCAAATCACTGGAAAGGTATAAGGACTGTGTGTAAAACCACATTCGGGACACCTCATGCACATGAATAAAGAATTACCCTTGCAATTCTGTACTCTGCGTCCCAGCCTCTCTCTGCAAAATTTTCATGACACAACCCAGCTGGGGGTGCTCGGAGGTCGGGGGGGTGCGAGGGGACCTCTGTGCCGGGCTGGGGGGAGAGGCCGGTTTGCAGGGAGCTGTGGTGCCTCTGACTAAATCGACTGGTGCAAGTTGATCCTGCGAGCCTGGGCACGTGTCCTGCATTCCCAGGACTTGTTGCTCTATTCTCCCCCAGGCTCCAGGAGACAGGGCCAGATGTTAAGGAACGTGGAAATTCGCTGCCTTTTAATAATCACGAATTGGGCTGTGACCAAAACCTGTCAGAAGCCAAAAAATCCCCTCTCCTTTTTGCCCGGTTCCTGTACAGAAATGCTGCTGAGCAGTGGAGGCCAGGTCTAAAATAACCCAACACTTCCAGCGAGTTTTGGCCCGATGTCCTTAAAAATCATGGCACTGGGAGCCCCAGGAAAATAAAAGTGTGTATCTTCTCCCCAAGCGACCTGGCAGGCTGGGAGCTGGACTGAAAGGCTCGTCCTGGCGATGACAGCCTTGGGCTCGAGCTTGAGCTGATAAGGCTTGATAAACTTTGGACCTGCAAAAGTTATCTCAGACATAGCAGAGGGTTAGAGACATGGTTTTATGGTTTCTGGGGAAGGCGGGAGGGTGGGGTTCCCAGCACAGTGGTCGAGCGGCTCCAGTCTCCGAGAGCCAGGGCAGGGGGAACCCAGCTGCCACTAGCCATGGCCTGATGAGTGTTAAAGGGGTCAGTAGTCCTGGAGCTTTCACGCAAGTGTTGGGAAAACAGCCCAATCTGTCAAGCAATCACACCTATCAAACCTTCCCAAGCCTTCCTCTGCAGGAGGGGCAAGGGAAGGAGGGGTGTTGCAGCTTCTACAGGCTGAGCCCCACAAACCCTGTTTCACTTTGGGTGGTGCCTGGGGGCTAAACCCCACTTTACACAAGCCCTACCAGTTCAGGATGGTTTAACTTGCATCTGGACATCCATCATGCCAGGGCTCTTTTGGCTGGACCGGACCGGGCTTGCCTCCCCTTTCAGGGCCAGGAGAAGATGCGGTGGCCCCCAGCAGCTGCTTCATGCCGGGCAGGTGTAGGCTCAGGCCACCAGTGACCGAGAGCAAAAATAACTATCTCTTTTGAGGGATTTGCCTGAAACCGTTGAGGCTGACGTTAAACTCAGGCAGGGCAGCGAAAGCCAAAACCTGAGTTTCAACGTCTACAGAGCATCCTCAGAAAGGGCTAGTGCAAGGCCACTTTTGACAACATCCAGAGTGGACGAGCAACGGATTGCTTGAATCCGTATTTGTGTGGCCGGAGAGAACGACAGCCAGGAAGCAGAGCAGCAGGTAGATGAGGATGGGAGTGTGAGTCCCACCACTGCTTCCCTCACGGGAGGAATCTGAGACGTTAGTGGACAAAGAGCAATTGGAAAGGAAATAACACATTGCTCTCCCAGCTTCTTCCCTCCTCCTCACCAAAGGATGTCAAGTTAATCCAAGGAAGGCACGCTCCTATCCAGCGTATCAGAGACTCAGCCAATGTCTATTGGGATTTTTTTTTCTGCACCCACATGGAGATGAGTCTCTTCAGCCCTCTAGGAAACAAACCCTTTGGTGGAGCAGAAGTATTTGGGACTAGAGCTCTCTATTTTCAGCTTTCAACAAACAAACCAAGGAAGAATCTGTAACTTCCCCCAGATCATAGGTTTTTTTTCTGAATTTCTTTTTTAAGGGTCACGCATACGTTTTCTGCCATGACTTTTTAATCTGTAATCTAACATCTGTCAGGCGTTTTACAGTCGGGCTCGCAGTAGCTCACCACCTTGGGACGGGGTGGGGGCGGGGAGAGTACAGCCATCTTGCCGAATGATGGCTCTGGATGCTGCTGACCTTCGCCAGCTCTGCAAAGTACATTTCCTTCCTATGCCAAAGCATCACATCAGCTGTCTGCAGAACAATGCGAGCGCGGACGACATGGAAAAGGCTGCCAAAGCCCTTTTGGATGGGGAACCGTCGCCCTGGGCTTGGCCTTTTTCCAGGCTCTGCACGCATGAGCAGACACTTTGATGGCGAGCGCCTTCGGAGGGGGATCGCAGCCGGGCCATCCGAAGGCATTTCGGCATTCCGCTTGCAATGCTCGCGGCGAACGTCCGGCGGCGAAATACCTTTGAAGTTTCATGCTGGGATTTACTCTTTCTGTGAGACTTGGGCTAGGGGTATTCCCAAGCGAGCAGATGATTAACTTGAACTTTCTGCCGGACCGGAGATGTAATGCCACGCTGACTTGCCGGCCCTTCTGCTGCCGTTAGATGTGGCCCCACAGTTTTATAGTCCCTGTGAGTTTTACAGCCCATGCCTATTAAGGTCTGTCATTACTGTCATAGCACAGGACCAAAATCTACATGCCTATCTATCTGAATTAATTTATTCTAAACCCTGTCCCTTGAAGAAAAAAAAAAAAAAAAAAAAACCACCAAAAACCCCACCACTGCTCATTTAATCTGTTTTTGTTCCTGTGGGCCAGGCTTACATGCTGCATTTACTCATGCAAAATAATGCTGACAACTTCTAACCCAGCCCTGCTCCACGTGGCGGTCGCAGCTGCCCCTGGGGCGGAGGCAGGCAGCAATATGGGGAAAAGCGGCCCCGTGCGGTGCTCCCCCATTTCAGCCCCATCTTGGTGGGACCACGATGGCCGTGGCCTCATGCCGGGGTGGCACAGCCCTCCAGGCCCGATGGCACGCTGGGGCAAAGTGCTGCTTTCCCCGGGCAAACAGGGAAGTCGTCAAGGAGAGGCGGGAGGGGATCGTCTGCCCGTATTTCTTGCTGCCGCGTTTTGGCTCTCATCGCAGAGAGCTGGAGAAAATGCAGATAGAGGCCCCCCCGCCTCCCACACACCTCCCAGATCATTTTCCTGTCTGTGAGAAAAACGCCCTCAGATTTTGAGGCATGACGGCAGCACAGGGCTGTATATTTTCTGTAAAAAGATGATTAGGAGGTGTCTGGGTGACAGCTTATAGCTCTCTCCAAAAGCAACTATCATATGCTCACTATTTGCAAGCAAACCATCGTGAGGAACCAGCGGCTGGCAGCACACCAGTTTCTCTGTGGACATTTCCAGGTCTATTCCCCGGTGCCTGTGCTTCCCCGGGGCCGTAGCTGTCCCGGGCAGGTCATTTCCCGCAGGAGCCTGGACTACACACGCCACTACAAATGCCTGAGATACGTGCTCTGGTGTCTTTTAGCAGGAAAGCAATAAAGCCTTCAGTGCTAGAATATAAACAGAATGAACAATTTATCAGGCAGAAGCCTTTCCAGGATGGAGCCTGCCTTGGTTCCGTCAGGAGCAAATGCATCTCTCGGCCCTCGCAGGATCGTGCCACAGCATCCCTGAATTCTGCACCGAGTCGCCCCAGGAAATGATGGACGCTCCCGCTGGCTTTCTAATAGAAGTTTTCAATAAATGTGCCATTTATTTGCACCAGCTGGGTGCTTGATATGCTACAGCACAGGGCTGTAGGGTAAATCGGAGGGTGTCAGAGGGAAGGATGGAGGGAGCTGGCAGCAGGAGGTGGGTCCGGGGGCGGCTGCGGGTGGGAATGCCAGGCTCAAGCCGAGGGCCAGGTTGGTGAATGGGACGCTGTGGAGGTAGAGAGGCTGAACCTCAGCCCTCTGCCCCCTGAAAAGTTTGCAGGAAGGTGGCAGGGCAGGGTTGGGAGACTTCATTCCTCCCCACCGAGGGTGGCCCAGGCACTGCTGCATTCCTCCGGGAGGCCTGCCCTGCCCTGCCTGCACATTTAACCCCCACATTGCGGGGCCGGCTGGGTCAGGGCAGAAATGGGTCCTGACTTGGGTGTTTTGCATCTGTTGCGGTACGACTGCCCACTACCGGGCATGATCTCTGCCGTAAATTAACTCTCAGAGTCATTTAATTAACACTAAAGGCCCAGAAGGGCCAGGGCAGCTTCTGGGACAGCTTTACAAGCTGCCTGTCTGGAGTGGTACGGGTGCTTCACAGCAAGGCTTTCAGGGTCACGTTCCTTAAATGACTGCACCCTGCAGCATCAGTTCAGCAGGGATGCCGCGGGCCCTGCTCCCAGGTGGGTAAACTGAGGCAGGGAAGGGTTGCCTGGCCGGGCACACCCTGGGGAGGCAAGAGAAGTCAAAGGATCTCAAACAGGAGCCCAGGCAGCAGCAGCAGAGGGAGAAAAGGCTGCAAATCCTGGAACTGCAGTGGGTCAGTCTCCCCATGGAAAGCCAGAGCCGGGTGCTAGGTGCTGGGCTGCTGTGCTGGGGGAGAATGCTCTTCGCCATCCTGTCTTCAGCATCTCCAGGTGCCATCAGCAGTGATGGAGAGCTTCATCATCGGTCCACCAGGCCAAACACTTGCTTTCGGTGGCATCTGGGTTGCACGGAAATAATGCAGGTGGCTTTGGTGGTCTTCCTACCCCTGCTCGAAAGAACATGGAATAGTTTGTTTTCTCCATTCTGCTAAAAAGGGCCTTTTATCAGGACAAGAACTTGCCTGGAGAATTTTCCAGCTCCGTTTTCCCTGCCTCTTTATCAGCGCATTAACACAAAAGGCACAGTGACCTGTTTAACCAACATATGTGGCCTTTAGCAATCCTCGGCTGGAAGCACTCCGCAGGTCAGACGACATCCTGCCATCGCTCATCGGCCTCACGTGGCTCGGTGGACTTGGAGTGGACTCACCAGATGCGGTTGGTGCATCCACCCCGTTCTTCCACGCACGTCCTAGGAGAAGCTCTCTGACTAACAGATGTTTTGAAATGCTCTTTCACATGGGAAAATTGGGAAGTATATATTTTTATTGCACCCTTGCTATTTCATCCAGCCACGTGGATCTCCAGGGATGGAGACGTACTTAAGAAAAATATTCATTCCTAAAAGCTTCTACAGTTGGTTTTTTTCACAACACTTTCTTGGCTTGGCCAGCTCTGCAACGTATGCTCATATTTCTCTTTTGCAGCAATTAGTGAGATTTGCTAATTACGCTGCTGTGTATTTAGAGACAATTGATTTCCCTTTGTGGCAGAAAACAGTTTCCCTGTTATGCCAATTCTCTTAATCTTCATCAAAAACAAAGCCAGGAATGCCAGCAATGTGTCACGCTCCTTTATTAAATCGCTCTCTTTACTGCCCCGGTTATGTGTCCTGTGTTTATTATTCCTGATCAGCGCGCTGGATCACCTACAGCTGTTATGACTACACGTATTTCGCTTCACGTTATTTGTTGGCACCAGGCACAGTTTCTGGAGAGCAGCTCCCCGTGTGCGGCAGCTCGCGCGTCTCTTCTGGCAGCGGGAGGTGGGTGTACGGGGAGAACCTTGGACCTCTCAGGCTCGGTTTTGGCACGTGTCAAAAACTACTGGTCGATAAGAAAGTTCAAAGCCTTAAGATGTGAGTATGTGCCTTCCCCTTGCAACCGGCCCAGGGAGCACGCTCGTATCTCAGAGAGCAAGCACGGACACACGTTTCCCTTCATGTAAATGTATACGTTCTAGTTAGAGTTATACCAAAGAAGATCAAGCTCTTCAAATAAAAGAACTTCTTACGCCCTACATGTCCCAGGCTGAGTGTCACAAGTGCAAGCAGACAGAATATGGATATTTAGCTCATTATACTTAAGCCTTTCCCATTTACATGTTCCTTTGCTGAGTGACCAATTCCACGGCCTAAAACAGAGAGCGAACTGGCGTGATGGGGGCAGATGAGCATCCAAGGAAATGTCCTGGATCTCCAATATCACGGTGTATTTTTGATGGGATTTCTGTGATCAAAATCTCTCATGGGTTTGGGCCACGTTCACCTGACAGCAAATACAAGCATCTGCTTGGCGTCGCCTGAGTTTCACAGAATCACAGAATCTTCATGGTTGTAAAGGACCTTTAAGATCATTGAGTCCAACCAAACAACCTACAGTCTCTGCCACTAGAGCATGCCCTGAAGTGCCAAGTCTAGACGTTTCTTGAATACCTCGAGAGATGGTGACTCAACCACCTCCCTGGGCAGGCTGTTCCAGTGCCTGACCACTCTTTTCAGTAAAGTAATCCCTCCTAATATCTAACCTAAACCTCCCTTGCTGCAACTTCAGACCATTTCCTCTGGTCCTGTCATTATTCACTTGGGAGAAGAGGCCAACACCCACCTCTCTCCAACCTCCTTTCAGGTAGTTGTAGAGGGCAATGAGGTCTCCCCTCAGTCTCCTCTTCTCCAAGATAAACATGCCCAGCTCCCTCAGCCTCTCCTCATATGACCTGGTCTCCAGACCCCTCACCAGCCTGGTAGCTCTCTTCTGGACACGCTCCAGCACTTCAATGTCCCTCTTGTACAGAGGGGCCCAGTCTCTCACTGCCGACACAAAGGCTGGCAGATAGAAGAAGAGCCACCAGGACTCCTCTCTGCCACATCGCTACACCCAGGCAAAAAACCTCCTATTCAGAGACACCCCCCCCCAACAATTTATAAACCCAGGAAAACCTGTTCAAACTCTCTGACTACACATAAAATGAGAGCTAATTTTATGTGGAAGATGCAACTCTCCAGGGGTGAAACCAGACCTGAACTTTTCCACCCAAGACTTACTTGAGTGAGAGAAAGGCCGCGAGACACAAAGGTCGTGTGTGAGCCAAGGCCTCCTGGGACAGACGGGATTAGGGAATTGCAGAATGCTTTGTGGTACCGGAAAGTCACTTTAATCAGGAAAGGGAAAAAAAATCCAACCTCTCCTCCGTGTGTCAGGCAAGATCTCTTTTATCATCTGGGCTGCAGATGAGAGCTCTGATCCCATTCCCTCCTGCGCAGAGCTAATGCCCCAGTTCAGTTCTTCTCTTGCGATGGCTGGGACATGCTAAAAACTGCCTCTGATCTACTGTGATCCGCTCTGTGCTTCTTCTTTGAGACGTAAACACCATTTCCATTAAAAAAAATAAAAATAACACGTCTGTAGCTCCAGCAACATTTTTTAAAGTCAAAAGTGGACATTATCTGGACTGATAGAAATCAGTGGGCTAGTAAGTGTATTCACCACTCGGGTTCTGGTGATAGACGTGGCTTCCCGTGCAAGATTTCTCCTGCAGTGCAGTTCTTTAATACAAAATTAGCTAAATCCCTAACACGAGGGAACTCAAGAAATAAAGCAGCAGAAAAAGCATCCAGCAAAACCAGTGTACGTACTGTTCCAAGCTGGTAAATATACATAAATAAAGCCCATCCCCTCTCTGTAAACTGCAGCAAGTATTGCAAAACTAGAAAAAAACCCCAGTGATTTCTCCCCCTGTCCTCATTTATAGCCAAGCTTTTAGAAAAATGTTACATACCGCAAACTTCCCTAGGAAGGAACAACCAGCAAAGTGCTAATTAACATTCTTTCTAGTTCATGTTGGTTGTAAAAAGTTTAGAGAAGGGGAATAGCTTTCTGTGAGGCTTTGCACTGAAGAAGGAGAGACAAAGAAGAGAGGCTGTGTGACCTGCATTATCCATGAAATGTCTCCCTCCACGAGAAACAAGCAGGCTTTTACAAAATCAGACCAGAAAAAGTCATCGTTAACCAGATGTCAGCTCTAAGGCATTACTTTAATGCGGTAAATTGCAGAGAGAGAGCACAGATTTGATTTTCACCAAATCTCCGTTTGGGATTCGGGTGAAGGGCATGGAAAAAATACATCCTTGTTCAGTGACGCCCTTGTATAGGATGTTGTTCAAAGCGTAGGTGGGACAACCTGGCTAGAGAACTTCCTTAGGGAGCGACCCAAGCTGTAACACTGTTCCTTAATGTGATGTAAAAAGCCCTATTGCCTTGCTGCAAAGCAGCATTGGTGTGTCCGTGTCATCGCAGTCACTGGAGATAGCTACGAAACACCCACGCCTAACAACACATTTTTCTACACTGGGGTTTCTTCCAGCACGTTACACTGTCCCCGTCTCCCCGGCATCTGAGGTTCTTTGCACGAGATCAACGGCATTAGAAAAGCACTCAGTGACATCTCAGGACTTTGCCAACTTCTATTTTTCCAGGATGAGCGTTTGAAGGCTGGACATCTGGGAAATTCAGTTACATGAACGATTTTGGGGTAGAAAGCATACCAATAATTCTGTTCTAAGTTTTGTATTATTTAAAATAGGAACTCGATACAGACTGGATCAGTGCAGTGACCAGTGTTCTATGACGGTAAGCAACAGGATGCAAGGAATGCCCCTTCTGTGTCACAGATCTGTTTCTGGGAGTAGTTTGTCTTGGGTCTATCCCACTGGATTTAACACATCTCCCATACCTTTGTCTCATCACTTTGTGGAATAAGGACGGTGGCACCATATCCATTTTAAAGCGTGTGACAAACACAATGCAGTTTGATTGATGGCCCATCAGCGCCTTTCCCTCTCACTCCTCAAGTATCCCTGCCCTGATTTAAAACTCCCATACTGTTCAGCCACTGAACTCTTCAAGGACACACCATCTGTGACACCGCTTTGTACCACCTTCAGCACAAAGACGCATCTGTACCAAGACACAAGTAACAACAGTTAAATAAATGAGAGGCATCTGCAATAAGTTATTTTAAAAAGGGTTGGTAACAGGTTACAGCCTGCGCCTAAGTATCCGTCCCATCTGGGCACAGGCCAAACCTGTGAGTCACAATTATCATTAAGACAAATGGCAACCGAGCTTCAGAGCAGGTCAACCTTATGAGAAATGTCAGCAGCTGTCAGGACAACTGCACAACTCCACAGCTGGCACCTCTTGGCGTCTTTCAAACATACACTTATACCAGGGGATTAGGCTCTGTCAGACTTACTGCATCATCTCTCTCGCTCGCTTTTTCACCGCCTTTTTTGTACCCTCTAGACCACACTGAATTTCAACTTACTGTAAACATGCTGACCGTACGCTTTTTGTGCAATTGCTGTTCCCTGCTTTCCCTTTTTTAGCGTGTAGAAGTCCATTCCTTATTTTGATTTTTGCCTGAATCACCAAGTGACATCTACAATTCACTTCCTCTGGCAAGAGCAAATACCCGCCAGTGCTAACAGCAATAAACACTGTGGGCTGCTGCTGGGCCCTGGAGTGACTGCAGCCTTTGTTTAAAGGCACCTCCGTAGGGCTGCCGGGCTTACAACATCTTCCTTCATCCTTGTAAATTTTAAAAGCTTTTATTTACACCAAACATGTCACCTTCTCCCCAAAGAAAAACTTGGTTAAAACGGTTCCACAGGGTGCGTTAAACTTTCATACAGGAAAAAAGCGGGACTATGCTGTGCTGTGGATTTTACTTTAAAAGATCTCTTTCACAGTCCTTTTAGGAGCTTCTGAACAGGAGTTTTATGAATTTATAACAACATATATGTCAGGCAGACACTGGAATTCAAATTATTTTAACTCCAACTAAAGGCCTGTGTTTGAATGTCTGAATGCATTCCTTTGTGGCTGAGATTTTTGGATTCTTAAAACTGCAAAGACCATATCTTCATTATAAATATTCCATTTCTTAGTCATTCTGGTGTCAAAGGACTGCTGAAAAGAAAATCTGTGTTAAGTGTGCTCCAGGAGGAAGGAGGAATCAGAGTTTTGTCACAGAAACGGGGATGCGTAGAATCGACTCTGCTCGCTGAGCCTGGCATCTCTATATGCAGCTAGGTTTCCAGCACCAAAAAAGCTTAAAATCAAACCGAATATCCTTATTGCTTAGATCGTACTCGCACTGCAATGCGATCTATCTTGATCCTAGTTGCTTAGCATCTGTTGGATTTACTTACTGTTAAAAGGGAGATTGTTGATGGGTTCCTTTTAATCTCATACAGAGTCTGGAGGACGGCTGGGCTGGAGGGTTAACAGTCCTCTGTATTTGCCTCCCTGGTTCTTATTGCCCTTCTTTCCTGTCAGAATGGCTCATAAATGGCTGGCTTATTGGACTACTTAGTTTAATGGCTGTTAAAGAAAAGACATTCTTACACAATGAACCCTGTAATTGTCTCTTTGGAAACCCTTTTTCAAGCATTTGCTAAATGCAATAAACATTTCCATGTGGATATAGCAGCAATGCAGTGTAAAAATAAAATGGTTGAAATGAGGCATGAGAATGGCTGTGTTTTATGAAAGTCTGATTGATTTTTAGAAACATTATGGCTATTTCCACTTAATGAACCCCTCAGAAAAAAACCAGAAAGAATTTCAATTCCAGTTTTACGATCTAGGCACTACAAGAACTAGGAGTAGAGGCAAAAAGTATGCTTGCACCCCAGCAGCTGACTCTTTCTCGAATCCCCCTGAAAGTCTCCGAGATGGCTCCTGTGTAAGAATTACCTTCCAATCTGTTCTGTGAAGAAACAACTGCCAGCACTTTGCTGAAGTTGAACTTCTCATCTGTGAGCCAACAGAAATATGCCAGCGAGGAAGGAGGGTCGTGGCTAAGGCAGGGCTTGGCTAAATAATCTGACCTTTTTCTTGGCTTGGCTCCGAAATGTATGTGAAATGTATCAAACCAGCCCATTCTGGCTACCTGCTGTGCCCAAGGCCAGTGCTAAACAAATCCTTTCTTGAAATTAACGCTCTATAGTAATGTTTTCTTGCCACTTAAAATGTTAGCTAATGTTAGGGTACCTAAACTGAGAATATAGGGAGGAAAGACTGACTGCAGTGCACCTAACATTTGGTGTAGCACATACTCAAGGCTGTTGTTTAGTTCTGGAATCATATTTATGCCTCTGCATTTAGCCAAGCCAACTTTCCAATAGGATGTATTCCTGAGGCTGACACTAAATCCCTGCGCTTTTCTATCATTTACATTCCGTTACAATCATTTAGTTCTTCTGCGCTTCATTCTCATTCTCCTGACAGAGAATACAAACAGCATCTCACCGTAACCCAATGAGAAACTTTAATTCCACGCATTTCTCCACGCCAAAATGAAGATTTAGCAGCAACCTGATTTTAATTCCATTTCTTCACCACTGTTACCTGAGATTTAGATAGCCATAACTGGTATTTTTGAACTGCTTTCATCTCAAAAGATTCCAGTTCTCTTTTACAGCCCAGCAGAGCCTTTGCTATTCTTGCACTAAGAAGTTGATAAGGGCAGTTCTGGGAGACAGAAAGGCCTTTTTAATGGTTCGTCCCTGGAGATACTTGACTCCAAGTTCACTTTGAAGAACTAGCTCGTGGACTTCTTCAAAATTGCGGGCTGTTTGCTGAGGCACAAAAACTTTACCGCAAGCTTTGTTATTGATCTGAAAGAGACATGAAAACAAGAAACAGCGGAAGTTACTAGACTGATTTATACAATTTCCTTTCCTGAATCCAATCCATCTTGATACATGGGGAAGTGGAGAAAGTGGACCAAACTCTCTTTTCTCCAACACCAAACTTTCTAAGTGGAGGATAAAATTCTTGGTACCTGCTGTCCCTCTACCAAAAAATATGACTCAAAAAACCCATAAAAACCTCTTGACTCACGATACTCAAGGAAATCTGAAGAAGTAGGAAGTCTTAGTTTTGAAGATAGCAAGCAGCATGTGACTGTGCAACGTGGCAATCTTTTAAGTTTAAAAACGTGATAGTTACACAAGCTGAACAATGAAAGTGAACATAATGGTTTGTCAGGTGGGAATCTTGGGTTGCACATACTTCTAGGCTGCAATTTATATTCTCTACAGCTAGGCGATTCCTTACAGGGATTCAAATGCAAGATTTATTACAACAAAAATATTTGTGGCTGAAAAGATAGCTGAAAGATTCATCATTGCTCATTTTTAGAAAAATAGGCTTTAACTCATTATATGTTGCATTCGCACTAAACGCATGACTCATCAAGCCAACGCCAACCACAAAGATGACAGCCACTTGTAAGGTAACGCTTTCCTGTGTGTGGCTGGTTTTCAGAGCAGCTCACATACTGGTTTTGCATCAGCAGGGCAGAATCGTGTAAGTAAAACTGAGTAAGGCCTTCAGTGGGAACCCACCTTAATTTATAAAACGGTCTTGAAAGTCTTTTCTGTCATCCAGTAAGAGTAGGTAACAGACAGAGACTACAGAGCGTTACCGAGTACCTTTCTGGAATTAGCATAAAATTCATTATTACAAAAGCTTTCAGATTTACATGGAATACTTTCAGTGGATTAATGAAAAGAACATCAATCCTGCATTTAGCAAATGAAATAATTTGAACTTTTAAATCCAGTTCAATCAAATTACTTGCATAAAAATTTGCTGCACGTGGTACAGATCTTTGACCTTTAGACATCATTGTAATGAGTTTTCAATCATCTGAAAGTAACATGTGTTGCTTCCTACAGCTTGGACGTAAAAATGCACACAGCTTGGTTTTCCCCTGGACTTTATCCAGGATACATGTATGCAACGTACTGCAAATGAGAGAGATCTACTTCATTTATCTAGTTTGTATTTTATTTAAAATAAAATCATCTGTGTAATTGTCTGAGAGAGGAAGTTGGGACAGACTTAAGGAACAAGACCAAGTCTCAAATGTAGCTGGGAGTAATTTCTGCTTTTTTACTAGACTTGACATTCATTTGCAGTGATAATGTAAGTAGGCTTTTAATTATTCCTACATGCATCCCAAATGTGGTATCCTAACAGGCTGGCTGTGTTAAACTTTGCCTATGGTACCTCATGCAAAGTAAATTCCCTGAAAAACACAGAAGAGTTCATTTTTAAAGCTTTTGTGAAAAATAAATACAAGTAGTTCTTTTTGACAGGGCACTTCAGAGAAGAAATACATTGCACAAGAAAAAGAAAATGGTAAAATCCGAACAGAGAATATAAAGCAAGCCTGCGAGCTCGCTGCTAGGACACACAGACGGCAGCTCCAAACTATGCCTGGTTAGTTAAAATGTCACTCATTGTCCTCCGTGATGCAAATTAATATGTCCCAGTGGATGGATGTTGGCAAGGGGAAACGTGCTACAACTAGCCTGTTTGGTGCTGTGCTCAACAGAAAAGCCAACCAGTCTAAATCAACACAGTAAATAAACGGTTGTGTTTTCCCAGAAAGGTCGAGGAGCCCAGGAGACCTGGCGCTGTGTACCTTCCCACAGCATCTCTCCTCATCTTCCCACACCGTGCTGCGAGCCGAGTCCACAAATCTTATCAAATGGCAGATTGGTTACGCGTAACAAGCATCCTATTCATGTATCCTTTTTGTTGCGGGGTTTGATTCTCAGCAGGACAAATGTCTTCTGCTATGCCTCCCTCTTTCTCTCTGTATCTCACTAGACCAGCATAACCCTGGCAACTCCAGGTAAAAGTGCCAGCACAAGAAACTCGGGTGCTGGCAGCCTTGTTTCTCTCAAAAACCTTCATGGCAGACTGCAAGAGGAGAAACAAATGAGGCTTTGGTCCTTTCTTCCCCTGAGGAAGGAACCTGCCTTTTTTTTTTTTTTTTAATTTCGACATTTTAGACTCTTTTGGATCTAGAGGGAGCTAGAGAAGTGATGAAGGACGAAATAAAATCACAGAAGACTGAAAAATAAGCACCTGGAGAATGTGGAGAGGAATTTTTAGTTCAACTCAAATGTTTTTTTATCATTGATGCATAAACCTTCTGAGAAGTAAAAAGAAAAATAAGTATCAGTGCAGTTTTAGGTCTTCCACATACTCCAAAGCAAGAAAAATGACACAAACCTAGCTTATTTTTAAAACAAACCCATCTGTTACAAGACCAGAGCTGCTAACAGTTCTGCACCACCTAGAAAATGTGAGAAATGCTAGTCAGAAGTGTGGTTGTAGGATGAAATGCACGCTGTATTCGGGTCAGATTTTTCACAACATTAACAATACATGGCACGATTGAAAATATTCAACCTTGCAGTAACATTTAGAACAACAGGTACCATGCATATGCAGTGAACTTAAATGTCTTTCTCGTAGGCAATCTGTATTGTATCAGCCAAGGATGGAGTGAGTTGGCTGCTTTTGCTGCTTTGGGTTAAATATGGCAAGACATAACTCCAGCACAGACAGGAAATAATGAAGTATTTTGTGTCAAGAGAAATAAAACCATAATGTCTCAGCAGGCAAATCCCTGGCAGCCTGAGGCGGTTTGATGTCTTGAGAAGAAAAGGGTTGTGTCCCAAAGACTCAGTGTGACTGTGCAGCCTTGTGAAGAGACACTGCCTCTTTGCAACTAACCAATTCCTCCGTATGTCAAATGTTTCTTGGTTTAATGGGGGCAATTTATTTTTACAGCCATACAAAAACGTACAGTGTCTACAAGACTTGAAAATATTCACATTTCTGATGATTTCTCCCCACTTGTCTGTATTTCCCTTTTGCCTTACTCTTTCAGGAGAACGCCAGTCGTGTGTTGTTGACATCCCCCCCCCCGACTTTGCACTATTTTTAAGAATTATTCCCGATTCAAAAAAGGAACTTGTCTCTTTGGTCTTACATTCACTTACTTTCTCAGAACTAAGGAAGGGGTTTACATACATAATATTCTTCCATGAATATATGGCTGAGCACACAGGTTTTGCTCTTTCTCTTATTAAAGGGCTTCTATACAAGGCTATAGCTTTGGCAAAATTATTCAGGAAAAGAAAGAAAAATAATCTTCATAATGGTTGTTTAAAGTAAAATTAATGTTTATTCTTCTGTTTTCTTATTTGACAAAGAAGTTTTAATGTTAGCAGAAAAATAGCAGTGAAATGTTTACGTGTTTTTATATTCAGTTGTACAATCTTAAAATCATCGAGTTCAGAGTTTTCCTTGTATTGCTGAAGTTTTTATTTTAAAGATATGTTTAATAACATGTTTGCTTTAACCACAACTGCAAAGAAGTTTCTATAATTACATAGTTTCTCATTCATGACTTCCTTATAAACTCAATGCTGGAATTTAAGATGTTTGCTAGCTGTGCTTGAAGGTGAAGGTTTATTTTAAGCTTGAGCAAAGTGATTATACCTCAGTGAAGATTTTTGTGGATATATGACCTTTTTACTGGTATAAATAAATGGTTATCACTTAAAGAAAGAAGGAAAGAAAGCAAAAAAGCAATAAACCCACAGTGAATATTAGGCTAAGTCTGCTATTAACCCCAGCTAGGACTTGAGTTTTTCTCCTGGGCTTGGGAAAAGATGCCAATTGAAAATTTCCTCCAAAAAGACATACTCTGTGGCCTCTGCTAAGGATATATGCCGAACGTTAGGAAAATTAGTATTTTCGCAGCATTTCTCATTCTGTTCAAGTGGACTGACTGAGAGATCTGGCAAGATATGAAATTATTTGCCAAGATACTTTGATTAAGGAAATCTACAGCAACATGACTTCCCCTAAATGCAACCAATCTCTTCCCTCCTTAAAAAAACTAGCTGAACAAAAATAACCCAACTGCCTCACTCCTTCTACCCAAAGGAGCTAACAGAGTGAAGTACAGATAAAATCCATTGCTTCTGTTTCTCTCACACACGCACAGAACACGCAGTTTTACACGACCAAATGATATTTCTTCCTAGAGGCTCCATCTCATTCAATGTCCAGAAACACAAAAAGTGTTTAAGTTGAAACATTTGATTTAATTTAAAACATTTAAGTTTAGAATGTCTGCATGGCAAACTAAAGGTTATTCTTTGGTGAACAGGTAAAAAGGCAGGAGTCCTGCAGAGGTAATAGTAGGCAGCTATTTAATCACAGACTATCATAACACCTGAACCTGAAGAACTTGAATGCAATTTGCCGGGGAGTCAGTCGATGGAAGAGCTGAGGCACCACTCATGGATCCCACCCCCTTGGCTCCAGGCAGTCCCTCTATGGCCTGCAGTGGCTCCATCTAATGATAAAAGCTTTATGATGCCTGGGAGCATGCTGAATACAGACTAGTTAGAGATGTAGGAAAAAAAGACAGTAAACTATACGGTGCATGTGCACATACACATGTTGGAAAATTACAGGTTAACTAAATGTAGTTTTATGTCCACCCTTCTACTGATCTACCAGTTCTTTCCCTAGACCACAAAGGTGGCGGAGCTCAAAGAGAAACCAGAATGCAGTTATAACTTTAGCAAAGATACCTGGTTTTCCTCAACCCCATTCCTGCAAATATGCTCTGCTGAAATGTGCCACAAGTTCAGCTCAAGGCAGATGGGAAGCATCGTTTGGCAAAAATCATAGCAACTTAAACCAGTTTATGACAGATTCTATTAGGCAGCCATAGCACTACAGGTACCACAAGAAATGTCACCTGATTATACATTTTTGTACAGGGCCAAGATCATAAATGCACTGTCAGGCAAAAAATCTGGAGGGACCTGTATTTTGATGGCAGTTTTGACTGTAAAGTCCTTATCCACAGCTGTTCATTGGTCAAATCTCCACAGGTACTAATATGTGGTCACTCAAAAAGATTTATATTTAGATCATCTCCCCTCCAGATTACATTTTTTCATTTAGGAAACCATTTAAATTACTCAGCACAATGGTAACTGCAGCTTCTCTTCTACATGACCTTTCACTGAGACATCTAAGAAGGGAACTGACTTTCACAAGAGCAGAAATTTTGTCATCCTCTGAGCTCATAATGCGTTAATTGACCACCACTGAAAATAAATGAAAATGCTCTTACCAGAACAGACATCTCCACAACATCTGATGGCTGAAGGTACTCTGGGTCTACTTTGGGCCAGGACTGATGCAGCACGTCAACATCCCAGTGATGATGAGTACAAAGTTTATTCTGCATATGTGCCAAACCTGGAAAGTGAAACCACTCAAACGTTCAGGTCTGCTGTAACCAGAACACTTTGTCTTTGGAATTTGCTCGATTAATAAGATCAGAATAAAGTTGACTTTAAAAGCAAGTCCCTTCGGAGGAAATAACATTGTTTACATTAGCATACAGCACATTATAAACAGAGAGATACATCTCTTTGAAGCGCTTGTTTTATAGCATGCGTAGGGATGCTAACATGAATGTTGTGGGCACATTTTAGATTTGGATTAGCAGTCCAAAACTTTGCCAAAAGCACAGAAGATCACTGTTCATTATTTTAAATTGTAATACTGCAACACAAGCTGACCTCTACTTCTAGAAGTCAATCGTAATACTGTCGGGGGGGGGGGTTCAATAACACCACCAGTTTGATTAAAATTTCACTAACAACTCAATCAAAATGGTACACAAATATGGCTTATTATTTTACTATCTGTAATATGCTTGGCAGTTCCTAAATTTGCAAGTGAAGCTACCTGCAAGATTTTCTTATATTTTGTGAATTCTCTCTTTTCTCAGAATTTAAAGGTGCTATGTAGGAGTACCTTGCACCGCTTGCTGTCCTTCTGATGATACGTACATTATGAAACATTTTATCCTTTGATTTAAAAAAACCTCCTAAAATGTCTATAAATGATCTCCTTTTACGAAATAGCCTTTGCTCTCTCCAAGACAATTCATTCTTGACTTAAGTAATAGAATAGGATGCAATTCATTCTGAAGCTGCAATCTCTAACTAAATAAAAGCTTCTGAGTGGGATTTATGTTGCTGTTAACTCCAGCTGTAGGACAAAATAAAAAGATTTCACATAACAGGAGACTGTCAAATATGATCAATATTGATGATGATTGCTCTTGTGATTCTCACAAAGCCAGGGGATTTTTAAATGAAAAACATTCTCTGTGGATGAATAAGAACAGCGACTAAAACTTTTTATAAGCAGATGCTTCATCCAGAACTGCAAAATGTATTTGAAAACTCATCTGGTTTAGGGCAACTCCAGCAAGAGCGTAAAGAAAACCCATCAACACAAGATTCACTGTTGAGACTGAAGTACCTGAAACTGTTCAAAACACAGCACAATGGCAGACGTGCGTAATACATACATGAATTTACCCATCTAGATTGCTTAGACTAATACAGTGAATAACAGCAAATAGAGACATAAAAAGAATGCAACTTCCTCCAGGAAAACCAGCCTGATTTATGTCAGCACTTTTTCAGACAAAGCATTTTGGTAAAATGACACACAGACTTGCTATTTGCTGAATGATTAAGAACGGGGCAGTGAGGTGGGCCAGTGGGAGCTATTTCTAATGGCAAGCAAACACGTGCACATTTCCTAAGAATAACAACTAAGCCACAATCTTATTAGCTAAATAATTGATTAAAAGACTTCAATGGATCTGGTTTTGTGCATTTTTTTTCTGTTGCGACAGTAGCTCATAAACTGAAAGAGCGAAAGATAGGAACTCAAGCAGAAAAAAAAAAAATCTTCGCATTGGTGATTCATTATCACGATGACTTTAAAGACAACAGCTGCTAGATTCTTCCCTTTTTGGCTTTTGAACATCCAGATGAGCTCATTTCTTTCCAACTGATCACATGCCTTGTGGCTGAAGCATGCATATGGGCCACTCCTTATTTTCCTGTTGAAGTATATTCTTCAAACTGTTTAAAAACCACTTTCTGATAGAAGTCAAGAGCTTCTATCTACAAAAGCAAAACCAGGGTGGCTTTTAATCCCTGTGGAGGCTCACAGTCCTAATAAATCTACTAATAAAAAAAATAATTTAAATGTATTCTGAAGCAGATAAAGTGTGACTAGCAAAATGTCTATCTTTTGGTGCATTTTCTTGCTACAAAATGAGCTATGAGCTCATCCACATTAAAAAAAAAAAAAGTGCAAAAGTCAACAGAACTAGTTTCAGAAAACAGAGTTTGTCAGGACACCAAAACGAAGGTTTTAGTTATGTTGCATGTTTGGCTTCCTGCCTTAATTCACATTTTGTGAGCTGTAGAGCACAGAAAATACAGTAATTTGGTTTCCATTTTCAAAATGCAACACACACAAAACCCGAAACTTCATTGCTATGATCCAGAATGGTGATGGTCCACTTGGCAGGACCTGAGCAGACCTCTCCTCCAGCCTTCACACTTGATTTTGAGACTTTACACAAAAGCACTGTTTGACAAGTTAAGAACAAACCACTTCACAGACTTTTATTCTGAAAACATTAAAAACCTGGTTTACTGTCTTATTGTACTGGAAGTCACATAGTGAAGTGCACGTTATGAAGCACCATGCATTTTGCTTTACGTTTCTTGACGTATTTTGCTTTTATGGCTATAGATTCTCTTGCAGACATCGGACAAAAAGCCATCTGAGTATATTTTTTACTTACTGTAAGCCGTTTACTTATACGTACCCATCTGTACATCCATACAGGACAGATCAAGGACAACACTTAGGCTCAATCTGAAGCCCTGATCCTGCAATTGGATCTGCTTCAATGGACTTTTACTGACTAGCAAGCTAATACTCAAACAAGGTTTCCCTAACGAGTAGCTCACAGCATTGGAGCCCAAGTTAAAACCACAAGTTAAATGTCTATTGTATTACTGTAAACGAGTGAGTTGAGAGAAGAAGGGGACGGGACAAGTCTGACAACATTTCAGCTCGTGACAATGTTATATTAGCATTACGTGAGTATTTCATAAGCATGATGCTTCCCCTAAGGTGCTATTTATGTGGGGAAGAGCAGATTCTCATTTTAAAGATTTAAGAAAGTAGTTGTGGAAGCAATCACGTACCAGCAAGGTAAGTTAGAACAGCAAGGTAATTCTTGTCTTACAGAAAAAAAGCACTAGAAAAAAAAAAATCTGTAAAATTCCAGCAACAGCGCAGCTAGTTTGACACAAAATTATGTAGGCAAGATAAAAAGATGTGATTATGGAGTAAACTGAGTAAGTGCTAGCATGGAACAAGGTCCGGTACAGAGAGGTTAACAAAGAAGGAAAGGCAAGGAGAGTAGAAGTCTTAATGGATGATAAAAGGAAGTTAATGAAGGCATCTGAAGCAGTGCCGGTATCAGAGTTTAGGACTAGGCATTTTCTAACAGGAGACAGAAGAAGATCAGAGGGGACAGTATAAGGTGACTATGAGGATGCGTTATCCAAATGTGGATATCTTTTGGATTTAGCAAAATGAAAATAGAAATATGTTAATCCACCACACTACCAGACAAGCAGATAAAGTTTTTAAAAAGCTCAGAGCAGGAGGAGTGTGTAAGGATAAGCGGAGATGCGTCTTGAGTCAGTATCTTACTTGCCTCTGTAGCCTCTTCCAAGGGCAAGACTGTTACCACGTTAACTTTGTTCTTGATATGTTTTTTTACTATTTAATGAATCTTCCTATTTGACGGATTCAGGCAAGTTGCATATCCAAAATACCAGCCCAGGAGGAATGTGTCTGTCAGTTGTATGTGAAATGGTCTGCAATCTCAAAGAAATGACAGCAATACAAGAACAGCTGTTTCCAGACAGCTCTAAGAAAAACTGTATTATACTACTGGTATAGTAGTACAGAACTGAATGAAGTCAGGAAAAGTTACATTTACTCAATACAGTACTAGGGGATTCATTTTCTATATTCCCTAGTGACAGATGTGGAGTACCAAGGAGGGCTGTGAAAAGCCCGGGTTACTAAAAGCTAGCTCTGCAATGTGTTTCCAATTCAGCAAACTCCATGTGAATACTTTTAAGCTTCTGAAAATGATCTGCCTTGCTCCATTTGCAAGGAGTCACTGTCCTTCACTTTGGGTAATTACTATTGGAGGAAAAAAATTTTTTTTTATTCCAAATTATGTTTCTTCTTGGATTTGTGAAGGGGGACTTCTGCATTCAGATTTTCAATTAAAATCTGCAACATCGATTAGCTTCTACTCAGTTCTATTCTTTATATAAGCCTTCTGTAGTAAGGACTGTATTCAGACAAAGAAATTCTTGCGAGAGCGCTATTGCAGTGACAGTTAAAATGTTGCTAAGACAATTGTACCATTACAAATTCCAATAATTATGTTTCATTTCAATACATCTTAAGATGTGTTTATCATCAGTGTATATCTTTCATGTGCTGTGTCTAATAAAAATGTAACAACTCACAATAAGCAGTTTCATATCCTGGTCTGAACAGCAAAATACAGTACTACTACAAACAAACTAAAAAAAACCCAACCCGTCTCAAACGGTGTCTGTATATTCCTCAGATACAAGGTTTCAGGAAGGAAACAGATTTCCTCATCCTGTTAGTGCTCATAAACTGCCAAGATGTCAGCCGGATGAACTCTTCCCACACTGAGGGGCTACAGTCGCTTTTTATGTTATTAAGCGATAAACCAGTGTATTCACGACACAATTGAGACACCAAAATACTGAAAACTGTTCCTCTAAGTGGGAGAAAGAACTCCTTCACACACAGAATATCAAAGCCCTGGATTACGATTGTTCAGCTGCTGAAAGGTGAGGCACTTATCAAACAGCATCCGAGCAGCTTTTCCCTTCACTCACACTGGAAATATTTACTGCCAATACTGAACTATGCTCTTCATCCAGCTCACAAAGGGACCAAATTCTTCTTTCCTACCTGATGCGTGAAAACAAGACGGTCACATTTAAACTAAACCCCCTGGGAGAATAATTCTTCAGCTGCCAAATAACAAAAATCGCTGTACCTTGAATCTATCTAATTTTACTTTAATTATACTTAAAAGCTGCACATGACATCAGAAGCATCCTTGGGATATCAAACTGCAGTTCTGAGTTTGCAATGTTTATCAACAAACTAAAAAATGAACTCTGAGGCAGGTCTTGCAAAGCAGGATAGCATTATTACAATCAGAATTACTTAAATCACTGATGCTAGACATTACTTAAAATGTCAGGCAAAGCATCTTTACTTAACACTGTAAAATAATCTTTGTAATTTTCCTACCATATTCTTTACTTGGTAATCATTAAGATGGACTGATCTGCAGTTAAATCCAGCTATAAAGAACTTTTTTCTAACCGATACCTACATACATATTTATACACTTAGCCAGGTTTTAATTTTTACAAGCTATTGTATTAGAAATTTGCAATACTTTTTTTTACATTTCATCACGATCTGTGTCAAATAGCTTTTAGATTTAAATGGAAATCAATTAAAAAGCAAAAAAGCTTTTTTTGCTATTAAAGCATAAATGCATTCAGAATGCAAGTATTTAAGAAAATATTTAAGAAAACATTAAGAAAATATTTAAAATTTATCATATCATGTTTTGCAGTTAGACATTATTTTTTTGAGCAAAGGAGAATAGTTTGTGTAATTACTAAATAAAACTAACAGTATACAATATTTTTGGACATCAGAGACTTCAGGACTTTAATATTTATAGATGCTAGCCTCTTTTCCCTAGCTTTTCATTCCAAAACTAGAAAAGGAAAAAAGCTTGGTTTATTTTTTTCATTTTACAGCACACCTGTCATTTAAACTGAAAAAATACTATTTGCACCTGCAGAAGAGCTCCCAGTTGTCAAAAGTAATTTTATTACCTTCACAAAGCTGCATTCCAGGTGCTTAGTCAGAAAGTTCTATAGTTCTGAGGTTTAACTGTCTTCAAATCTTTGTCAGAATTAATATAATACAATACATTAAGTTGGGGTCTTATTGTAGGTTGTCATTATTTCACATTGAGTTTTAAATTCTATTGTAATTTCTTCTTAAATGTTTATTGACCATAAACAGTGATCAGAAAAGCATAAAATGAGAGAATACAATGCAACAGTAGAAATATTATCCTGTGAAGCATAATGCAAACAGTCAAAATTAATGAGAAAGCTCTTTTCTTTTTTAAGGATGTAGTAAAATTAATATTAGGCATATGTCATTATGTAGTAAACACTTTCTAATGAGAAACACTAATAAGAAAGCAAAATCCTTTTTCTTCAAAAAAAGCTTAAGTACACAAGGAAGCGTAACGTGGTTCGGAGTTAACACAAGTCGCTGTTCCTACCAGCATTCCTGCTCAACTGAAAAATTATCTTGTTTGATATTAACTACATGGCTTCCAAATTTCCCAGTTTCATTTTCCCCTGTAGAAAGAAAAATGCTCCTTGTTTTAATCACTAAAGCAAACAAAATGTAAAGGCTGAGTATAAGTTATTTTAGAATGGAATGTCAGTACTTCATTATAAATATGTTTCTTATGTGTTGTTTGTTATTGGCATTACAACAGCAGGGAGAGGCTTCCATCGAAGTGTGGGGGTCCACTGTGAGAGGTGCTATTTATAGAGCTAATAATATACAAAGTCCTTTTCCTGACTAGTTTACGAGACAGGAAGCAGCACTGTCCCTACGTTTAGATGCAAAGCCACGGTACAAAAAGAGGCTTACTCTGAGTGTGTATGGAGAACTAAAGCACAAAGAAAACGAAACATTTAGAAAGCTTAATTTTTATATTGAAATTATTTAAAATAAGAAAGCATCACCATCTATACATAATAAAGTTTAAGAAATTCGTTACATCAGAAGAGCAATGAGACATGGTGGAACCAGAGTGCAATTTGAGTGCAATTTGGAACATGAACTTGGGGAATCTTTCTCTAGACTGCAGTTAGACTTTTTTCACCAGAAATCCCAATCCCAGGACAGAATTGCTAGATGTTGGCTATTTCAAAATAATATAGTCTTCTTACCACAATGCTGTAGCTAAATGTGCACATGTTCTCCTGATAAAATTGTTTAATAACTGATGTAAAGTAATGACGGCCATGCTAAAAGAGATTATGATTTGTGTGTTTAGTCATTAAATTCTTCAGACAATAATCACCACACAATGTTTTTGTATGGTAGTTGCACTGAATTACAATGCACAGTCTTTGGACCACACAAGCAAAATTTTGTATTTCACAGAATCATAGAATGGTTTGGGTTGGAAGGGACCTTAAAGATCATCCATTTCCAACCCCTTGCCATGGGCAGGGACACCTCCCACTACACCAGGTTGCTCAAAGCCCCATCCAGCCCCAGCCTGGCCTTGAGCACTTCCAGGGATGGGGCATCCACAGCTTCCCTGGGCAACCTGCTCCAGTGCCACCCTTACAGTAAAGAATTTCTTCCTGATATCCAATCTAAATCTACCCTCTTTAAATGCGACAGAAGCTGAGGACAATACACCCAATTTTTATATGCTTCCTTTTCATTCTTATCTTAGAGAGAGATCCAGAAAACGTTTATCAATCATTCTTATTCTCCAGTGATTTTAGTAGTAAGAAAAGACTTCCTTCTCTAACATTCAAAACGTTACAGGATTAAGCTTTACGTTTGACAAGTTACATTAATTAAGATGTCCTAGTGTTCTTTGTCAGTTTATCAAACTTATTTGATAATTCTGTATTCCCTAACATGTAGTCGAATTTCAAGTTCACAAGGCACTGTATGTGTAAGTAATTGGCTTTGACCCATTCTGCCTCCATCTCAACCAATGTGGAAAACAAAGTCATGTCAATTACTTCCATTTAAGTATAATTTTAATTGATGGTACTTCATATTGTAAGAGAATACTGACCAGAAGTAGCTTTCTCCAGATGGATCATGTCTGATGCCACTCTATTCTAAACAACTAAGCTCTTATTAAGACATCTCAAAAACACTGGAATTGAAAACACAGAAAATACGCTGCCCTCCCTAATGCATCTGGCTGTTTCCAGCATCTCTGCCCCTATGTTATTGCTCCAAACAAGAGCAGCCTTTCTTTGGCAGTTAACATTATTACAGGGCCATGCACAGCTCTGGAATAGAAGCTATTAAGTATCTCAGCTCTGTAAACACTGGAATGCAGAAAGTTTGAAACAAGACTGTTGAAAATAGAACTATTAAAACAGCATCCAAAAGCTAATATTAGGTCCAAAACCACGTAGCGATTTGTGGCCAGTCTTAATGCAGAATATATTCCTATCTTCCCACATACATCTTGGGATTTCTCCCAATAAACCTTAAAAGCAACTGCTGAACTCCGGCATGCACATCCCTTATTTCACAGGCTTTAACTGCAGCCACACCACGCAACTGAGCCCACTTTGGACTCAGACCTCAAGGTTTACAGCTGTGACAGATCTTAAAAAAGATTTCCTGTCTACCATTCCCACTCTCCGTGCAAGGTTAATTTGCAGCATAACATTGCTCAGTCTCTGGAGAAAAGAGTAGGATTTTTATTGAACAGTCCCTTAGTCTTCTTAGTATACAGCTCTCTGATGTGGTCCTTTCTGCCTGAATTCCTGGAAGAAAATATTTGTAGTCCATAGACTCTGAAACAGTTGTTTAAAAAAGGGCTGTTTCTAGTCTCAGGTTCAGCTTTTAATACTTTACATACAGGAGCAGACAGCAGCTGACACAGGAATTCCTCATGCAAATCCTGTCTTGAATTTTTCTTACTTCTCCCTTTCTCTGCCTAGTCTCAAGAAATCCACCTTTGTACGCAAAGGGAAGGAAACTAAAAGTAGATAGCTCTGGGAACACCACAAGTTTCAAGTTTGTTTAGGAGCTATGACAGAAGGTGACAAGGTAAATGCAGAATTGAGGGATAAGTGACACCTGTTAAATTTTGCCTTTTTTTCCTGCAACATCAATAAAAAGTATATTTCTAGAAATACCTTTCCACATCTCTGATGCAATGTGCGGAGCCATAGGTGCAACCATGATACAGAGAACAGCCAAAGCATCTTCAAATTCTGTGCTGTGGAGAATAAGAGGCCGAGAAGCTTGCTAAGCATAGAAAGAGAAAGAAAAGAAAAAATTAATTGTTAATATAAATATTCTGGGGTGGGGGGGGTAAAGTAGTTTAACGAAGAAGCAAATGCGGTAATAAACCCTAAAATCATATAGCACTAAAAGTAGCTGGATAAACTTTCTTTCTTTGACTGTTCTGACTCAGAGAGATTACATCCCATGGGAAATTCAGATTCTGCATTTATTTTGTGATTTGCCTCGCTAATGAAACAGCACAGAAAAATGTCAATACTTATGAGAATTATTTGGTGGGTGTGATGAACAACCCGTTCCCATCTTCTAGAAAACGGTCCAAACCCAGTGATTTGTTTGACACAGATCACAAATGCTTCCAGACGGCATCTTCTTATTGCTGATACTAACGAGGTCAGTGCAAACTAGATTTGAGTAAGTTTTAGTAACTACTACCTTTTTTCTGTATTTTATCTTCGCCCATCTCCCCACTTCCTCTTTTCAAATGGGACTGAAAGAGGAAGTGTCCTCATGTTATACGGAAACTTGTTCTTGAAAGATACTGCACTGACTTCTTTGGTCAAGAAATATGTCAGTGGTCAAACATTTGGCTGTCCATAGGACACTGATTTTTATTTCTTTATTTTTTACCATTCACTTATCACCATCCACCAGCCCAAAGTGCAAATGAATCACTGAGCTGGAGATAAAGAAATGCGTGTCCTTCCTAAGACCACACAGTATCCCAGACTTATGTTATTTCAGTACAGCACATGTGCATGCCCTACTTAACTTTTCATTAAGTTCCTTGACTTTGCCAATAATCTCCTTGCATTCCATAAGGTATAAAATGGTATTTCAACAAAGAAGCTAAAGCCCCCACATTTTAATTTGATTTCTGGTCTAGATCACATTACCATTATATGTCTGAAAGAATGCTCAACCAGATCTAAGAGTGGTAACAAAAATGAAGGTAAGAGTTTATTATACTTGATCTATCACCACCAGCCGATAACACTCTACATAAAAAATGCTTACAACTTAAGTTATTTTTACGCTTGTTTTAAAAAGGGGAATTTGCAAACTCTATTACTAGCAGACAGTTCAGTGGTGAAAGTTGTCTCCAAGGAATCTAGGATTATGTGCGATTTTCCTTGGAAAGAATAACCCCTTTCTTTAAATCATAATGTTTGATAATTCTACAATGTACTGCTATACTTAGCTACCTATGCAATTTGCTTAAAAAAAAAAAAAAAAAGAAAGAACAGAGCTAACCAAAACATATCTTTTGAAATTAGAGGAGGCAGGCATAAACATCAGAACCTAGTGGCTCTAATATGATCATCAAGCTCATCCTTCAAAACAATATATTTCAGGGTTACAGTGAGACTAGAACATGCTGCTTTTGAACCAAATAATTCCACCTAAGTCTCCTGAGTTAGTAGCAATGGTAATAACTACAGATGACTTTTGGAATGCTGGACCTATAGTTTGGGCAGCTCCTGCTTTGTATAAAAACTTACAAGAACAGCTGTGAAAAAAAAAATACCTCTGTTCATATGACATACTTACATGGAGTACGTTACTGAGGCTCATCAATCGAGAAATAGCTGCATTGAACAAATGATCCTTTGTGAAGTACTCTGTCACCTTGTATTAAAAGAAAAGGTTTGTCACTAATTACTTAAAATTCGCAGACATGGAGCATCTTGCCTCTTACATGAAAATCACTTCGGCATGCAAACACATCATACATACAACCACATGTGTGTATGGGAAAATAATAATCATAGAAAAATTCAGTAGACTTGCTCTCCCTCTATTTCAGGATTTTAAAAGCTTTAATCAATGCCACTTAGAACCGTGTCTTAGTAATCACTCTTTATTTTCTTTCACAAAATATCTCTTTGCCCCACAAGATGCCTTCATACTTGTAAATCCAGTTATGCTGTTGACAGCTTGTCTCTCCATAGCAAGACTGTAATTCTAATATCCGCTAAAACACTTGGAAGGTCCCTCGCCACAGGATTTAAATCAGGAAAAGTTTTTATCCATAGAAAAATATTTTAAGTTATTTTAGCAGGTATTTATGTCTCCTGATAATTGAATTCACACTAATCACAGCATGCGATAACATATAAGAAGAGAAGAACAATCAGTTCAATAACTTTTTTTTTTAGGATATGCTAATATATTTTCTCCAACAACTTTTTTTCATCTATATGAAACAGTGGACATGATAACGAGGTGTGAAGCAAACAGATCAAAAGCTCTTGTTAGGGATAACCTGCATAACTCACCTACAGCTTTGCTACTGGAAATGGAGTTACTCCAAACCCAGACTGATAATATTTCAATGTCATAACGCTTCATCCTTTAAAGGAGGCACACAGCAGAGAAGTTTTGCCAATCCAAATCTTACTATTTTGCAAGACTTCTGTCCCATAAAATTTGTAGGTTAATAAAATCACTTAAACAGAGAAAAATTCACTTAAAAATTACTTTATGAGCTACCGATGTAAGGAAAAAACCCTTTTGGCTCTGTAAGTCAAGCATACAGTTTTGAGCAGCAATTTATTTAGTCATTTACAAACTATGTGTTTCTTTTAACCTCAGATATCACCAGGTTCTTCTGCTCCCAGATCTTTCTGGCTTCAGCCTTCTCTTTCTTATTCAGAAGCTCAGGATTGGGCATGGTTCCTGAGGTCCTTGCTTCAATAAGTTTGGTTGCAAGCGTCCAGAGGCGCGTCTGCCATCTCTGAACACCTGGCATAGCATCGGCTGAGATTAATGAAAGATTGCAGAAAAAAATTCCAGTTACAATGAACGAATCCAAAACTTTTTTCAAAAAAAAAAAAAAGCAAACAGGAAACTGAACACTAGAGTAAAACATTAAAAAACCCACACCTGTATTTTAAATGAGAACTGTCAATGCAATTAAAAATGCCTTTACAAGTAATGCTGGGTTGCCTTAATGGAAAGAGATTAATGAAACAAAATTATTGTTCTGCAATGACTTTAAAACATATATACAGCAGGAGCATTTGCTAAATCTGTAAAATAACCCAACATTACATCAATGTTAGAATGTTCATCTCGTGTTTTAATGACTCATCAAAACAGTTCTACATGCTCTCATTTTTCAAACTCATGGTATAATGCAAACATACACACATATTTTTTAAATTAAGAGATTTCTTCTAAAATTTTATTTTAGAAATTACATATACTTTTGTTGCTACAGAGATGCTACTGTGCTAATAAGTATAGGCTCTGATCCTTGGTACCACCTTTTAACACCGTTTAGTTTGTGATGGGGAGATTATAAAGCTGTTCACCCTGGCCCAGCAGACATCAGTCCTGCTCTGTGGCTGCTCTAAGAATGTGTTTCTGTGACCTAGGGACCATGCTACAGAGAGGTCCCGAGCCACTACTGAAGGTATGGCTTGAGGTATGGCACTGATACAGCTTCAGCTCTGTCTTACAGATATGTTGTGTTTCTACTAGACTGCACAGCACTACATCATACTGCACTGCACAGTAGCAACATATCCTAAGATGTCCCAACTGGCAAGAACTTCCAATTCTGCTCTGGCAACCTCACTTGAAAAGAATGCCAGGGAGAAGTAAGGGAGAGGTGAGTGACTGTAATACTGGTGGATCATCTGTCTGATTGCACTAGATTAAAGACTTCCTGTGTATCTAGGAACAGTAAAAATACAACCTGATTGACTATGTCTGCATGATCCTCATGAACTGGGATGGGTGGGACAGGGAGTATGATGCTCTTCCCAAACTTTCCATCTCCCATTCATACCAGAAGCATGTAGATCATCTAGACATGGTAAGCTTGGCATTACGCAGACTGTAGTAATGGTGTAATAAGATGCTGGGTAATTTTGACCACATCTGGTCCTGCATAGTCTGGAAGATTGCTTGCCCACACCAGGGGAGAAGGGGAGAGGATGACATAAGGCCCTGCCTACATATCTGCCACTGAAAAGACAAGGAATCTAGTCTGGAGGGCAATTCTCAAAAGGCTATCAAAACACATCTGGTGAAGAGAAGGATCATGGTAACTGAGAACCAGCATTTAATATTCTCCGAATAAGAAAATTGTCTGCACTGGGTTTGCATGGCAAGGTTTTGGTACCGGGGGCTACAAGGGTGGCTTCTGTGATGCTAGAAGCCTCCTCTATGTCTGATAGAACCAATGCCAGACGGCTCCAAGATGGACCTCCTGCTGGTCAAGGCTGAGCCAAACAGTGACAGTGGTAGCGCCTCTGTGATAAGATATTTAAGAAGGGGAAAAAAAAACCTGCTGGGGAACAGCAGCCAGAAGAGAGGATTGAGAGTATGTGAGAGAAACAACTCTGCAGACACCGAGGTCAGTGAAGAAGGAGCGGGAGGAGATGCAGCAGGTGCTGGAGCAAAGATTCCCTCACAGCAGCCAGTGATGAAGACCATGATAAGGCAGGCTGTCCCCCTGCAGCCCATGGAGGGCAACAGTGGAGCAGATAACCACCTGCAGCCTGTAAAGGACCCACCTGCAGCCTGTAGAGGACCCCACCCCAGAGCAGGTGGATGCCCGAAGGAGGCTGTGACCTTGTGGGAAGCCCATGCTGGAGCAGGCCCCTGGCAGAACCTGTGGCCCTGTGGATAGAGGAGACCACACTGGAGCAAGTTTGCTGGCAGGACTTGTGGCCCTGTGGGGGACCCATGCTGGAGCAGTCTGTTCCTGAAGGACTGCACCCTGTGGAAGGGACCCATGCTGGAGCAGTTCGTGAAGAACTGCAGCCTGTGAGAAAGACGCATATTAGAGAAGTTCATGGAGGACTGTCTCCCATGGGAAGGGCCCCATGCTGGAGCAGGGAAAGAATGTGAGGATCCCTGTTCCCCGCCCCCCTGCGCCATTCAGGTAGAAAGGAGGTAGAGGAAATCAGGAGTGAAGTTGAGCCCGGGAAGAAAGGAGTGGTGGGGGGGAGGTGTTTTAAGATTTGGTTTTGTTTCTCATTTCGCTACTCTGATTTTGATTGTTAATAAATTAAATCCATTTCCCCAACTTGAGTCTGGTTTGCCTGAGATGTCCTTATCTCAACCCACAGACCTTCCGTCGTATTTTTCTCCCCCTGTCCAGTTGAGGAAAGAGGAGTGCTGAAGTGGCTTGGTGGGCACGTAGTACCCAGCCAAGGTCAAACCTGCCACAACTTGCTTGATTTCTTCAATTTAAGCATTCATTATTTTGTTATCATTAAGAAATTCAGACCAAACTTTAAAGATTTAAGGATGCTTTCCACCTACTTTCCACTTTTTCCCCCAGAAATACCTTTAGGCTGCTAACATCTCCTTTTGTTCACCTTTTCCATTACTTGTTTAACACAACACAACTCTGAAATCTTTCTTTGTATTTCTCAAGTGGTAAACAGGTTGGTTTGAATGACTGAATTAATTTTTGGTAGCATGATACCTGCATGTGCTTAGCTTTCTTAAAGAATGTTTAACCACCAAGCTCTAGTATACTTTGCAACTCAGATTTTGTACCCACAATTCTCATGCTAATTTAGTTATTCAATTTTCAAGATGGAAAAATACAGCAAAAAGATTGCGTATCACTGAATTAGCTGCTTCAGAGGGAATTATGTACTTGTGTACTGTTAGGGACGCAGAAATTACAGCTTGATACAGGTTTTTTTTAAGAGACGTTACCTCTTCACATGCCTAGCTCTGTACTGTTATAATTAGATGATGACAGAAAGTGAACGGAGAAAAGTCATACAGCACACTCCTCCAGTACATACATCAGTGCCATAATATGTAACTAAACACATATGAATGTAATAACTGAAATAATGCTCAGTGCAGGCTGAACTATGTAGCAAGAAGCTAACACAAGAAAGAATGAAGAAATACACGTTTTTAAATCAGACATGGAGTGTTTTAATAAAGCCTTATGCAACAAGAGGGCTAGATTTAAATGCATGCATAAGACTACATTAAAATGTATGAACCACAGCAGATAAAATAAATTAGTATCTGTCAGCATGACAAATTGCATGATGGCAGTAAATAAGTGTGTAGGAGGGTAAATCTTATCTTATTCAAGAACTAAGCTCATAAAAATGTCACGAGTGTACAAATACTAGTTACTTGGAATTCCTATTATCTTCTTCTGAGATTCTACTGAGAAGTATTTCATGGTCCAGTTTAAAAAAAGACATTGCATACACGTGTAAAAAAATGGAAATAAAAAAAATTGCAAAGTTTTATCTGTAATCTGATATGATTTAAAAAATTGTAACGAAGAAAATAAAATAATAATTTCCAGTCAATCAACATAGCTAATAAAAAAGAATGAGGTCCAAGTTTGCACAAGAAAATACCACTGAAGAAGTATTTTTGTACATGCTTTTAGCTTGTAAGAGGTAAGCAGCTTGAAATAATCTTGCAAGCCTGCCTCACAGTGACATCTTTGTGACAACCCCTCTTTTAAAAGAAATAAACATTAAAACGTGCTTGCTATGCTTTTTTATTCAGTTGTTCCAACACGTGGGCATCAAGAACTGTATTAATTTTCTGTTTAAAATACAACACACTAGGAAAAAAAACCCCACAAAACAAACAACAGAAACAATTCGACTTACTTTTAGCATCCCACAAAATATCTTGTTCTGGAGGAGCAGCAAACAGAATGTAGAGACGTAGGGTGTCGATGCCGTATTCTTTCACTAATTCTTCAGGGTCTATTCCATTGTGCTTAGATTTGCTCATTTTTTCCCAAGCAACTTGGAGCTTCTCACCAGTTTTTACGTGAACTGGTTCAGTTCCTAAATATTAAGACATACACAAAACGTTAAAATTAATTTTGCTCATTTGTAACAGCAATTTAGTTTTGTTCCCTAAGCATAAGAAGAAAAGCTATTTCTAGTGGGGTATTTTGGTTTCCAAACAGCTTAAAGACAAAACCCCACCCATTATAAACACCTCTTCGCTCCCAAGTTTTTCCTACTTCAATGTTTTAACACAACTAATATTCCAATGCTTCCATTACATCATGACGGAAAGTGTCCTTCTACCATTTGGAAGCTATATCTGGCACTCATCCTATGTTCCTCTATCTTGATAGCCCCTGAGATTTAAGCATTCTTATAATCATGACATTTAAAATCTCCTCGATAGGTGTACTGATTTGGTACAACCTGTACTTAGCTTTTACCAACACCAGATGTATAGGTTTCAATTGCAGTAAGTTATCCTGACAAGAATGTGCCTTCTGTTGCATGAATTTAGAGGTGGAAAGGGGCATTTAGACTGATGAAGGTGCCATTGAGCAAAACCACCTGCCTCAGAAAAGCTCTAGCTTTTTTTGGAAGAAAACAGGATAGCAAACAGTGGTAAATATAAGGGATTTTGCTTGTTTGTTTGTTTAACTGACTTATTGGGTTTGTATGCAGGAGACGAACAGTGAAAATAAGGTTTTGTGAGAGGAGTGCTCAAGGGAGGCAAATATGACCAAACCATTCTTGTTGCTACAAGTCCCCAAGCCAGGACTTGCTCCAGCTTCTGCAGTGAAGGCACTGTACAGAACTTGAGAAACAGCACTTTTTTCTATACATGTGTTACATTCCTAATATCTACTGAACACGCCAACACCTGTGTTAGCTTTGCCATGATGTTTTTGTAGGTTTTCTGTTTGCGGGAACTCCTAGCTCCATTCAGCAAGCTGCTGAGCTGCGTCTTAACAGAACTGACTTCAGATCTTTTCGATTATACTGGAACTAAAATAATACTATACCATTGCTTCTGTGTTTGGATGCAATTAAAAGCTGCTGGATTAGTAGGGTCTCTGTGCACATGAATACAAAACTCACAGAAGTTGCTCTCCAGTTTAAATATTTCAAGGATTCATTTTCTCTTCCAAATTTTCCCAGCACTGAGACTTGTACACCAAAGCAGTCCCTGACTTTCTGGATGCACCTATGCTGATTTTCCCATGCAGTCTCTCTTACCAGTGAGATCAACCTCCTCTCTCTTCAAACACTGGCCTGTTGTTGTTAGTCTGAATGTCTGATTCTTGATAAGACCTTGAACCAAGAGCTTATGGAAAGGCTCCCTAAGGATGGAAGGAAAAAGAAACTTGTCTGTTGAAAAGAGCTGTGAAACGCATACCTTATGATAAGCCTCAGGTGTTGAGCCAATTAGGCACAATTATTTAATGAAACAAGAATTTCAAGTTGACTATACATAAATGGTTGTCACCTTAGAAAGAGTACTTTGTGCATTTATTCATGGTGGCTGGCTGGCAAGTGTAAGTACTTGTTTGTATTCTGCACATGTTCTCGCATCCTGATTTAGTACTGAGTTATTCTAACGTCACTTTTTAAATTAGCATATGGATAATACACAAAAGTTTCTTGGCGAACAGTGGAATTTCACTAACTTCGAGCTAAATCCCCATGCATAAAAGCGTTCAAGTAGCTGGCCTCACTGTCTTACAAATATTTAGTTCTAGCTTCTCTCTGAGGAGCACACAGTATTTTGAACAAATCAAAATCTCGCTGCACATTTCTTTCTATAAACAGAGAAGATAGTTTCTCTGACATAAGCACTTGTATGCCTTGTCCTTTTGCAGAACTAGCCATGAGGACCTAGCTGTAAGAAAAACAGTACGCTAGAAAAATGGCAGTGCTGGAAAGTTCATTTGTCAGTGGATGGATTTTTTAGTTTTAGTTTTTAATTAAATCTTGAACATTAAAACGTGCCTTTTCTAGGTAAATTTATATCAGGAAGAGTGAAGTCTCATCAAATGTGTGTGTGACAGTTAAAAAGAGCCTTAATGCACCAAAGCTAAGGGCAGTAGTGTACTCAAGCAAGAAAAAAACTCTAAGTAAACACTGCTCTGGTTGACAGATACATTACTGTGGCCACCTCCATTAATGATCTTGCATTTCTAATTCATCGAGTCAAATGTCTGTCACTGTTTTCACTGAAAAAAAGACAACAAAATTAATCTCTAGAGGCTTTGGTCCCCACTCAGTAGACCAGGAAAATAAGGCAGTTCTGACAGCAACTGTAAGAACGCCAGGGGCCAGGGAGGAGATATGAAGCCAGACCGAGAAGGCACACAGAGTCTGGGGAGTCTTTTTATGGGATTCTCCAAACAAAGACATTGGTGACCATCATTCTGGAGGATGTGCTGATCATTGCTGGTTACTACTGATTTGCATCTCCTAATGCTCACATGTGTGCTCAATATTAAGCAATCTGAATCTTCCACATTTCCACCTAATGAAGCCCCACAGGTCTACCAAAACAATTTATGTAAAAAGGATGCATCACTTATATTTACATATTTTTCAAAAAGATAGAATCCACCCATCTAAAGAAGAAAAAGTAAAAACAGGCTTCCATATTTGACATCACATGTACAAAAAAGTTATAATCCAAAACACTGCTCACTTTTATGAAGTCATTTTAGTATTTTACATTATTAGGCAATATAAATTATATGACAATTTGTCTCATGATTTAAAGCACTGTAATTTTTAATAACTTTTTGATGACTCTGAAGTAAGGGGATATTTGAGAGAAAAGCTTTAAACTGGGAGAGAGAAAGTGACAGGCTTCGTTCTTTATCTTCAACATATTAATATTAGAACATGAGAATAATTTCTATACTTCTAAATATTGTGCAAGTACTGGCACATAGTCTATCATTCAGTCACCAAGCAGCGCTAGTCTCTACCATGCCACCTGGTTTTATCAACAATATTAAGTCAGAGTAGCAATTCAAGCATCTCTATAAATCTTTTTCTAAACAATATTTCATAGATTGCCTGAAAAAATTCTGTTGTTTAGAAATAAATCAAAGGAACTTAACGGAGATTACAACTGAAGTCAAATCTAGACAGTACAAACAAGAAAAAGTATTTTAAAAAATAGGAGGTAACAATTACCTAAAATCTCAAATAATTATCTCAAATCATCCAAGTGAATTAGAAGATGAAAATCTTGAACAAAACCCTTGTAAACTTCTCATCAACAAATGGTATATAAATGTTCCAGGAGATAACCATTCAGGATAAGTTTCTTCTACAAACTAAAGATATGACACCAAGAAAAAATAAAAATACTTTTTCCCCCTATCATTCAGACTTCAGTCTGGTTAAGATCTCAAACAGTTATTAAAATAGGTCCACTTGCTGCTATAAAATAAAGCTAACGAGGTAACCAGAACATCAAAATCAGATAGGGCTCTCCACTGGAAGTGATTTTTCAAGGAACACTTATTTTTAATGACAAAGAGTTAGTTCAGATCATATGCCAAGTTATTAAAAGCTGAATGCAGGAATGAGCATTTCCTATTTTTGTTTATGCTGACAGAGGCTACAAAAATGCAATACAAAATATGTTACCAAGTATGGGGAAAAAAACACCCATGTCTTCCTAGTGGGAGACTGCAGAATGGAAACATGCCCAAAATGAGAAAACCAGAGCCTGTCTAAAAAAACACAGGGCCCAGAAACAGATTGAGCCCTGTACTGAATTTCTCCTGATGTGCAGTGATTTTGCCAGTGTTGTGGTGGCTCCATCTCATGGTCACATGTAAAGTGACACTTTCATTTACATTAATAAAGCCACACACCTAAACCTTTCTCCTTGGAAGAAAGTGAGTGTTTCTTGGCTGCGGAAGGGGATTGCAGAGACGTCCCAGCCCAACAGGTGTGACACAATTCTGATCTAAACACTGCAGCATCCACTCAGGGCCTGGTGTCATAAATACCTCCTGAACCATCCCACTGGGAACAACTGAAACTCAGCTGTGTTCAGACAGACAGACAAATTTCAAGCTGTAAGGACGCTGGAATGGGACACAACTCCACCTACCCATAAGCCTGTTTCCACCCACGCTGGAGCATGGACACTGTGGCCTTAGCTGTGAACAGCTTTTGGCTGTGTTATACATCAGATGGGACCCTACCGGTGGAGTTTGCCTAACAGTTCCAAGAAGGATCAGCTGTGCTAGCCATCAAGTGTGTAATCCAACTTTTTCCTTTCAGTAACGTCCATATACAGGTTCATTTCTATGGTAGACCAAGCTCTCTACATAGGAGCACGTAATGGATGGAGGGGCAAGTGTGACTGACAGGTCAGGAACTCCTGCTCAGTGCCAGTGTCCTCAGACTCCTTGCTCTGCTTTGTGCAAGGTGGCTAGCGAGACTTTCAATCCAATTACAAAAGACCTGGCTGGATGGACTCTGGAGCCTTCAACAAGTGACAAACACTGGACTCAGAAAAACGGATAGCTCTAGCAAGGGAGCTCACTGCATGTATTTGCATCCCAAGCTTCTAGAAAGCTTGAGAGCGCCCAACGCTCTGCCCTAGAGTCAAGACTTTGGTCAGTCACTGTCAGATGAATTCAGGTGCTTGTGAAGCCTGCAGTCAGACCTCTCTGTAACAACCTGGCAATCCCGTAGAAGGCCAGGAGCGAGTGGGGGATGTGGGAGCTGATCATTTTAGGGAGAAAAAAAGATTGAACAATATCGAACGTTCAGATTTTACGCAGTCAAGAGCTGAGTGTTTTTACTTTAAAATCAACCTTAAAGATCAACACTAGTGATAAAGTCCCTAATGAACATAGAGAAGCTGTAACATCCTTCCTTTACAGAATAAGCTATTTCTGTCACACACATATCTTTTATTCTGTAATGCAGCTATGTAAAAATAGTGCCTTCTGACTCAGATTTGCTCTTTATCACGGTAAAATCTGCTGACTTAATGGCAACAATAAACTTTTTTCTTGCTTCATAATCCTTCAGAGAGAGTGTGCTAGATTCCATTTACAATTATTCATCAGACAGAATTGGTTACTGAAGTCGAGGGAAGAGCCAAATTCTGTGTAACTTGTACTTGCAATAATAGAGTTGAGCAGGTGTAACGGAGTGTGTCAGCACACACTCGCCAGGGTGGATTAAGCTGGAATGGATGAGGAAGTTGCTGGCCCCAGCTGCCTACCTGGCCCCTCTCCAGTGGTGGTCACAGCTGGGAGGGCTGACTGGCTTGTGAATTAATTACAGAACTGATGCACTTTACCGACCAGATTGCTAGAACAAAATGGCATCAATGTGGGCTTAATCTGTTGTCACGTGTACCAATACCCAGAGGGTGCTATTTATTCTGCTTTGTCATAACTGAGGAAGTGAGCAGCACTTCCCACCACCTCCAGTTCAATGCATTAAAAAAAAAAAAAAATAATAGATCATGCCTCATCTTCAGGAGATATTTAAACTATATTGACACCTTTACAATTTTGGATGCCTGTAAACGTTGCATGTTTATGAAAGCATGTGTGACATCTGTAAATGAATGGCCTATATTTCTATTGTAATAATGTACATCATCTATAAAGAGATTGCTTTGAAAATCTAAACTATGAACTTTTAAACTTTTGTTTTCAACTTCATTATTATATTAATAGCCATTAGTACAGAATTAAAGACTATTGGGAAATATTTCAATGGATTTGAAAGTCAGCGGATAGGAGCCAACAATGAAAATTTCCATGAAGAAAACCTATCAAAATGAAAAATTACAACACATTAATAGGAGAATCATAAGAATTTGTCAGGATACAAGATAACACTTTAAATGGTGGCAGCTCTCATTAACTGAGATGTAGCAGAATTTTCCTAATTTAATCAGTGAACAAGACCTGAGCTACTTGTGGAAGACTGAATATGCACAAGAGGGCAGTGTTTTTTAACATTTTAATGTTTTCCCTTGGAGCTGTGGGCTTTGACACCATGACTTTAAATTTCCTAAAAATATGTTTGTTGTTTCTAATCAGCCTTTTCAGATCTCTCAGACCAGCCCTTGAGCAGTCCTATCAGAAGACTGAGCACAAATGGCTTCTCACCAATGATAAAATGTATTTAAGACACAGGGTTATATTTATAAAGGAGTTGAGATTTCCACATCAAAACAAAATCCTAACTTGACTTCATGGCTTAAAAGCACCTAATGCTTTAAGTGTATAGAGCTAAGGCAAACAAACAACTTCGCGGATGATGATGAATTTGTTACAGTCATCTTGCATTCTGAACACAGGTATAAGCAGTACAAACAGCAGATCCTAGGAGCAATGCTGTAACATATCTTCACATGTGCAACAGTTCTTGAGATTGTATATGGCCTCAAAGGAATTCTCCACAGTCTTGCAAACTACTTCTACAGAAAGCAAGTTTGATTTTACCTGCTACTGTCACTGGACATCGTCAGTGCTTTTTTTTTTTTCATTGAAGTTAAGAGTTTTTTTCTGCAATTTACCATATTAAGACCACTCTAAGCACAGTGCTTTGGAGATACTGCTCTGTCACAGCAGACTATGAAAAAAACATATTCCAAATTCATAAAGCTACAGAATCATGGACTCTTAAAATAATGTAGGTTGGAAGTGACCTTTGGAGGTGACTCAGTCCAACACCTTCCTTACATCAGAACTAACTTCAGGTTGCTCAGGGCCTCATCCAGCTGAGTTTTGAAAATACCCAGTGATAGAGATCCCACAACCTCTCAGGTCAAACTCTTCCAGTCTGACCAGCTTTGCTGTCAAAATTATTTTCCTTCGATCCAGTTGGACTTTCCTGCAATCTGTACTATTACTCTTTTCCTTTCTCTGTACACTTCTGAGAAGAGTCTTCTCTATAATCCTCCTGTAGTAGACTGCAATTAGACTCCCTCCTTAGCCTTCTCTTCTCCAGGGTGAACACACTCAACTCCCTTGGCCTCTCCTTGTATGACACACACTTCATTTTAGTGCCCCTCCACTGCACCCTCCCCAGTTTGATAGTCTCACACCCTGCGGGGCCTCAAAATGGGACACAGTATTCCAGATGTGACTTCCGAAATGATGAACAGAGATAATCAAAGCTGGACATGCTTTTGCTAATGCAGTGCAGTATACTCTCCAGCCTGCTGCTGATTCACATCTTACTTGGTGCTCACCAAGATCCCTACAGCCCTTCTGTGTTGTGCTCCTCCTCACACAGTTGGCCCAGTCCTGTCTTGTTTCCATGAATAATCTGCTCCATCTACAGGACTCTGCATTTGTCTTTGTTGAACTTCATGAGATTCCTGTTAGCACTTCAGACTTGCTCCTCCAGCTTGTTAAAGTCCTTTGCATTGCAGCCCTGCCATTCATTCTCCCAGCGTGCAATGAACTTGCTGAGGATGCACTTTGTTGCACTGCCCAGATTATTGATGAAGATGTTAAATACATTTAATTGGCCTCAGCAGTGACTCCTAAGGAATACCACTTGCAAACAGCTGCTAATCAGACTTTGAACATTGACTCTTTGAACCTGATGGTCCAGACAGTTTTTCCATCCATGCTGTAGTCCACCCATTCAGTTCGCATCTCCCGAATGAGGCTACGAGTATGCCACGGGAGAACTTGTTAAGAGCCTTGCTAAAGTCACGGTAAAAGATATGCACAGATCTCTCCTTATCCACAGAGGGAATCACCTCACCACAGAAAGAAGGCAGATTAGGTTCAGCATAATTTCTCTCGGTAAATCCATAGTGGCTACTCCCAGTCACCTTGTCTTTCGTGTGCCTGAAAATTACTACTGGGATTATTTGCTTTAAAATATTATTGGGTACCAGTGTGAGGCTGACTGGCCTATAAGTACTTTGGATCATCCTTGCCTATTCTTGAATATGAGTTTTGCTTCTCCATTTCTCCAATCAATAGGGATGTCCCCTGATCACCGTGACCTTTCAAAAACAATCAACAGCAGCCTCACAATGGTAAAGGCCAGCCTTTCAGCACCCTTGGATACGTAAAAGTCCATGGGACCAAATGGATGTATCTGGTTTACTTAAATGATCCCTAACTCAATCCTACTCTACAGTAGGTAGTACCTCTCTCCCTCAAACTCTCCTACTAAGCACAAACCTTGACAGCAAAGGCCAAGGCAAAGATTGTCCTTTGCTACTAGATTCATTGTCTGATTTTTTTTATCAGGCCAACACTTTCCTTGATGTTCCTGTCAATGTAGCTGCAGAAGCCCTTCTTACTGCCTTCATACTCTTCACTGGTTTGAATTCTAGATGAGCTATGGCCTTTTCTAATTCTACCCTGCCTACCTGGTTAATGCTTCCACATTCTTCCAGGGGTAGGCCATCCTCGCTTCCCCTTTCCATGCACCACTTCTAGTACTTGAGCTCACTCAGGAGGTCCCAACTGGCCTCTTTCCCATACTGCCTCATTTTCTTGCACACCAGAGTGGACTGCTCACTTTTCAAGCACACCTCCCCTTCCTTGTGGTCTCAAGTTTACAGCAACAATGCTTCAGCCACCATAGTTAATGTTGTTTTGGGAGGTAGAAGTATTTGACTAGCAAAAGAACATTTTGCTGCTGTTCATTAAAGCTCCACTAGATGGATGATAGTATTGTAAAGTCTTTTGTAGAACTGATAAGCCTGAAATTGCTTGCAAGGAAAAGCTCTGAAATTCTCTGCTTAAGGGAATTGTGCCTATGACAGAAAGGGTCTGCTTCGAGACAGCCACTCCCTCAGAGAAGGAACAGCCTTCCTGCTATAGCCGTGCAAGCTGGAGGCAACAGGGTGAAACACTGGTACACAAATCATCCACATCCAAAATCTCAAATACAGCTTTTTCTGCAAACTATTTTGCAGGCAAGAATGAGTGATGAAAACACATCACCTGTTTTCATCAAATTATTATGAAATAACCCAGGGAAATATTCTGCTGGCTCCACTAACTAGTTCATGTTTTTCTTGCGCACAGATACTTAAGTTCTAGTTTTGTAGCATTCAAGAAGAGTCCAGCACCATGTATATGTAGGTTCCTCTTTTACATTGAGTTTTTAGCGTGGATACTAGTAAAGAATGAATGCATATGAGTTGCCAGCTGAGAAATTACTGGGCAGTTGCTCTCATGGGATCACTCATTTTGACTCAATCTATTCAAATGTCTCTACTGATGGGAGAACTGGACAGAGCAAGGGGCAGCATGTCACCATTCTGACACTAGTACTCTCCCTGTTGAGGCATTGCTGAGATGCCATTTTAGGGTAAAAAATGGTCAGAATTTCAGTGGAAATAGGGACATCAAGCTAGGACCCTGAGACAACAAAGAATAGAACATCAGATGACTCACCTTCCTGCCTCAAACTTTACCTCTAACCAAAACAGAGGTTAGCCATTAGACTATAGCAGCATCAGCAACAAGAGTAGTTAAAAGTAATTATATAGAAGTCATTAAATAGAAAATAAACTGACAGCAGATACATATACTGCTTTTGCTTATCAAAATTGTTTTGCACTGTTCAGCTCCAATACTGCAGTGAATTATAGGAGTGCTTGTTTTTCTAAATATGCATAGTTCCACTGAAACTAATGATATTACTGTGCATGAAGTTACCTAATTTGAAATAATAGCACTACTCAGAATGCCTAAAATTACTAGTTTATGCAAGCTTTTGCAGGCTGAAAATCTACAGCAACATTTCATCACTTGCTCTGAGCCAGTTAATACTCATGTAATAAAAATGCTATGTATGTATGCATACAGAAAATGCAACTGCCTGTGAGAAACCAAGTAGTCAGTCAAGACTGACAAGCAGGAAAATTCAGGCTTATTCAATGCAACGTTCTATCATCGTTAACAATGCCCACTAACACTCTTGCTAGTCAAATGAAATATGAAAGATTTTTATAGAAATATGTAAGGCTTACTTGTGTTTTGTCATCTTCAAGTCATGGCAAAAATGGCTGAAAAACCTTGCATAGAATAAGTGCATAACTGCATGCTCCTTTCCTCCGATGTACAAATCCACAGGCATCCAGTAGTCTGCTAAGTCATTATTAAAGGGCCTGAAAAAACACAATTATAAAAAAAATACAATACAGTATGGAAACAAAAGATTAGCTCTTCTAAAGTAGTTATCATACTTGGTTAGACACCACTATTTACTGAGAGCTATAAATGTGTTATACAACTTTTGCTATCAGATCTCTTTAATTTTTAAGAAGTGTTATGTTTATTAAATTACAGACAAAATTTTAATTTCCTCTGAAAAGCAGATCCACAAAAATATTATTGTCATATATTTTAGGGAAGCAACTAAGATTTCACATACGATACCTGAGAAAGTGATGAAAATATTTGGTTGCTCCTTAAAATATTTTTTCATAAGTACCCTGTAGCTAGCCTTTACATTTTTTAAGTATTTATCAAGTTTTACATACAAATATATTACAGCAAAAGAGAAAAGACCTCCCTGCTCAAAAACAGTTGATTTTTTTTTTAATTGGAGGTTTGCATTGTTGCCATTAGGGAGCAATGAAGCAGTTTAAGGTTGCAAAACATATTGAAGAGTCAGATGGGTCCCCATACTCCAACTGAAGGATGTTCTATGAATTTCCAGTAAATTTGTCATTTAGAGCATATTTACTCTGTCGTTGGAGGTCACCTGCATGGTTTCCTAGCCATAACAATCCTTAAATATTGTTATGGCTCCTGTAATAGGCTCCTACCGTCAAAATACCATTTTTACATATCTTCTTCTTTAATATATGCTTTATGGAACCATTCTAACAAGTTTACCTGTTTTATCAGCTTGTTTGATTATTCCATCTGTAATTTCTGTAAGAACAACACTTTTTTCCTCACAGATGAGCCCAGAAGCAAATGGTGTATCTGGGATTCATGTCTTTAGTGGAACAAATCAAAACTAACTTGTTCACAGAGTTCCCAAATCAACAGAGTAATTCTCCCAAATTCTAGACCTGTGAAATATGACTTACAGAAATAAAGGGTTTACATACATCTAGCTTAGCTAAAAAAACCAAATAAATAAATCAAATGGACATAGCAATCTAGTGCAGGAGTCCATAAAAATGCTATTTCACTATAAAACAGATATAGTTACACTAAGTTGTTACGTCAACAGCTGGATGTCACATCTGACTATTTTGTCTTCTACTTCTGGAAAAGTCCCTTCTTTTTCATGCACAAAAAAATATTTTAAACTGTCACTGGAGAGGAAGCAGTCTGCATAACTCAGTAATATTAATAATAATTTCACAGTGACACTAGAAAATAATTAAAATTAATGTGAAGTAAAAGTGTTCACCGAAGATATTTCTTTAGTTTAACTAAACTGGTGCTGCCAATATGTAAAAAAACTAACTGGCCCAGCGATACTAATTCACTTGCTATGTAGTATGTACCCAGACACTGCTCTGGGCAACAAATAAATCCTCAAACAGCCCTACATGTCATAACAGTACCTAAAAAATGCACCTCTCTCCTCTTTCTGTCTTCCTCAGCTTACACAGTAGAGCTGTTCCACTAATTTCTCTTTGGAAAAACCAGTGCTATCAGCAGCGCTACTACAGGTGGACTATGAAGCAGAAAACCAGCTAAATAACTACATCTGTCTTCTCACAATTTCCACGCTGCAAGCACTAATATGCAGCACATGAAAAATCTCCTTTCATTAATTTTGCATATAGTCAAAGTGCCAACGCAGCAGGAACTTGCTGTGATGCCACTTCAGGCCTGCGCACGAGGAGGTAGCAAGAGTTACCATAATCCAAAAGGAAAGAAATGAGGGTGCCGTTCTTGGCAGCTGGATATCACACCAGACTATTCCGCTTCTTACTGGTGGAAAAGCCCTGTCTGTCCACACACTGACACACTCAGTGCATTGCCAGGGAGGGTACGCTCCATGCAACTTACCACAGTCTCAGAGAGAGTCATGGTAGGCTGTCATTCTTGATGGCATCCTGCACTAAGGACTATCTTCAGCTCCTCAGCTGAACATTTCCTCTGTGCCCTGCCCCATAATCCACTTTCATGGAAACTTCTGCCCTTTGCCTCATAAATCCTGTGCTTACACAGTTGTGTCTACACATTCTGCTTTTGTAGATCTCCTGGCATGGGAGCAACCAAACGCCATATTTTTAGAGCGATTCCTAGTCTATCCTGTGATGCGCTCGAGACAGAGGACAGGCACAAAATTAGGGCAGCCCAGGGGTTTACGCTTCTTTCTGCAAAGGCAGCTAGAAGCGAGAAACACCCGAGTGTCTGGCCTCTTTCTTCCTTCCCTTCTTTCGCTCTCTATAACTATCTGACAGGAGGTTGTAGGGAGGTGGGGCCAGTCTCTTCTCCCAAGTAAGAAGTGATGGGACAAGAGGAAATGGCCTCAGGTTGCACCAGGGGTGGTCTAGGGTGGATATTAGTAAAAATTTCTTTACTGAAAGGGCTCTCGAGCATTGGAACAGGCTGCCCAGGGAAGTGGTGGAATCACCATCCCTGGAGGTATTTAAAAGACTGATAGACGTGGTGCTGAGGGACATGGTTTAGTGGTGTTTTTGGCAGTGTTAGGTTGATGGTTGGACTTGATCTTAAAGATCCTTTCCAACCTAGATGATTCTATAATTCTGTGATTCTACCCTGTGAAGCAGGGTGGCCCGCCCAACAGCCCTGCGCCTGCAGCCCTCACCTGTCCTTGTTGTGAGGATCGGTGTACCTCAGGTAGTACCAAGAGGAATCAACAAATGTATCCATGGTATCGATTTCCCGCCGTGCTGCTGCTTTACACCTGAACAAGAGAGAAAGAGAAAAGCTATTTTTAGAATGAGTGACAAGCTTGGGGAAAAAACAGCCATGTACAGGGTGGCCGTGAAGACACTTAGATTGAAAACTGAACGGGTCTGAAGAGTGATATGTTCAGAAGACGGCCAACACAAGTTACAGAGGCCACTCTCCTTCGCTCTCCCTCCCAAACCAAACAAAATGCAAATCAAAAAGAAGCCTGAACAGCTATAATATCCAGCAATAGCAGAAGACGGCACCGCCCCGGACAGCCTTCTCCATCGTATGTTCCTGGCATTTATTAGAATTGCCATTTTAAAAGAAACAAAGCAAGTCTTAAAGCACAGACAAGCGTACTTTGCCATAAAGTTAAAGGTAACTCAATACATATCACATTCATTAGGTACCAGCAGACAAATCATTTTATAAACATTCAGCAGATGGAGCAGGTGGTTGCCTCTCTGATTGTCTGGACAAAAAAGTCTTTGCACAATCCATTTATCGTCTCTAGAAAAAATGAACTTAGTTTAATTTCATCTTCCACTGAGATGTAGCAAATCTCTTCTAGACCTTGTAGCACAATTTTAATTTGTGATTAACTGCAAATCAATTTTTGCTTATATTGGCAGCCCTAAGAAAACAGTTTTTAAATAAATTTTATAAGCTCAGGTTACTTTCTGCTGGTCTCTCCCTGAATATAAATTATTTGTTTGTAGGAGCCAATAATCACTTTTAATAAACTTGCATTTTTTGTAAACGATCCCTCTTTAAAACTCTTACTATTAAATGGGATTATTCTAATATAAGTAAAACTTTGTAACCTGTGATAAACTTGCACATAAATACCACTGGCTATATGTAACAAACGTATGCAATTTATAAATGTATGTAAATTTAAATTTATGTATATGTGTAATAAATATCTGTAATAAATGGGTACTGGCTATTTAATATTTTCCAACTACACATTTAGTCTGTGATCAAGCTTGATAACTGAGCTGCAACATGTATCTGCTTGTCTGCCTGATAATTCAGCTTGGCTCGCTGAGGCAAGTTTAGAAGAGCATCACCAATTAACATTTTCCTTCTCCCTGTCTCTGCCCCCGGTCCTTTTCTATCAGCAAGTTTTTCTTTCAATGCGAATAACGTAGTAAAGAAATTTTACTCCTGACTGCTTTTTAAAATAGAATAACCATTTTATTAAATTGTACATATAAGCAGACTTGGCCAATGCAAAATAATACTGTGTTATATTGAAACAGACTGGCTTTTCAGTAAAAAGCAAGAATACTTTACAGGCATTGAACCATAATTATGTCTGCTTCATGCCTCTGATGTTGCCTGTACTCCAAATGGACATGGCTCACTAAGAGACAGACAGCATGGGCATCTTTCAAAATTTATACAACAGGCACAATACTGTAATCTCATTAGACTATCTTCAGACAACTAACACAATTACTTGGACTTGTATAACAATGGATAAGTTAGGCATCTCCTCCCATTTATGATTGCTTACATTATTGTCACTCAAATACTCGCAGACTTTTGTATCTTTCCATCTTGCTTTCCTTATTAATTCTAGATATTAAATGTAACTAAGGAAAAACCCCTCTATTTACTGGAGAGAAGGACTAAAGGAAGGGATGACGTAGTTTCTCAGAGCAAGGAAAAGCAAGGAAGATGGCACACACAAAGGCAATAGCTCAAAGGATTTGAAACTGTAGCAGACATATGGATGAGCAATACAGAAGAGAGCTGTCAAACAGGTGAGAACTAGAAGCCAAATAAAGGTGAGAATTTAAAAAAAACCCTGTTAATTTCAGCAAACTACCATATTTTAGGCTAGGAAACTAATCCTGTGTGCCTTGATTCACTTCTAAGTAGGGCAGCCACAATAACCATCCAGAAACCACAAAGATTTGCTATACAGCACAAGTACCTTGTTGCCTGGTAAACAACAAAATCATTTTTTAATTAAGGTCGGGAGGAAGCCAGGAGTGCAGACAGTGACCGTAGTAACATCAGGAAAAAATTTCAGTTGAAATTAAGAATTGTAGACCAAGGCGCTTCTGGGGATTTTACTAAACCTGTGGATCTTGTTTAGTAAGGCTTCCCTGTCAGAGTCACACTTTAAAATATACTAACTATATGTGATTTAAATAGGCATATCTAAAAAGTAATTTTTTATGCGGAAACATGGAAGTAAATGTGTTTTACATAAAATACATGTTACCAACAAAGGTCAAAATACATGTTCCCAGAGAACCACAGAACTGCTGTGCATAAGCTGCCTATTTAGAAACGAAGACCACAGTGATATTCTACCCTGCAAGTGTTAAAATACAGTGAGATGTAATGAAACTGCTGCGTTATCAATGAGAGCCCTAATGCCGTTTCCATGTCTGATTCCCCTGCCTGGCAGGCTGATAACATACTTCTCATGTGGTCAGTCTGTTAGCAGCAGCATTGCATCGCACTGCTGATGACAAACTTCTCTGGGATAACTCATGTTCTACCAGTTCTTCTGCAGAACCTGTATGCAAACTCCAGTGTATGGAGTATCTAAGTAGCCCTCAAGATCATACAACTGATTTTCATGACATATCTCTCACTACTTAATTTAGGCTGTTTTATTTCTTAAACAGCTGGACTACAAACAATGAAGATTACAACACTGACAACATGCACATACTGACTGTCTCCTTCAATCTGAATTACATGCTGTCATCTCTAATACACAGTGAATGGGATTCTTCCTGATAAAGAATTATATAGCTGCAGAAACACTTTATTGTTGGACTATTGCTAAGAAAATGAACACGATGTTAGTTTCCTTAAGAAAAGGAAATAATTCGATAGTCATTATAAGCTTTGTATTAACTCTGCTGGTGAAAGATAATGAAAATTCTTGTAGTAAATGAAGTAAGAAATACTGTTAAGAAATGAAGGGCAGGGAGAAAATCGTTCTCTTTTCCCTTTTTTCTTTCCTCCAACTTAAAAACTGTTTTTCTTCGGCTTGTTTATGAAAAAATCGCAGTGGGTCTCTATGTTGCAAAAAAGGAGTTTTAGAGAGTATATAAGAAAAAAACAACGCTATGCTGAGTCAGACTAAACACCATTCTGGAGTAGTATCCTGGCTCAGAGTGGTCAGTTGTCAACACAAAGAGCAACAGGCAGGTACAAAGCGATCTGTCACAGTCTGCAGTAAATGCAGCACTGGCTTACCTTGGGCAGGAACAGTTCACCCATTCTGGAGCACTTTCTAAAGGTGAGGCTCCTTTTCCCGTGAAGGTGGTTACATGGGGCAAGACCACAGGTAGGTCTTCATAAGGTACGGGGACAGGGCCACATGTCTGGCAGTGAATGATGGGAATAGGTGTTCCCCAGTACCGCTGTCGAGATATTAACCAGTCTTTTAATTTGTCACTCGTTAGGTCTCCACCTATTCCTTTATTTTTGGCCTGCTGGGTAATAGCTTTTAAAGCCTCTTGCCGAGTCATGCCTGTGATCTGATTAAAAAAAAAAAGAAAAGCAGCAGAAGTAAGAAAAAAGTACATTTGCTGTCAGTGAAAATGCAAGAACAGACAAAATTCATAAGTGCAATTTTTGAAAGTTTATGGCCCTTCTATGAATTTTCCCCTTCCCACTGCTTAACATCCTTCTATCCAAGAGACCATGAACATACCAGTTATTTGATTCATTTAAACCCTCTTAATCAAAGGGTAATGTTGTTGGTGCCCTGAATAGACAAGGCTGAGAAAGAGCCCTGTAGATCCCTTCAGTCTTTATTGGCAGCTATTTGCATTTACTGCTGATATTTTAATCAACTGCTGTATGCTGAAACTTCGGAATATCACCAACACAAGCTAGAGACTGAGGAAATGTGGACAGTTAAGCAGCTTCCTCCTACGTTCATTTGGGGTTTTTCTGTTCCTGCTTTCAGATGCATCTTAACCACTTAGACACTACCTGTCATGTAACTGAATATGAGCTTTGCGTCTGCTATGAAATGCATTTTTTCAAGACCTATAACACCATATATATTTTATATTCAAATATAAGATTTCTATGTCACTTCAGGCAGATATATTAACAGAAAGGCTTATGACACATTTCAATGAATATGGGGGAAAGAGGACTAATATATTGTTTAGCTTAAAAATGTATTGAGATGGTGAAGTAAGAATCAACTTTTAACATAGGATCAATTATTCAGTTTCCATTATAAGCTCAGACCAATACTGTAGCTTCTTCTCCTGCACAAAAGAAAAAAAACCTCACTTTATTGCTATAGAAGAGCCAGCATATTTCATCATTAAATTATTCTTAGAAATTTGGTAGCATAAGCCTGGTTTGATTCTTGATTAAAAAAAAAAAAAAAAAAAGCCTTTAAACATACAAATTATCTGGCACTCTTGTGAAAACAGATTTAGTTTGCATTGTTATTGTAAGTTGGAAAGAACACCGTACTTGCACACCCACCTCCCCAGAATTAATGACTTTCTCCAAACCATTTGGCAATGTTTCAATGACTTCAGTGAAAGAAATGCCCAGATTCTTAGCTACTGCAGCATCTTCCGCACTTGTACTAGGTATTCCTAGGGGGGAGGGAAAAGTGAAAAGAATAAATTAGTTCTGGGATTGACTAATATGGATATCATTCATCAATTTCAGGATAAAACATTTTATTTCTATGACACTCTCTTAGTTTAAAAGTCTAAGAACAATAAAAATGCTTTAATTATCTTTAAGCAGTGAAATTCAAGCAGCAATAATTACAAACACATTTTCTCAGTTTCTGTGTAATCCAAGTATTAATCAATGTCCCGCCACAGAAAAGGATGAAAATTAGATGGTTCAGAAAAAGTCTAAAAGTAAAGCTAGAAAAATCCAGACAAATAATAAAATTTTCAATACAATTATATTATCTAAATATATTTAAATATTACAAATGTAAATTCTATTTGCTAATATGAGAAACAAATACTAAACAGCCTAAATAGCCCTCTTGTTTCAACAGTAAATTTAATCTTTTTCTAATTTCGTAGTTTATTAAAATGTACCACAATAATCTCTAACATTACTACCCCTTTAACTTATTATGAAAGACACGATTTATTTATAATCTCAGGAAAAGAATGCAAATAACATCTGTTTTCTATTCAGAATGTAACTACTGAGAGCACCTCCTACTGCTGTTCAAGTCAGTTATAGAAGTCACAGTATTTAAGGCTCCTCATGCTGTCTTTCCCTTTGCATCTTATTACTTGGGTCAGTCATACATTATGAATGCAAGTTCCTCTTCTAAGCCACGTAGACTTCTTTTTATTATAGTGATTTATCAGCACCATGAAATGACACATTATTTTTAAATATATCTTACTTATATTGATAGATGATGACATCTTCCCTCTGACTTTGCTGTGTGTATTTTGAAAGGTACTTTGTTCTACTTTGGAGGATTACCTTTCAGGGTGAGTTAAGAAATTTATTAACTTTATTATCCCATGTATTCTGAAATAACATTGAGATATTAACAGATTTATTATTTCCACAGAGAGATACATATTTCTTCATCTTTTTTTCCTTTCAGTGATCATTTATTTAATATTTGAACAGTCTTGCACAATTGCTGTCATCTTTAAAAGGCAAAGAAACTTATTTCAACAAGCCAATGCTAACATTAGGTTGGTGAAGAGTACAGACAAAGACTCTCAAAATATTGCTAAGTACACTAGAATTATTAATATACAAACTACTTCATTCATAACCAGTTTAATAATTGTCTTTGTTCGGGCAATGAAATGCCTGCTATACATTAACTCTGTCAATATATAAGTTTTTGGAACCAGATAACAAGAAAACCAAACAAAACTGCCCTGTGACAAATAACTCCCTAACTAGCAAAATACGGAATTGTTATTTTATCTTTCCAGCAGATGTATGCTCTCGCCATTTCAAGGCCCTATTATAGAATCTTAATTTGTCAGAGAGCCCTGCAGCCTGCAACAGGTGGCTTCACAATATGCTCTACAAATGGAAAAAAAGCAGGCTCCACTTTTTGGTCTTCTTTCTTTCGAAAAGATGATGCAATTAATGTACATTCGCAGAGCTCAACAACAGCTGGCATCCAGAACTTCCCGGGAAGAGCTGGGCTGTTTCCAACAGACATAAGGCCAAGGTACATGCCAGTGAGCAAGCTGGAAGCTTTTAATGAAAAATATGATTAGGTATCTCAATTATTTGGCTTCTCTTACATAAGCAAAGGTTCTAAGGTTCTCTAAAACAGATTCATTCCTAAAGTGTAAGATGTGGGCATGGCGTAAGCAAGCTATAGAGCCCAAGTGAATAACTTCTACCAGCCTTGTGAGGGTCATCCAAGACATTTTTGCAGCGTCAGCTGGTTTTATTCAGTCCAGTTGTTGTGCAGGAACAACCAACATTGGCAGTGGTGTAGAGAAGAAAGGAGTAGCTCCAGGGCAGGAAAGAAGTAACAACGACAGGGAGAAACAAAAAGGGACTTAGGGGATAAGGATGCAGTGGAAAGGGGGAGGAAGAGATAAAGAAGTATTTCCTATTAGGACTGGCACAGAACATTGCCTACTCATTGCAGCTGAGATGGGACCACAGCAAAACACAACCGTAAACAAAAAGCTTGGTGGCTGCTACTGATGAAGGTACACTTAGAAGATTAAAATGGACACAATTTGAAAAAGTTAGTACAATTCCTAATTTCACTTAGAAGGACAGTCACATCATCAGTACTTAACTGCCTATATCGAAGGGCTAGGCTCCCTGTGCAAGAAAGGAGTAAGTAATCCTAAGTAATCCTAAACTAGGTGCCTGAATTATGGGAATGCTTCCTTTAGAGATAGAGGGTCCAACATAACTGTCCAGGACTACCTGGACAGAATTATTACCTATTCTGATTTATTTTACTGACCTAAAGAAAAATATTACTAGAGAAAAGCCAAACTTGGAAGTTTCGTACATTTACTGTCTGAAACATTTCTCCATAAGGATGCACAAAATTTACATAAAAATAGGACAAAAAAACAAGCTAAAAGTTTGTTTGCAAAATGTTTATGTCAAATAATGGTACAGTTCTGTTTTGCTTAAGGATGGTGAGAGAGCGCCAAATACACACGCACTGTAGGTAATCAATCCTCTTAAGATATGCAGATCCTCAAATTTAGCTCATTAAATGTACTAATTTTATAATATTTCCATTAAAATTTATCATCCTGTAAATCTCTCCCCCAGACAGATTACACATAGCTACTTTTCCCTTCCTTCTTCACTAATGAAGAACAATAATGAAGAACAGGATTCCAAAGTCCAGAAGAGAGTCACTGTGTTCAAAGGTTTGCTGCAACAGTATCTGGTGCTCCAACACAGCAATTGAAAACTATACTATTTCACTCACACGTTAAATATCACATACCTATTTTAGTATCGACAAGATTCTCCAAATTGGTTTTTGCTGAGATGACTACAGGGATCTCCTGATTGGTAAGCAAATTCACAGCTGTTACTGAAGTAAGCGAGTCTGAAAGCAAATGTAATGATCACAGTAAGTAAAATATAACAGAAAATATGCTTAAAACTCAGTTTATCTTAAACATGCATGAAATTTAAATTAGAATTTTGTTTAAAGAAAAAGGAAAATGAAAAGCCTAATCACACGTCTAAAATGTTCAGACGTATTAAAATCTTCAGTAAGTCTGACTGATAAATTCGCATGATTAGAAAACATAACAAACACCTGAATAAAAAGAGAGTAAGATTTGGACTACAGTAAAAAAAAAAAATAGTGAGTCCTTGACCACTATTTGTGTGCTGCAGAGCTGTATGAACTGGGTCTAGTGAGCCCTGAATTATATACTAGCAGATGTTACAAAATTAAGCAGAAAAAAAATCCAGTTGTTCAAGTGAAACTGAAGGGGAGCATATAAACTACGCTTATGATTTGTTTTCTTACAGAAGAACTACAAAGCATATTGACCAGAACTACAAAGAAATATTGATGAGTGTAAAAAAAGAAACTTAAATAACTAATTGATTTCCAAATAGTATATTTATATTCATATTAGAAATGAGGAACCTACTATCCACAGGGAAGGGGAGAGAGGAGAGAATCAAGGCTGACTGATAAACTGAAATTGATTTACACGTGTAGCTTTGGTGACTCAGCAAGAAAAAAAATCGAGCCTGAGGATTCAAACCCCACATCTCAGTTTGGACCTGTTTCTAACTTCTTAATGCCTTTAAGTTGATGACAGTTACAATAATTAAACAATTAAAATAGTTAAAATACAGACTGCTAAGAGCTTCCTTTCACCTATCTTCATAGCTAAGCTGAGGAAAGTCTCAGTCTTGTATTGCTACACGTAAAATCTGCTTGAAATAAAATAACAGCATTTTAGAGAATAGGGCTACTATATCTCACTAGTCTTGTTAACACAAACAATATATTCAATTTCAGGTCTCTGAAATACCCATATTCTAGATAAAATTTCTCAGTTCAAATCACCGCACATAGATTTCCTCCTCTGTTTAAAAAAATGTACAAAAGGAATCATTTCATTCTTTAAAAGCAACTAAGCAGAAAGCCTCCTGATCAGGATGCTGAGTGGGTAGGACAGTTTGCTTTTAAAATTAACTTCTCTCTTCCACCCAGCAATAATTTTGATTTTATGCTGAAATCCGAAATAATAACTCCAGTTAATGAAGGTAGTCTTTCTTTTGCTCATTAGCTTGCATAATTATTATAATAGTGGTAAAGAGATGATATTACAGTTACAAATGTAAAAGAATGTATGCACAGTATTATAATGAGATAATGAACAATGTAAGGATCAAATCTTTATCTCAGATACTTCACACTGACAAAAGTAGAAGACTTACCAGATTCTAAATTAACATAAACTTTGATAGGCTAAAAAAAAAAGAATGTTTGAAAACCAGTTGCTCACCTCTATTTAAATAATAGCCTAAAATACAGAGCTGTACTCCAAGAGTAAAGATATTAGAAATTTAAGTTACTTTGCCATACAACATCTTTTTTTTCTTCTCCTAGAAAACATAAAAACATAACCTCCTAATTATTTAAATGAGAATACGGTGAAGAAAGGGAGTTACAAGACTATCTATCTACGCTGAAAAGAAAACAATTAAAATTTTAATGTTACTGGTAAGTGTTTTTAAAAAAAATCTTGGTTTATATGAAAATATGGTCTATCCAAGGTCATCAAAAATTTCTTTTTACTTAAATGTCATTGTTGGCCCTTCTTATGTACCACGGCTGAAATGTATGTTTTCTTCTTTGTAAAATACCAGTCCATACCTTTGAAATGCTCAAGAAAAAGTAAGAAATATCAGCCAAATTCAACTGAAAATGGATATAAGTGTGTTTACAAGTAACAAGAGTACACGATAGCAAAGATATGATTCTGAAATTGCGTCCGCTTTGAAGCCTCTTTTTCAAGGTCTTACGGCTGTCATTATTCCAGATAAGAGTTTCTTAGCTCAACTAAAAGGTGAAGTTTATTGTTAACAGACACACAAAAAAAGCCTATCGAGTATTTTCATGTTAAAAAACCCAAAGTAAATATATCGTGGTCGTTATTAAAAACAAGTTTTGCACCTGTGTGGTTTGGCTTAAAGCACAAGATCCAACAAAGATACAGACACATCCATGGAACTACATTTCTAGGTTTGGTGCTTTGATTTGGCTGAATTGTAAGAACTGCACATTTCTTCCTTTGTTCCTTAATAAAAATTCTCAAAGCTTTGCTCAGCTCTGAGACAAGGGCTCTACATACTCAACATATTCAGGCTCCTTTTTTTTTTCTGCCAGCAAGTGAACTTTATTAAGGTTACAGAAATGAAGCACTCAGAAATAAAGCAAGTTCTGTTCAACCATCACAATTTCCCACAAGATTCCTGCTTCATTGCTATTGACATCAGATGTTACATAGACAATGAAGCCACATGTTAGGAAGCCACCAGTTAGGAAAAAGTAAATACTGAACACCAGCCTGAAGTGGAAAAAAAAAAATATTCAGTATATTTTGTATTTACTCTTATAATCTTCAGGTTTTCCAAACAACAGAAAAATAGTTAGCGAGGGATTCTAAATAAAGGCAGAATTGGTGGTAGGAGCCTTCAGGAAACCAATCAACACCAATTAAAGAATTACCTCTTATTTGTACCCTCTGTACAAGTCAGGACCTGCCATAGGGCTACTCTGAATTTATTCATGGAGTATTATTGTGCTATCTATCAATCATCCACTTAGCTATGTACTAATGATCTCTTGCCCTCTTTATATCCCCTTTGACAGGAAGGGATCATCATTGGTGTAAGAGCTGGTTCTCCTGTCTTTGTGCTAATGACATATTACCATATAGCCATGAGATTTTCCAATGGTCTGACATAGAGTTGGACTATTCACTTCTGGTACATGAAAAAAACAAGAATCTGTTCCATTGCTTTTATATACTATGAAGTTTTACAGCCATTATAAAAGGAAGAATTCTAACATAGCTGCTGTTGCTGTTTCTGAAGCCAGGACAGGCTGATGTGACATTGTTTGACATACACAAAGAATCAAAAGACCTGTTCCCTCTCAACAGGAACAGCTCATGCTCAGCGTGACACACATTCTATGGAGATGATTCTCTAAAACTGCTACTCTTCTACAAAAAAATGCAGTATGAGAAAAATATCACCTTTCCCTGGGATGAACTCCCTCTGAAAGACTTCCTTGAGACTGCTATTCCCATGCAGCAGTCTGTGAGTTGGTAAGATACATAAATGGGAAGCTCCATAAATGGCTTCAGGCGTATAGGTGTAAGCTGCTAGCTTCTCTTCTGTTACTTTACCATTAACCTGAAAAAGTGCAGAAAATATCCCTGATGAATTTCTTTTTTTTCCTCCATTGGAAGTCAGTGGTTTTAGATTCTCCTTCTTTTTTATGCAACTAACAAGCATACATCACCCTGTAGTAATATACAATTCTGAATATCAAAGCCAGATGCATTCTCACCATAGGGAGTTTCCAGGATCAAATCTTGATGAAATCTACTTTCAAGACCTTGAGAAACTTGCTTTACAATCTTGCCTCAGTTTATTCAAATAAATATATGAATATTTATATTCTAAAATAATATTTAATATTACATTGTGCTACTGAGCTAGATACAATCCCTGGTTAAATAACCTGGAATCCTTCTATTCCCTTTTAATATGCATGCCCGGTTTCTAAGAAACGGAAATGAGAGGCTACCTTTGAAATCTAAAGAGAATTTAAAATTTTCTCAGCTACCACGCTTTCCACCACATTTTTGTAATGAAGTCAATGCTGCAACTTACGTCCAGGAATAAAATAATAAAAGGTGGCACAACATTAAAACAATGGGACATAAACCGAGAATAATAAACTCAGGAAGATTGTTTAAGAAGTATCACCCAGCACTATCAACAGACTTTATACTTTAGGTCTGTTAACTGTGGAGGATATGGGGGTCTTAGAAGGAGATTTTTCTACAACAGGCATTGATATACATTTTCAGAAACAATTGACAAAAGCAACTTAAATACAGAAATGCACCTTCTAGCAGTGTGCAATTCAGAGGTATTAAGAAAGTTTAAGCTGTCTCAATTTGAGGTTCCCAAAAATTCAGTATTTTAAAATAAGGAGTTACTTTTAAAATGTTAGACCAGAGTAAATGAGCACAACAAAGCTTTGAAATCCAAGGGCTGAAATTCCATCTGGGTCTCTGAAAAATCTTTTCTGTCACTATCATATTCAAAAAGCATTTTGCATCTCTTAAGAAGGACTTCAGATTTTACCATTTTTCTCTAGATAATTATAATTCTCTTAAGGTTTCTCTTTCCTTCCTCTCCTTTCTTTCTATCCAGACTTCTCTGTAGCTCCATCGCAATCTAATTGTCTGGTTTTCATTATTTTAGTTACTGTACGTAATAAATGAAATAATAAACAAACGTCAATAAAGTGGTTTGCCTGAGGTCAGCTTGGGTCTGACAGAGAAGGTGCTGTGCAGAGCAGACTCGTGCCGTTTGATACTGCTCTTGATACTGCTCTGCTAAATGTCCTGGCTTTCGGGAACACTTATTAGCTGTCATGTAGTTCGGCACAAATACACACAGCCAATTTGCATCCGATGTTGCACTTGAACACACAAACCCTTTCCTAAGGAGGACAGCAGGGAGTATCTCTTCAACCCACAAGCGGTGTTCTTCAGGATCTGTGCTGGTCTGGGCACAGAATAATCTCTTTTAGTAGGTTTCAGGCTTTTTAGATCTTTTCCCATCACTCATTTCAGGGGTTGTGGTTAGCCTCACCAAGATAGCAGCATTGAAATTTCTGACTTACCTTTAGCAAGAAGTCAAGAGAGCATCCAACACAGTCACCTATCCAGTTTGCTTGCATTTCTTTTATACCATACCACTCAGGGAGATTGGACAAAGCATCAAACATAGCCTGATTCGATAAAAGAAAGAATTAGAACATTCAGCTTTTGTAAGCATTCCAATTAAGACTGTGGGTTTAATTATAAATAACATAAAAATGATAAGGTAGGTGCTGATAAAAACATAGGAAGAGGTTTTTTTATACTGCTGCTGCCCCAAATTAATCTCTTTGAGAACAGAATTAACAGAGCGCAAGCCAGAGGTATGATGCCTCCAACAGAGATCCTACTGCTATTAAATGAGGCCTTCCTTTTGAATGGACTAAACCTTAAAAGACAGAACAAAACCCTTAGATGACAACAAACACAGAAAATATTCCCAATGGGTGTAAATTGTGTGATGTTTAAGTGACCTAATGATCTGAACAAGACTACTGACACATAAGAGATGTGCTTGCAGGCATGAAGCCTGCATTTGGATTAGTTGTTCTAGACAATAGCCTGGAGATGGCAGTCAGATGTCTTAAAATTTTCAAGCTCTGACTTAAAATGGCAAAATAAGAGTTTCCAGTTGCCTATCCATTTTTCAGGCTGTAAAACTGAGTGAGATCTTTAGGTGATATCATCCTATAAAACACCCCACCCAAGTTATAATAATAAGGGTTCATATTAAATTCAAAATATATATAATAATATTGTAATAATATAATAATAGTATAATATATTACGTAGCAGAGAAGAAATTAAATGTTGGCTCTTTCATTAGCCATAATGTCCAACAGCCAACCTGTAACTTCTATAGATATTTATATTCAGCAAGAGATGTATTTACGTGCTTTTTGATGCATGGCATGGAAGCATAACAGACTATTCTAAATCAACTAATATTTGCCTGAACCATTTGAACAGTATGTTTTTAATAAAGGAAATCTATAGAAAAGTAAAGGAGAAGGCATACAAAGGGATGGATAACTTAAAGTTCATCTAATTTTTCATTTCATAACACTTGTGTTATGAATACTCCACGACTGTCCAAAATCTTTACTTTGTCAGAAGTGCAGCCACAGGCATGAGTCATTCAAACAGATGGTGGATACGCTGAACAATTATAGTTAAAATCTAAGAATAACGCAACATGTAGAATGATTTTCCTTCAGCTGTGACTCCCAACATCAAATGTGCAAGCTCTTTATTAATTGCTAACAACCTGCAAGGATGGACAGTAGCTATTACGTGCTGCTCAAATTAAATAGTGCGTAGTTAGATAATTAGTGAATATACAACTCTATTTCAACTGGTGTGTTTTAACTACATTCTTAAATATTTTCAGTGAGATACATAAAAGACATTGTAAGATTTACTTTCTAATTACTGCTCTGTTGTTTATCTATCATTCAAAATACAACGAAGGGCACGTTCTTCATAAATCGTATTACACCACCACTTGGGATTATTATTGCTTTCTACATCCTTAAGAATCAAATTCATTTTCTGATGATTTATAAATAAAAGAATTATAAGGTTTTGGAAGGTTTTTAATCATACTGTAACTTTAATCAGTTGTAGCTCACAATTGCAGGTGTACTATATCAGAGAACTGCAAATTCTCATTATTCTCATTAATTCTAGTGTTCCAGAGACTACTGAGCTTTATCTGCCATGAATAATCCATGTACTTATATATCTACCAAAGAATAACGAATAATTGGAGAGATCTAGAGATACAGAGATATATACTGACAATACTTGGATACATTCTTTGTAAGAATTTTATGCACTTTAGAAAGTATGAAATTGTGCCAATACACACAGAACTGGCTGTACACATTAGCAGATTTTTATAAATTCTCCTGCTTGGATATCCATCCTAATCTACATTACATTTTGCTGGCAGAAGCAGCTAAATGTGCATGTGCTCTACTGAAACTGTACAGACTGTAATTGCTTGCCAGCAAAACTTTCTAAATGGGTTTTTTTTTTCTTTTCACTGCAGGATTAATACATCAAGATCCTTAACACCAGTGTGATAATGATTTTAACTCTACTTAGTTGGCCTTATTAGGATCTATAGGCTACAGTTTGACTTAGCCCAATTCTTCTCTTGATAGTGCAATTGCTTCATGCAGCTAAATACAGTAAAAGCCAACTTAGCTTCACCTGAACAAAGATAACACAACTTATTCTGCATGATGACACAGCCTAGCAGAGTGTGCAAGCGCAAACCCTTCAACTCTTAATGTGCACATGAACAGCAGACAGCGTGCTAAAAAAAACCCCACCCAAATAATCCTTTAAAAATTTTCAATATGGAATTAGGATTCTCTGTTCTTCTTGAACCAAACTTGGTTCTTGTTGAAACAAAACTACTTTGGTTTCTTGTCAAGGCTATGAATAGCAGGTGAAGTAAAAAATGAACAAGTAAAACACACTTTACACAGTGTTACAGAGGCAAAAAAATATACGGTATGTATACTGCTAGCATGTTAATAAGTGTATCTGGATCGTAAATTAACCTAGGATGCTCACTTACAGGAAAGTAAGGAAAGCACATTAATTCTTACACACATTAATACATTGTACATTCAAAATTCATCCATGCAAATTCAGAGGTTTTTAAAAATTGCTTAAGGGAAACTCTTTTAAAAAAACTTTTCATTTTCAAATCTGATTGCACTAAACCCTGCAAAAAACATAAGTCTGTAAATACACGTTAAAACTATTACTAATTTTAAAAAGTTATATTCAACCTGTTAGGGTATACGAAACTCTTGAATTAAAGCTGACCAATGCTAGCATAGAACTTCCTGTATATCATAAGCTAGCGTTTGAAAAGTTAAATATTAGCTCCATGAATTTTGCTTCCATGTTCTTTTTTAAAAATCACTGCCATGTTTGGTAAAACATCTTATAAATGATTAGAGTAGTCCCATGAATTCCGCTCACGGGCATGTACGTAACTCCTAGTCATCTGTGCCACAAGTTTGCTAACTAAGTAACCCAGACAAGACAATCAACAAAAAGATTCCCAGCGCTTGGGCAAATAAATAAAACCACGTTGGATTCTGCAAGCGACAAGGAACAACAGCAGCATTACAATCCAGTAAGAAGTGAGTGATAAATTTATCAACTAAATTCCATTTTCAAATTTCTGATGATGACTTAATAGTGAGAAACCTGGAGACATGAGGTAGCAGAGTCTTTCTACTTTCATTTTTCATGGCTCTGGAAGAGATGGTAAAACTGAAAATGCAAACATCTAATTACAGGAGAAATGAGTCCCATCTTAATTAAACACAAGTCTAGGTAAAGCATAAATACATTTTGGCAGTCTTTCAGATCTAAAGAGAAGTCAGACTCAGAAAAAAGCTGAAGAAATCAAAGCTACATTCAGGGATGAGAATGATTTCAAGGCCTCTTACACCTTCAGGAAAGTTTAACTCAAGCGCTGGAGAAACTGAAGATTCAGGATAAACTGATGCTTTACAGGACTGTTTTTCAGAATACCTAGAAAATTCTGACACAGCTAGAAGATGAAAGTCAACCAGTTCAGATGAAGAGAGTCTCACAAAATCAAGATGAGTTTGCTGAAGATTCATCACACACAACAATGACCAAATCTGAAACCAGAAGTAAAGCGTCTGAAAGTGGAAAACTAATCTCACACATCCAGCTGTTCGGTCTATTGAAGATTCAGAGAGAAACAGAACTACTTCAGACAGAAAAAAGTACATGAAATCAAAGAACAGAAGTGCTTTATAATTTCCCAAGTGTATCTCAACTCCAAAAGTCGCCCTCTTGCTTGTAGTTCAAAGAGGGAGGATTCTGTTGAACACCTGAAAAGTCAGTCTCTGGCTTCGGGAACTAAAATTTTTAGTATGATCTATGCCTGCCACTAATTTCATACTGAGTGAGAGGATTTCAACTCCTCCATGATGGTAAATGAAGTAAAGTGGAAAAAAGTAAATATAAGCTATAAAGCCAAATGTTTACTCTTCTTTCAATGAAGACACTTTATTGAAGTTTGACAAATTTGCAACATAACAAGAAGACTAAAATAAAAAGGTCAGCAAAAGGTTTCATTTCAAAATCATTCAATTCATTAGCAAAATAGAATTGTCTTCTACTAAATTAAAATCAATTTAAAATAAAAAGCTTTGCTTCTGAGGAAGAGTCAGAGAAATACTGAAGATCTGTTTGGATTAAAATTAAATTCTTCACTTTATTTGATCAAGCTCCCAAAAGGCTAACCAAATATAAAGTAAAGATTACACAAAATCATGTAATACAACTTAATATATTAACTAAAGTACAGGAAATTAAAGTTAGGCTGCCCACTGTTTTATTTTGCACTCTATTACACAGTTCCAACTGTGATTATGCGGTACAACTTTTGTTGGTATTTAATCTCTTCTTTTGTTTTTATTTTTACCTTCAGTAGTTTCTGCCTGTACTATCATAGGTCACTCCTGACTCTTATTTCCCATGGGTGAAGTACACTGGAAACATAAATTAAAAAGGAGCAACAACACCGATACTGTGTGTGCTTAAAAGTCTTTCTTGTAAACGTCTGAACCACCAGAGTTTTCCCCTTTCTTTATCATGTAATTTATCGTCAACAAACACGTCTGGTTTGATTACATGGAACTGAAGCAAAGAAGTGATTCCTTAAAAGCAAAACTAAAGCCAGCATTCTTCTCCAGATTTGCTCTCCAGAGCTGTTCTCATTGTAGCAATTACCAAAGAGAAGATATTCCCTTTTCGATATAATGAAGCTTATCTTTGGGATAAACGAGTAATTGATTCCATAAATATAAAAGCTCTTTAAAACATTTTTTATAATTTTCAGTAGTACTGAGCATTCACTGCTTTGATTAATCCTATACCAACAGGCACTTCAATTTATACTGCTGTAGCACCAAATGAGATGCTGTGTTTAAACTATGGTGAAAAGATCAGCCTGGTCTGGATGTCCGCAAACAATTTTCTGTCTTGCCAACCTGACAAAACAGGTGTCATTTTTTTATTGATGAAGTGCTAAGCAAGCTGTGGAGACGGTACTCTTGGTCCCTGTCCAGCAGAGAGGGTCTCAGCCTGACTCAAGAGGAAGAGTTTCAAAAAGTGAGGTGTATCAGGCCCATTCTGTTGGAAGAAGACAACTATGAGCTAGATCCCAAGTGTGGGAAGTGAAAAAAATCACACATAAAGCATGAAAAACTAAAGAGCCAGCATTTCTGTTCTCCTCAATGATGAGGCATTACCTCATGCTATGAAATACAATGTGCTGTCAAGACTCTTAACATCCTAAAATGCAGCGCTTCAGTTTCATTACATTTCATTACCATTCTGCTTAATATCTCAGAAGTAGAATAGAAAATAAAAAAAATCAAGCAAAACACAATTAGGTAAAACAATGCCAATTCCGTTCAGACCAGGCAAAGGGGCTGTCAGATGCAGCGCAAACCCAGCGAAAAGTTGGAGAAGAACTGGTAGATCTTTTGTTGTTTTCCCTTCACAAAGTTAACACCACGTTAAATATCTAAGTTTCGATGCTTCACAGAAGGTAAGAAGGATTTGTATCTAAATGTCTATATGAAAAAAACAACCCTATTTTAAAAAAAAAACGTAAAGAGTACTACTTATCTGTATGGCAACTTTAAATTTGAGTGGCTGAATTTTGTAGGCTCTATCACTTTCCCCATATTTAAATTAAAACATACATATATTATCTTATTGCTGTACAAAAAAGAAGATGATTTAAGGCAAAACTTGAAGATTCAAGGTTGCTTCACTTATTATGTTCAAGAAAAGACTATCTTCTGGTTATTTGGGTGATTTGTGAGAAGTAAGATATGAAAAAACATTGTATAAAATTAATTTTGGAAGAACAAGGACTATGCAAAGACTAACCTTACAGATTCTTATTTGAGGACTCAGTTGACTGTGCATAAAAAACCATAATAGCAATTTACAGGTACACACAGAAAATACTAACATTTACAGACAGATTTTTCCAATGAATGTGCCTACAGATTCAGCTGGGTAACCATGGCAACTAAATGTTTTAGCTTAAACATCTTAAATGCAAAGACAACAATTTGAATAATAATGCCATCAGTTAAGGCATTATACTTTTATCAAAGAAATCTATCAAAAGAAAAATGACAATTAAAATGTTCTTTAAAAATCCATAAAAGCTGCTAGACCATTTCATATGTACTTCACAGTTTAAAAAATGGGTCATGATTACTTTATTATTTTACATAACCCAAGTGCTTTCTGCTAAGTGTTTAAAGCATGATCAATATTTTTGCCCTTTGAAAAAAAAATTCATTGCCAATGGTAAGTTGCCAAGTAAGCAAACACTGCTTTGTTTGTTTGTATTTTTTCTTTCAAGATAATAAAGAAATCAAAGCAAATCCACAGAAGACGATTCCTCCGGACACAACAGAAATCTAAAGAATAGTGTGTGTAGGAATGAAACACTGATTCCTGTAACACACAAGATGATTTCACAGCCCATTACTGATCATGTAACTCCTTGTTGGTATTTGACTAGTAGTTTAACCATTGCAGATGAAGATTGCCCTTCCTAGTATTTATTTTTATTAAGTTTTTGAGATACAGGAGAAAACAAAATGATACGTGGGTGAAAGAGAGGAACACATATGCCTAGAAAGATCATCAATATGCAGTATAAATAGGTTGAATAGTTACAACAAAATCATTTGTGGATGCTCCAAGTAGAAAATAAGTTGTATGCGTACATATTCAGCCATTATTGCTAGCTGGTAATTTGGATGAAGAATTAAGGGATAGCTGATTCATTAAAAGTATTTTAAATGGAACCTCGTCTATGAAGCACGGTTATGAAATAAAGACTTAGATTTTCCTTTAAGCCTCCCAGGAAATGAATTACTTAGCGGAAATAAATGGTTTTTTTCAACATGCTTTCCCACTATGTCAACTAAAAGAAAACTCAAGGAAACTTCTGGAAGGACTAGGGAACAGATCTGCAGAGAGCCTTGTCGCAGAAAAAGGGCGAGGCAGGTGGAGCTTTCTGACATTTGGTCTTGAATTTCTGTAAACTTTTTAGAAGAAATAATAGTCACGATGGAAGGCGCAAGCAAAAGGTAACCAGAATCTAATGGCTCTTCCCATGACGCACCAAACCCAGATTAAGGCTTCACTGCAGAAAGATAAGTGGGAGAAGTAGAACACACTTAAAAAATACTAAATCTCTACATCTAAAAGTTGCTAAAGGTGGGAAAAAATATAAACCTTCACCAAAAGGTGCAAGGATTAAATTACTATCAGGTAATCTCTTAGTGCCTCCCATTTTTTAATTTTGAAATAAAAAGTAGCAAAACTTCAGTGGATAACAGAAATCTAGCCATAAAACTCAATGAAAGCCTGATCCACTTAGCTCTCTACCTTTTCCCAAACCTAGTAAGAACATCTTGCACAAGGAAGGAATAAATCTGCTCAGTGCCCGTGAACATGTCCAAGCTGTGAGATATAGGAAATAGAGGTGAGGTGAGTTCTGATATGAATTCTGGCACAACAGCTCAAAGACGTAAAAGCTACTCTATGCTGACAGAAAATGTAGGTCTTCAGATCAGAATGATTTTGACCATGCTAATTTGGCACCATCTTGCCTTAACCTTCTGGACACCTTCAAAAGAAGCAGAACTGGACAAAAGATATTCAACAGGCAATTGACTCAGAAATGGGGAATAAAGACCTCAGGGTCAGACAAGTTCTGGAAGGGTGAACTTTTATTTCTATTGTTTTTTTAATGCAAAAAAGTTGACCATGGATTTGAAATCCCTAGTCCCATAAAAGATAATCTTTATAATAACCTCTCAGACTTCCCATTTACAGGAGTCTGGCATATGGCGAACTGTAAGTAACCTTCACCATCTAAGCCCAGCTGGGATAAAAATGCTCTCTACTCCTGTAGCATCCTAAGCCTTCAGGCGCCTGAAAATAACTGCAGGGAAGATGCTATACACATATTCATGGCAAGCCCCAAACAACTGAAGAAAAAGGGAAGTAAAATCCATACAGAACCTGGCATTATTCTACAGAGGTATATTCGCTGACAAACAGTCAGGTAATAAAAAACCCTAATTTTTGCAGTCATTCATCATTAGAAGCACAAATATTTGAAGTCTCTGAATAGCAAAAGACTTTCAAGAAAAGAAGTTGTACTGGTAGTGGTTCTGGTCCATTGTGTAAGCCAAGAACATATCTTTATGGAAATGAGTTTCTTCAAGAGCAAGACACATGAAATAATCCCCCCAATGAAGTGAAGGTATTATCACCACTAATGTTATCATCCTAAAATCATATTAGTGATTAAAAGTCTTTAGTTTCTTAAAGAGGTATCTCTATCCTCCACACCTATTAGGACTCTGTAAAATCTGGCTCCTCTGTTCCAAGACAAAAGACTCTGTAAATTAAAATCTCTTGATAAAGCCCGGTCTCCTGGCAAGGGCTTTTGAAAAGAGGTGGGGAAGAAGGCTTGAGGAATAGGCTAGGAAGAGTGATTGCTGTAACCATGGTGTTCAACACTGTGCTATTCAGAACTATGTGGATTCACATCAACTGTCAACAGCTTGAAGCCAAAGAAAAAGTATACAAAAGAAACAGATTTAGATGGAAGGAAAAATGTCTCTTACCGCTCCTTGAAAAGTACTGGTATGACTACTGTAAGGAATGAAGAAATGTGTGCAAAGTTGAGTTTTGAGGATAATTAGTCAAGATATTCAGAAAGAGGAGCCAAAGTTGTAGCATTTAAGATCCATAATTTGATTTCTGTCAAAATGCTGTTGTGAAGCTAATGTCAAGTTATGTCAGCGTGCGCACAGAGTCTCCCTCCAATGGGCAATCTTCAATTGTGGCTTGCAGTTCATGGGCCATTCAGAGCTCTATGGCCAAAACAGTCTTCTTCAGAAAGTAAGACACAACATGCTATGTTATCTAGCCTCTTGCAACTTGAAAGAAAAGGGAATTTATTTATCTTAATCTTCCAAAGCATGAAATCCATCCAATATCTGATATTGGACTTAGAATAGCAGAGCCTGGTAGTCTGCTATTCTTATTTGAAGGTTTGGGAAAAAAAAAAAAGAAAAAAAAAAAAGTATTTTTTTCCTCGTCTACGACCAAATGTTTAAAGCCCTTGCCAAAATAAGTAAAGTGAGACTGTTCAAAATATGCCAGAACCACAGCAACAAAAATGGGAGTCAGTGGTGGGTGAGTAAAAAGGAAAATCCAGACCACCTGCTGATACTTGGTAGCATGTGTCACTGTACAAGAAGTGGGAGCACATGAAGGCAACGCTTGCCAAAGCACTTGAGCTGGGAGCAATATGGCATCATTCATCGATCTGGCTGTATTAGCTAGCATAGATCATACAGATTATCAATGATGCACAGAACAAAATTTTGTGAAACCTTTACAGAGATCTGTAGAGTACTCAACTGTCCTTAAGCTTAAAGGTTTTGTAGAGGTTGATATAAATGTTCACCCCCAAATGAAAAGCAGAAGCAGCTCTCATTCATCATTCCACTAAGATGTTCAAGAACAAGGGGTTGTTTTCACTTTTGCCCTTCATGTAAGTAGGGGATATGTTAGTCTCCTGAGGTGACATCTTTGCGGGGAAGACGACGGGGTACTGTGGAGGCACAAGTTCCTTCTTGCCGTCAGCTGAGCCTGCTTACTGGAGAATGACATGTGGGAGGTATAATCATCCCAAGAGCTGATGGCTTTCCTCTAATGATATTCATTAGGTTAAATTTTGTTAGGACTAAAGATGAAAGATAAATCCTCCTTCCTAGAGGAGGGTGCATATTGAGCAAGAGGTAATAATCCCATAAACCAAGGGTGTTTTCAAGGTTACTGAAAAGCTCCTCAGTCTTGTCTTTTGGTCTTTATGAGTAAAAATTTAAAGGCTGATTCACCCCTCTTAGAGGGAAATAGGTAAACAGTGATTTGCTGCAAGCATGGATACAGCCCAGAAATACCAGTCATTATTTCCTACAACCTCTACGGAGACAACAGACAAAAAAAATGCATCAGTAAAGGCAGAAATTCTAGTGAAACTCCAGCCTCAAATTGAGGGAAACAATGAATTGAGGCAGATCCTGAAATACCACAAAGGTGATAATGAAATCTGGTGACAAGAGCACCAAGAAAATGCTCAGAACATTGTGACCATTTTGTGATTGCGCAGACATGCTCCATTTTTCCTTCAGCTACAGCAAATCCCTTCCGACCTGAACCATTCTGTGATTCTGTGAAATGTTCCCTCCTTACTGCCAGAACAGGCAGCACAATCAGAAAACATGCAACTCAAGCACCCTCTCTGTGTATGTGGAATCAAAGCATCAGGCAGGATATCTAAGTTTTTTTTCTTTATTATGAATGGACCTAGAATGAGATCTGGATTTCTTCTCCCTAGATAGTGGAAATTTGGTCTCATGAACCTGAGGCTCAGGAAGAGAGTCAAAATTAATTTTTAATATTTTCTTGGGAATAACTTTCTCAATCTATACTTGAAATCTCAATACACAGAACACCTGGATGGAATAAAAACTTCACCCAGACAAAACAGGAAGTCAATACTTCCATCTCAGAGAGCAAAAAGCCAAAAATGTTGTTGAAGAATTCCTAGGTGTGGAAGCTATGCTGTCCCATCACAATAAAAATTTGAGCTCATAACAAAATAGGATGTTTAAATAACTTTAAAATATTTTTTAAATTACAGATATTCAAATAGAGTAGAGTATGAAGTAAAGCATAACAGAAAGTCCAGATGAACTATGGTTCAGACACATGTGGAAATGAACACTAGGTGACAGGCTGTACTCCACTGCTTGTAAGTACTCCATGCCCATAAGTCCAACAGGTTGACTACGTGGACAAGTTTCTAGTTCAAAAGATTGCACAGCTGTGCATTCAAAATATGCAGAAAAGCACTTGATGGTAAATACGGGATGACAATGTGTGAATGCAGAATTCATTCATTCACCTCTAATTTATGCTTTTTGATTTCTTCAAAACTTAATCCTACACCAATTACTTAGAATTTTTAAAGGTGTGAACAGAAAGACTTAAGGGATAATAATTTTTATATACACACATATACAGGGATAGATCATGTATATTATTATATAATTATATATTACACAAACATGCATATATAAAAGACCTCATTCAGCTTGATGAATACTTCTGGATGGAAAGTCACCTCTTAACTGCTACCATAATTTCTAAAAACTGTATTCTCATACCTTTGCATAAGCAGTAGTTTTGATAAACCACTGTTTGAGGTATTTCTGTTCTACTTTTGCTCCTGAACGCCATGAGCAACCATTGTCATCCACCTGTTCGTTAGCTAAAACAGTCTGATCCACGGGATCCCAATTTACCAAGGCCTAAAAAAAAATGCAAGAAAAAATATTTTCAGCATCTATTTCAAAACCAGAATCTTGCTTTTCAGACACCAAAAGAATTTTCCACAAACATTCCTTAGGCCCACGTTTTCTACATTTTTATAACATTCATTTAAATCAGCAATGTGGACACAACTGAAGATGTTTCGAATATTCAACTTCTCAGAACTCAAAAACCCCCAAGAACGCAGTTGGCAGCACTTGCCTAGATTGATCATGCTAGCAGGATAGGCTGACACTTGAATATTAAATAGGTAAGTTACAATTGACTATACTGCAAAATTACATAGTCTGATGCTTAAAAGCTGTGCACCACTAATCCAAAAGCGCTGAGTAAGACTGAGAGGGATGAATAACCGAGGATCTCCAACTTGAGAGGACAGAATCACAAAGAAGCATTACAGCGTTCAACTATATTTCAAGTGAAAGAGTTGATATTTTCTGCATATAACTTCTGTCAACGGTGTGTATTACTTTTGGAATCATCTTTCCTTATCAATACAAATACATTAAAGAAAATCTAAAGCAAAATAAATGTTGGTGTTCAACTTTACAAACCTTGTTTTGGGAGGGCTAACTGAAATACCAGACATATCATACTGGGGAGAAAGCAAAAATCAAATTTACCCTCCACAGTGTTGAGCAATTTAGCTGATCATTTATCATAAAGAATCTAAGACCACAAAAGAATCCTATTAGTCATTCCAGAATTGGTATTCAATGCTATACAATAACTTGAAAAAACATACATACAGAAAAAATATAAAAATAATCGAAGCGATAAAGAAAAGTAATCCATTGTTTTGAGTGTTATTTAGTATTTGAGATAAATCAAAATTAAATCAGCCTGACTGAAAAACAGTAGCTCCAGCTCCATAGCATTCTCATAGATTAAATATAATTTGAAAATTTTAAATTAATTCTTTGTGCATGGGGAGGCCTTAGTATCTCAATCTAAAAACTAATCCCTCTCCTCATATTACTCACTTTGCATTTTTTCCTATCACTGATCACCTTCTGAAATACCCATCTCCAAACAACTGATATTGCTTAGTTTTAAGTATGCTACATATTCTTCAAAACAGTAAATATCACAATTTCACAAATCTCATAGTCAGGGCAGCAGAAAGACAGATGCATGGATCCTCTTCCTTCGGAATACTGTTGCTGGTTTTGTAACCAATGTGTGGTATATGGGTTTGTCTGCACATGTGTGTGTGCATGCACAAAGTATTATTATCTATATCGATTTATACAAAATTTTACTATAATGAAATGAATGAAAGCCATTCTTTGATAAAAACAAGCTCACTTTCAAAGGAAGCTTGTGTGAATTCAGTATGTCATTAGAATTTAAACTTTTTACGGTTTGCCTACCTTTTATCTGTTACCTACCAATAACATCACACTGGTTTTTATAAAAGGCTTCTGAAAATTCATTGGGAAATTAAAAGCAAACATTATATTCCACCATTACAGATCTATTTTCTAGACTTTCAGAACACACAATTTCTTAAGTAATGATGCAATGCATTATGAAGCTGGCTCTAAAGTAATGGTCTTTTAATTTGTAAGTTCTGAAAAAAACTACCACCACTACAAAGTTAAAATAACAGCTGAAGAGAGATAAATCAGGTAACATTAAGAAGTAATAAAATGCCTGTTGCATAAAGCAGCATTAGCATATGCTTGTATTAAATTGGTTATGACTCAAAGGTGAGCAAAAATACTGTTTCTGTTTTGATGATATTGGGTCAAATTTATGATGAAAATTTTAGAAGGTTAACTGAACTGATCTATATTAGTACAATTATTTAGTATAACATATTTTCATGATTCAGAACAGGAAAGATTTATCTAAACAAATAATGCAAAACAAAGCAAATACACATTTGAGATATCCGTTACTAAATGGTCTTGTCTGTGAATTTTTAGAGTTGTATTTTGTTCCTTCCGTGTCTCATAGCCTTTTGACTAATATCCAGAATGTGGCTATTAAATTAAATCCTTAGTTCCTACTTGTACCTCACAGAAGCAACTCCTTGACAATGACAGCCTCTGAAACTATGGCCCCAGGAAGCCACTAAATGTCATCTACACAAAGCGGGAACAGTGCAAAAGTGTAGAGAGACCACAAATAATTTAGAACTCCTCACTACACCAATGCAGACCATATGTTTCCAAAATAGGATTCATCTCATCTAACCTCAGGTATTTATAGAATAAGTATCTATCTCCAGGTTTGGTGTCTACGCTTCCACTACAGTCTACAGATACCTAATCAAAAAAATCAAAAGTCTAGGTAGAAATTAATCTCAACCTAAATAAGACAGCCACATCTGGCCAGGTCAATAACCTCTACAGTACATGGGCTAGATCAGTGTTGCAGGAAGAAGAGAGAGGATTTTGCTATGGTGAATAAAGATGCCCTCTCTGGATACTGCAGTACCCAGACAGACATTTGTTAATTCTCACTAATTCCAGCTGCGGGACATACCGAGTCTGTGTCTCCCTACCAGCATAATTTCTGGCCAGACACACATACTCCTGGAACAGAGCGTTAACTAGACTGCACATATTATTCTTATTGCCACAGTAAGGCTATGAATTATCTCTTTGTACTCAAAATGAAACTGTAAGACAGGAGACTTGAAGCTGTGCAAAAGTACTGCCTAACATATATTGCAGGTAGGCTGAAGACAGGGGATAAATACATGCTTTAAGTATATGTGACTGTTTGAAGGGACCCAGGTTTATGGGCTATCTCTGCCATCTGTTTCCTGCCAAAAAGCAACAGGTTTATATCCACCAGAGATTACATCCCCTACAGGCTGACAGATGCTGATTTAAGTCCTCAAACTGATCCTTGACTCTTAAGAGGGAAGCAGATCCAATCACTGGTACTCAAACATCTCCAGGATCCCACAGTCTGGGAGCCTGCAGGCAAAATTTGTTTTGTATATCAACACTGCTTCTAACAAAGCAGCAAGCCTTGTGCTTTTCAGGTTCACCTGGGATCACTTGTCAAGCAAACAAATTTACAGATATTTTAAAAATAACTTTGTTATGGCAAAGGTAGGAATTTTTTTTTATTACAAAGACAGCAAATAATTACAGGGGGGAAAAAAGGAAGAAACATTCCACGCCCCCTAACAGAGCATGTTAGGACATATCAAATATTGAAACTTTTTGCTGGTTGTCATTTAAGAACTCTGAATACATCTTGCCACTGGAAACAGGAGAAGCTCAGTAACACCCTGCCATCCCAAATACTATCTTTCACCATCAACCTCTTACTCTGGGTTCAGAGAATAATAACTACATCACTAATTACATCCTATGGGATTTCCTGGTTTCTATAGAATACAAATGCAACATCAAAGCATATTTAAGAAATCTTGGTTTCCATTTTAACTTAGAAACATCCACTAAATTGCAGCTTTGTTTAGGTGCAGCTGTTCAGGTATTTTGGAACTGCGTTGCCTTGGCTATACAGAGCGCTCTTTGGAATGTTCATTTAACATCTTTGTGTCACCTCCTGCTTCTTCCCTTTTCACATAGCCTGATATACATTGTTTACAAAATAATATAAGGTCAACATTTTCTTAATGTACTCTAACAGAAAAATAGCTGTGATAGTCTTATAGCGTCTAGAGATCACAAATATGGTCCAGGAATTGGAGGGTTAGACACATAATCTCCACTTATCCTAGCCAATCCTATCAGTTCTCAGACAGCGTAACAAAAACGTTATACAGTTAAATAATCTTGCTGCTGAAGAGACCCCTCATGATCACATTATCTTATATGAGAGAGAAGTTCAGAACAAGAAAATTCTATATTAAAGCCATGAGATAAACCAATAGTAGCTACATTCTGATCCTGCACATCAATGTAATTCACTGACAAGAAACATTTCTGATTTGACTTGCAACAATACCTACTCATGTTAATTAGTTACATATAAAATTTATCTACATAAAAAATTCAGTTATGTATAAAATTAATTATATTTTGCAGTGATTTAAAACCAATAGAGCACAATAAATACCTATCCACTTAGCGAATGTGAATGGATGATCCAGAAATGTGCCACTGACATAATGAGTGACTTGAGTTAGTGAACCTCCAAAGTATTAAAGGTGAAAGTTGTACCTACCTCTTTTTGATACACTATCCCAGCTTCAAAAAGCTTAAGAAAGAGATATTGTGTCCATTTGTAGTACTCTGGTAAGCAAGTGGTTATTTCCTGCAGAAACAAAATAAAATAAAAATTCCTGTAGCTATACTTAACTAACTTAAACAGTTAACTCAGGAGTGTATAATATATGACACAGAGAAAACATAAATGTAATTTTGGGTAATGTTTATAATGAGTGGCATTCACCTGTCCACAAAACCAGAGAACATGGACTTTGTGTGGCTTTGATGTGCAAAGACAACTTTCCCTGTTAACACGGATTATAAGAACCCTGTAAAATCAATGCTGATAGATATAAGAACAGAAGATGACTGGAAATGACCACAGCTGCCTAATCAGGGAAGCAGCAAAACTAGAAGAAAGTAGAACTTTATCAAAGAAGTCATCTTTGCCGTGCTGCCTTTTCAGCAATAGGAACAGAGACTGTCGACTGTTCAGAGGCAGCTGGGAGCTGGCTGCAGAGAAGCGAGCAGGCTGGAGGAGCTTACAGCTGAAGCCTTAGGTACAGAAGAAGGGCAGCAGAACAGCACTAGGAACTGAGGCTGTTGACAGAGTGAGCGTGTGAGGCAGCCAGGAAAGAATATGGGGTAAGACTCTAAACTTCAAGGTGAAAGACTTGGTTATCGCACAATCAAAGGTCAAATAAGAGACCATTTTAAAAGGCAAGCCAGCTCAAGGCAGGAGAATGCTCTGGGTTAACGTTTGGAGAAAAAAATAAGAGTTGTGAAAGAAGTCACAAGTGAGGGGGAGTGCTAAGAGGGAAATAAAGACAGATAAAAGACAACATAAGAAGGAGGAATGGGAGTTAAGAAAACAGCAGGTAACAACATAATGGATAGCTTTTCTAAACTTGTGAAGATTACAAATGCTTGCAAAGTTCCATATTTCAAATGTTTGTTCTTAAAAAAAACAAACTGCATTTCAAATAAACATCTCCATAGGTAAAGATGACTATAGGATTACATGATTATAGACTCCCAATTTTCTCTGTACAAACACAGTGTTTCATAGGCACAATAGTTACACATACATTTTCACCCCCTTATTTTAAAGTTTGGCCAAAGTGAAAACAACTGTGTAACTCAGTATTTAAGTTCCAATTATATCATAAAATATAAGAAGAAACAGATCACATTTACCTCCTCAACAGCTTTCCTGTTTAACTTGCACTTGTTTAAAGAAGAAACATTTCTACAAACTTCCTGTTTGACGCATTTGTACTTATTGAAGTGGAAGATGACTCCTACGCTGAACTTCAGGTCAACAAGAACTTCTCTTGATTTTAGAGTTACAGGGTTGACAGCAAGCCACTGATAAAATTTATTCCATTTGCAAATAGTTATCAACTACCTGAAACAGCTCCAAATGTGAAATGTCTTTCACCTGGGCTTTCCTATCATCTAAGCTGGCCATTACACAAGACATCAGCAATATCATCTGCTACTCAAATGACATCTGAAACACTCTAGCATAAAAATTTTATTCTTTTTCTACAACTTTATATTCCAGTGCTGAAATGTTGCTTTGAACAACTAATGTGACCTTTGAATAGATACGCCTCAGAAGTGTGTATAAGAGGCTTTCAAGACCAGAAAGAGACATTTAACAGCAAGTTGTCAGCACAGCATGCAAAGACTTAGTCATGAAAAACAGTTGCTTGATTAAATCCCTGTGCTCTACACTGAAAAAAACCACTTGATAGAAGTCTGATTTCCAACTCTCCAACTGAATACTATCCATTTAATAATCTTTTTTTTCCCCCTGCTTCTCCACACAGTGGAGTTGTTCTGTCAGTGTGATGCCACTATAGGGAACAGAGCTTCATCACTGTAATATCAGAAACACAAATGAAGAGAGACAAACTCTTTTGGTACAATATAAGGTTATGCGAGAAACAGGCAAACATGTGAGACAAGTGAAGTGAGTTGTCAAATAAAAATAGTAAATGGACTGAGATTTGTCCTTTTGGTCCTGAATGGCAGATGTGTGTTAAGTGAAACAAGAAGAGATGACGTTTCTCAGTCTGAACAGGTATGTTTAGGACATGGTACAAGCTAACTCCCGGAAACAGATTCTCATGTCCATGCTCTCTCACAAGTTGTAAATTTAAATTTTTCAGAAAGGAACGTGCCAGACTGCTGACACCGAAGAAAATGTGTCATGTGGTCACTGAGCTCCAAAAAGATCACTCAAGCTCATCATTTAACTTTATAACCATGAAAGTTTGAAGTAACACTTGAAGTTAACAAAGAAAGAAAAATTACATCACTACCGAGTGAAATGAGCTGCTGATGACAAGCCAGCAACCTCTTGTCAATCTCAAAATGTTTTGGTTTTTTTCCTACCATTTAGCACATTAAGACTCATGGGGAAAAATAATTCCCCATGTATACCAGTTACTGATCTTGATTAAATAAATAACGTCTGGTAAAAAGTTTCCATTAGGCTGCTATCGTGCTTAAATTAAGGTGAATGTTAATGTTTCTATTTATACTGTATGAGCATGGCAAAGATCTGCAGTGCATTAACAGAACTGACTTAACTCAGAAATACAGAAAAGGGTTTGTTTATAAAAGGGTTTGCAAAATAGCACAATGGACTCCTTCCACCCTGCCAAAAAATGTAACTTCCTGAATCTCACTTGTGAGTTGAGCACTAGCGTAACAGCGTTCATAGAGAACCCCATGTCATAAAGCAGTTCAGTGAATATATATAAACAGGATATTAGCATATTTTCTCCAAAGTTAAAATATATACTAAAAATCAGAACCCCTTTTACAAGCATGAAATATGCTGCTCAGCTGTCCACTGCATGTGCTCTTCAGTGCTCTGTGACAGATTTAGTGATAACCCATCACCCCAGCATTTCAGAAGGTACTATGAAACAGGAGGAGCAGCATCTCCCTCTTCCCCCCAACCGTCTTCCCTTTTACTTTTGTTAGCTTGCTAGTTAAAAACAGTATCTGATGCTGTCACCAAAATGCATCATTATCATTGGTTACTGTTGCCCCTCCTTGTTCCTACAGCAATGACACTCATTCATTAAAACAATTCATGAAAACAATAAGAAACAAACCACCTTTAGAAGTGGTCTGTTTTTAAAAATAGCACACATTGCCAAGGTATGTAAGAGAAAAATCCCTACCCTTACCAAAACTACCTGGCTTAATCCCGTTATCACAGCAATCTGTTCCTAATAAACAGCATGATGGAGGGGTTAGTATCTGATTACTTTTGCAAATCAATTCTCAGTTACAGACTAAATAGTAGTATTACAATTTAGATTTGACAGCAGTGCAACTTGGGAAGCAACCAGTTCATGTTAAGGTTTAAGGGCCATTCATTATTAAAAAATCTGATAAAAAACCTTCCAGTTACCAAAAATATGGGAAAACCAACAGTAAAGAATCCTGTGAAAACAAAAAAACCCCAAACTGGATGGAAGATTTTGGTCATTAATAAAAGGAAAACTAATATTCAAATGCCTTGTTTTATAATTCTCATTTGTTCTAAACCTGTTCCATTCTTACAACTTTCTATTATGTAAGTCTGAACCTAAAACTGGTTTGGTTGGTTTGTTTTTTGAGAAGGTTACATCTTTAAGCTACTTTCATGGCTGTTTTTTTTTTTTTAAAGTAACATTTACAGGCTGCCTAAGTGTTTATTTGTAAGATCCACCAGGCTTTGAGAATAACATATAACTAGTCTGGAGAGAGGTAATTTCCTAGTTTATTACTAACAATTTTATTTCTAGCACAGTCTTATGCTATCCTGAAGACAGCCATGTTACATGTGGTACTTATTAAAAAGGTGATAAGGAGAAAAAGTCTGAACAGACTTTTTAAAAATCTCTTCGGGAAGATTAAACAGTCTTTAATATATTATTTGCCTATTTTGGTATTAAAGGGCATGTACCACCTCATCTAGAAGTACAAGTAGTTGATTTTCAGAGGTTTAGAGCTAGACCAGACTGCAATTCTAAATTCATTTGAATATTTGTATTTCAAAGTCCCTTAAGTTTCATGCGTTATTAGCTACAAATACAAACGTCATGCAGTGCCTACATTTTAAAGCATGAATATCTTTCCTGCAAAAACAGGGCCTCGTATCAACGGTTTTCTTTTTTATTTCATTACAAGCAGGGTCACTGATTATCACTGATATGTGGATAAAAAGAAAATTTAATAGGTAATGCTCTATCTACTGCTACAGTTTTATGCATGCTCAGGCAGTACACAAGACTGACAACTTCCAAACGAAACAGAAGAATACCTGCACAAAGAAAATCTACCAAAGATTTAATCTTTTTTAATGTAGAGAACAGAGGGGAACATGACTCTTATGCAAAAAATTATGTCACTTGGCACACAGGAATTGTTTAGACTAAAAAATGCCGGCAGTACGAGCTACCTCTAGAAGAAAGTCACAGATTGACAATAGAGTGGTGAACTGATGGCTGACTGGGAACATGCATTCAGACCGACAGCGCTTCTTAGCAAAAGAAAGAAAAAATGTTATACCGTCTCCAACCCTTGTTGCTGATGATATGAATCTTTGAAAATGATATTACCCAATTCCCCTGAAAATCATGCTTAAAAGAAGTGGCAGGCAGTTTGCTATGCCATCTGGGATGATATTTTGGAGAAATCTGATCACCAGGAATGCCCAAATTATTGTTATCTTAAAACCAAAACATAACCACAATGTTTTTTATTTTCCAAGTGCTTTTAATGTCTCTCTCTTACTCAAACTGTAGCTTTTAACCCTGGATCTGAAAAACATAAATGTTGAGAACAGAAATGTTCTCTCTCTTATGTATTATTTTTTTTTAAATCTCTCCCCAAAATCACATTCCTTTCAAAGTGATTTAAAAATATAATGTTTATTACTTGAGGCACTTGAAATACCTACATGTTTCAGGGAAAACGTATCAGATCACTACTAGTATTCAAAACTATGCTAAAGCAAAGTACTTACAGAGCTATTGTATGCATTTAATTTCATTTTAAGTTTGCTTACATTTTCTGTTTAGGATAATAATTTTCAAGTGTCCTTGTAACCTGGCTTTCTGAAATAATCTAATTAGTTTTTAATAATGCCTTATTTGTGGCACCTTACTGGTTAAGTAATTTCACTGACTGCTACAACATGAAAATACTTTTGCATTTTGATTTGTAAGACAGAACAATGAGAAAAGCACAGACAAATAAAAGGAAACTTCTCGCATCCCAGGTGCCCTGGGATTTGATCATAATAATTTTACCAAGCAATAAAACTACAACTAGCCTTCAGATTCCTGGACAGGACTTTCTTGAACACCAAGACTGTATAAGCAGTCAGCTTCTTCAGCACAGCTACATGCACTAGATATTCAAAATGTACTTTTTATTGTTTTCCTACTTTTTTTTTTCCCCTTAACATTTGTAAAATGGTAGTATTTACATAAGTTTTCTGCACATCATCTAGGCATATACTCTAAACCGGCCACAAAGGACAAAAACAGTTAACATAAAAGGTTTGCACTTCAAAAAGGCAATTGACCACACACTAAAGTAGGGGTCTAGGGTAAGGGAACAGGTTCCCTCCACCATATATTTGCTAGGTACTATGCTCTAGCACAATGAAGAAGCACATTTAAGCAACACTAATGCAACTAAATTAAAAATAAACTGTTGTTTTGTACAATCGTCTTGGTTAATTAAACTAACCCATATAAATACTGGTTTTCTTGCATTATTTTTTTTACAGGAGTCACTAATGCTAGTGGGTTTGTTTGCATTGTCACAGTATTTTGTAAGCTACTGATTTAGTGCCATACAAGAACAGAATAATAAAAGAAATATTCCTTACCTCGAAGGGCTCACTTTTAAGTTAAGTACCTGCACAGCGCAATGCATTGCTGTGCACAGATGCTTCAGTTAGCCCAGAAGCAGAGCAGCTGAGGCAGTAAGATGCTCTGCTCAGGCTAATTAGCCTTGCAGAGAAGCAGGCTTTATCAGCCTGGAAAATACACTCTGCCACAGCTTAGCCGTTCTGCTTCCACAGGTAGCTCTTTTATGGCTAGCTCAGATATCCGTGCATTTGGAGATCATGTAATACAGATATTATTTCAGGCATGACACATTTTTTGCAATGAATAAACATCTCTAATGGTTACCATTCAGGTCACTCTTACTCCAGTTAATAAGGCTTTGTAGGTAAATAAAACTAATAAAAAAACCTCCAGAATTCATTATGTTTCAAGGAACACTTTTTAGCTGTTTTAAAATTTTTAACTTTCAAACCCAGAAACTATGTGCCTCTAGAGCATTCTAAATTATTTTAATTACACAACTGTTCAAATTAATTTAGTACAGCATCAAAGCCCTTTCCACAAGTATTCAGAGACCTCTGCAAGTTCATGAACCAAAACATGGTTTACTAGAAAAGTGAAGGTAAGCCTTAAAGAACAGGCACAGAGATGAGAAATTACTTTCTCCTGTATACTTACACTCCCTGACATGGTTTTCAGTACTGACAGTTCTCCACCTCTTCTTCAGAATGGAAGGGTTAAACAAAAGTCTATACACAGAAGTGAATTTTCTCAATTTTCTTGAAAGGTACTCTGCAACATTCAACTCTGGTGTTGTTCCATAATACAGCCTACACACATGATTTTACTGTTTTGAAGTATTGCTTTATTACACATACAGAAAATCTCTGAGATACTAACAGTTTTAAATATAAGAAAATAATTGTCAAGAATGTGTGCAGTAAACCTTCCACAGCAACCTTTTATTTTCAGAGCAACTTTTTCACTATCAGGAAAATGAAAAACTTACTAAAAAGGCTTATACTGAAAATCTTGACATATATATGACACAATGAAATATGGTTTTTAGGTGTAAGACAAACAAATAAACAATTTCACCTTCAAGATTAAAGAAAACAGATGGCAGGTCTCAGACTGCCAGAAAACTAATCCTTTTCCTTTTCAGATCTACAATGCTGCCATAAAAATCCAAGATTAGCATCTCCATCACTCTATTCAGAATCATATTAAGGTGATAAGCAATGGTTATTGCTGAGAATATAAAGGTAGTGACTGACGTTGATTCACTGGTAAATGCAATAACCTTACAATTGCTTCAAAAATTAATTTTTTTTTTATCTTGAAAATGACATTAGCTTATGTCTGATCATGTTGCTAAGGTTTTTACGGTGAACACTTGATTCTCAGGCATTAGTGTTTTAAATAAAATTTCTGTTTTCCAAAATGGTCATGATATAACACCTACGAAAATGCAGCTTTATGCTTCAGATTTAGAATAACATAACTAAACCACCATTTAAAGTTACTAGCTTTAAACCCTTGAGTAGATTATAAAAACATACACATTGAAAAAAGCACTCCTCAAAACATATATACCTTAACAAAAAGGCATGCTGCTTTATAAACATCTATTTAGACGATTGTCTAACTTCTAACATAGAAAATTGCTACTTTGAAAGAGATGAAAAAGCAAAGAGAAAAATCAATTGCAAAACTGAAATTAAATTTTTCTTTAAAGAAAAGAAAGATTCTCCTAAACCTTGAGATTATCACATGACGTCAGTATATCAAAAGTAAAAGAAGTTTGATAAGAAGCTTGAGAGAGCTCCATTTCCCACTTTTTCCAAGTGTAAATTTATGGTTTAACAACTTAAACCGGTCACTTTCGAAGACCTCTATATTGTCATAGATAAAATGGTGAAATTCCATGTTTTTCAATGTTCCATCATACAATAAAGCAGCATCCCTTAAAAAAGAAAATCTTACCCTTTCCCATGTAAAAGACAGACCTAGTGCATCAAACTGTTCCCTCATGTGTTGAATATTACTGCAAAATAAAAAAATTTAAAAATTTATTAACTTGAAAATATTTTTATAATGAGATAATATTTAAAATCAGGTGCTTATAAAGTTCTGAGAAATCAAAAGCCCTCTTTAACCTCTAAACACTATTATCTCACTAATAGTGAAACTCAAGGAACTATCAGAATACTCATCTTAAATAATAATTTTTATAGTCCCTAGCATATTCTGGTTCCATTTCAATGGCTGTGCGTACAAGACAATGATTTTTCTTCTCTTGGTTTGAGCATAACTGAAAAGCAAATATGGCCCTGCAGTTCGAGGGAAACGTTCCTGAAGCATCACTTTGCGTTATTTTTAATTATCTTTACTGCAGTTGAGCCAAAGGACCCTCTGAAATCTTCATGATGCTGTAGGACACGTTTTCACAATCAGCTTAATCCTGCTCTACTTTGGCAATGGTATCCTGGCTGTGTTTTGCTTTGACTCTGGTAATCGTGGTTGAGTTGAATCAGCTGAAGACATGCCCTACAAAAAGTTCTCAGAAAAACCCCAGCAGTTTTCTTGCTTCGCTCTGATCAACAGCCTGATCAAACCAATACTGTGGTTGCAAAAACATCTGAGCCAGCACAAAAGAGGTGGTGGGAACTTATATCCCGGGAGGTGACAAGGAACCCCTAAACTTCTGGTGGCAGCACAGTCATAGATAAACTTACGTCAACTGTGAAACTGTAGGACTAGGCCATGGAAGCTTTAGTTTTAAAATGCACTAAATACAGTTTACCAAAATGCCCACAATTACACAATATTAACTAGTGACCTGGTGTGAATTCATTAATTGCTTAAAATTTCTTATTGACTTTTAACTTTCCACTAAAATGCATTATGTCAGATAAAGTATCATCTCTCCTCCCACAGTGACTAATTTGATGGTCATGAAACTAAGTGCTTAACTCTGATTCAGAACAAACTTGTACTGATGAATAACTGAGTAATGCAAGTATCCAGTACTAACAGTTGCAGAGCCTGAGTTACACTAGAAAAGGACTGCCAGGAGGCCTGTATCAGTACGAGTATACCAGGAAATCCTCTTATGGACCCACAGCTTCCACTGGGAAAAACCATACTTTCAGTAGTACTGCTTATATTAAAGCCCCACTCAAAATGAACTGCACCAATAAAAAAAAAAAAATCAAATCTGAGCGTCTTTCCACAAAGTTTCTGCCATTATACTAGCTCTTACTAACAAACATTTCTGTGTGTTTTGCATAAGTAACTTGATCTTTAATTTGTTTTATGGTTTTTTTTTTTTCCTAACTTTGAGAATATAAGAAGTACTAGCCAATTGGAGATCATTTTAAATCACCTCTTCAAAAAAATTATGATGCTCTGAAATATGGTTGTTCATGCCTGAACGAAGCATGTTGAAATGCTTACAGTGTGCCCCCTTTTACATGGGTGGCTGGCTCTGCTCCAAGGATGACTGAAACACACCAGGTTGCTACCACACCATCACAGCTCCACATTCAGTTCAGTCATCCCTGCTGCAGGCATGAGAAACATTCAGGATAGGAACAGTGGAGAAAAGAGAAGACAGCAATTACTTCAGAGGTCAGAATTTAAACTCCCCCTATGATGAACTAAATTTCTTCCTTAGCATAAACAAACAAACAGAGTATGTAATTAGTTTTCCTATTTGGATGTTATTATAACCAGTACCAATGATGATGTGCTAGTTTGTCTCAGTTTGTTGTTACAATGTTGTTATCTAACTCTTAAAACTGGACAATCGCTCTTTTCAGTACTACGGAAATTTGCAAAGCAAAGTTTTCTTCCAGTATAAAACATCTTGTACTTTTAACTACCAGCTGAACTGCTTTAAGTGTACAGAACAATATGCACCCATTAAGAAGAAAAGAGAAAAAAACAGAATAGCACAGAATGGAGCAGAAGAGGTTCAGCTCAGGCTGTGCCACACTTTTTGACACAGCCCTGACAAACTGCTTAGAGGAGACAGGTCAAGCTGCTACAGCACTTTGCTATTGCAGTCTCTCTGCCCCACACGCTCACTGCTTTTCTATTGAACCAATTCAACCCAGTCAACTGGCAGGATGGCTTTCTTCTGAGTTAGCAAGCTGAGTCAGTTCAACAAGATGTCCTATGGGTGCCAAAGCCAGTACAAGAGGTGAGGAGGGACCACGTACTAGACAGAAGGGGAAAACACTAACCCTTTTGTAGTCAACAAGCACTTAATGTCAGCCTCATTGTCTCAAAATGACAACTGTCATTTCTTTGGGCCTCAGTTGTCATGTAGGTACGGATGACGACACCCTATGTGATGAAGTTTCCATCAACATAACTGAGTTAAAAATGAGGCACTCTGAAATAACAGATACGTAGATCTGTTTTACCGCTGAGCTTCAGTAGGCTTATTGAAGGAAAACAGAAATCATCGATTTACTGACCTTGCTACAATATAATTGATAGCCCACAACACACTGCAGAGCGATGGTTCAGACACTCAAAAGAACAAAACCAAGATTTTTGTGTCTTGATGATAACTGGTTCTCACGCATATTCTCATCTAAACCATACATGAAGGAAATTTAAAAAAATGAGCATAAATAACTCAGAATTTGTGTGTAGTGCACTCATGCATTCTTCCTAAGTGAAATCAGTTGCCATCACATTTTAGCTGGAAAAGTATCAAGTATCATAACACGGGACCAGAAGCATAAAAAAAACTTAAAAGAAACAGCATTATCAAAGGAGGAAATGGGTCAAGATCCATAAAGATACCACAGCTAGATTACTGCACCCAGAGCACAACAAACAGCTTCACTTCAGAAGACTGGTTGCAAAGTAATTTATAGATTAATTAATGTTTACTTATATAACTTTCTACACATTTTAAAGAATATTAGGGGAATACAACATCCAATTCTGTAGTCTAAAGCCCAAAATTTTCACAGAAATCAGGAGCAATAATGACTGCTTATCGCTTTCCAAGACCCAGTCTCAAATGAAAAAAACTTATTCCTCTTTTGCATGGGACTGAAAACTGCTATTAAATCTAACCACGTAGCTCATGGTTTTCAACTCTGTATTCTATACTAAGATTTAACTCACCATGATGAAATTCTGATTTATTTCTTACTCACTGATTTGGGTGTTTGGGAAATGTCACTCTTTCAATATTCTACCTTTTTACAAGTTATAAGTAATTGAGATGAAAACCTTGAAAATCATCCTTATACATTTGTTTTTCAAAACTAAATCATCTGCACAATCCCATAAAACACTGGCAAATAACCCTGGTTCTTTCTGGACTTCTATTTCTACACTGGTTTTGCTCTGTTTTGTTGGTTTATGGGGGTCACAGCATAGGGATTCCCAATGGAAATGTCACGTTACTTAAATTCATTAAAAGCTACCTTTGTGTCCAGTGTGCAGGGTGAAGCCCATGTTCAACTGCAGCATTTTCTGCTGGTAAACCAAATGCATCCCATCCCATTGGATTTATCACCTGTCAGCAAAAAGAAAAAAAAACAAACCATAACCTTACATAATTTTCTGGAATGGCATCAACAACAACACACACAGACCTCTAAATAATAATCAGTGTTCTGCATCCAAATAATGAACAGTGTTTTGCATTGCAGTATTTACTTTGTTTGAACTGAACCTCTTCAAAACATGCCCACTATGGCTAGGTCTGTTTTAAAAGATGAATATTGCATACTTGCTACCTACAATGTGATGTTAGAGGGAGCTTAAAGTATTATGTAATAAATCCCCATGACTATTTCAATACCAGGTTAGCAATGACAAAAATCAATCTTTGTAGATTTGTGTGGTGGCCAAAGTTAGCAGTTGGTGCCACTGCTAAACAGAACCAAATATTCATCCTAAAGAAGGAGGAGAAGAAAGCCAACAAAACTAATTGAACCAACAGTTTTATAACTGTACCTGATGTGTAGCCTACTATTTTTTTTCCCTTTTGTTGAAGAAAAAAAGAAAAATACCCTATGATAACCTTAAATCCAACCGATAAAGTTACAAGGATGGGGGGAAAAGTTTTAGTCAAATTTTACTAAAAAGTCTACAGACTGAAAAACTGTATTTCAAGACCTCAAATAAAGGTGGAAAAAATATTTACTACAAATTATAATAGATAATTTTTTGAAGTAGATATATACCTTTTCTATTAACATGCAAATTATTTAGAAAAATAATCTAGCAACACAGTAAGTATTAAAAAAAATGCTTAATAATCAAGGAAAGAATGACCACTAGTTAGAAGCTGTCATTAAGCACACTTACATATTGGGTACCTGATAAAACCAATCCCATTTCTTACACCTACAGATGTGCTATAAATTCAACAACTATGATTAAAGTTACACGAGTTTAACAATAGCCAGACAGGATTGAGTAACATTTTAAAGGTTGTAAGAATTAAAAGAATAAACATTTTTACACCTTGTAATGTGTATTTACATAAAGAACTTTTTCTTCTATGTCATGTAAGCAAACAAGCAGTAAGAAAGCAAGCCCAGCAATACTAATCTCATAAGCTATCTCAATGCGAAAAATCTGTTCGTTTCCAAAGCTTAAGAGCTACTTTTGTCACTGGTTTAAATTATTTTTATTCTTCTTTGCCACAACCTTTCAATCCTCTGACTTCAATGCATTCTTTCACAAGAAATATTTTATAGAACTGTTTATAAAGGTGCCTCAGGCACCAGCTCAGTGTAAAAGCAACAGGACGTAACAGATGTGACTCCTCAACATTCTCGATTTCAATACTGAGCTAAAACTAAACCTGCTGTATATCATTACTCTGCTCGTGCAGCAACAAAACCAAAGGTATGAAACTGTGATCAACTGTGATTCAAGCCAGTACAGTAAGGGTCCATGCACAGCACATTTTTTAATGTATAAGTCTAATAGAAATTGGAAGGGTATTCTGTGTTACAAATTTTCCCTGTTATCCAACAGATTATTATTCCTCCTGTCACAGCGTCAGAAATATAAAAGTCAGATTTCCTAACTCCCCACTTCCTCACGTTATAAGTGCTACATGGAAAATCTTATTTGGACCCCAAACCACTTGCCAATGCCCCACTGAAGCACACCTTTCCCAGCTTTTCTCCTCTCCCTCCCTCTGCTAGTAATTATAACTATTGGTATAAAAGAGGAAAAAAAAAATTGAAAAAATAAAAGGTAAACTTTACATAAACTACAAATCTCAATAGATTTTTTTAGAGGACACAATAAATATTAGTTTCTGCAGCTCAGCTCTTTTTGGCCATCATTAGTGCTGACCACCTGGCTCTGGACAGAAATGATCAAATAAACCATTTTTTTGGCCATTTAGAATACATATTTTCTCTTATTTAAACTGTTCCTTTAGACAAATGCCCTACATTTGCATCCCTACAAATACCTTCTTTTACTATAAGCTGATACACATAAAGTGAGATTAAAAAAACTACTCTTGATTAATTTTTGTAAAATTTGGCTTCTGAAGATATCCTAGCTATAGATAAGCAGCCAAAAGCAAGGCACAATCTCATTTCTCACACTCATGAGCAAAAGGATGTGGGAAGAACAGCTTCACTACCGGTGACAAGCTCCCCAAAAGGGCTGACTGATGTTCCAGACAGCTAATGTGCAGACATTTTATCACTGTACCATCAGTGCTAGCAGGAGTTATCTGCTCACGCAGATCTTCCCAATTCTAGCATGTATATTAAAAATACCATACAGTGTATTCACTTATCACATTCAAAAGACAGTTCAATTTAACAACCAATAACATTCCTCAAGTTAAAGGGCTGAAGAAATAAGCTAATTCAAGTTTCAATCAGAAACCTGAATTTAAAGAGACATTAAAAATATCCTCAAATTAATCTCCAGGATAGATCTATTTATGTAGTTGCTATAGAGATGAATGTAACGCACAGTGGTTTAGAAAATTATTTCAAGTTTATTGTCTCTTTTACTTCTCTACCGTGAACGGATTTGAAAGGTTTGTGAAATGCATTTGTCTAAACAATAGGTCAGCTTCTTCTGGCTGGAATGTGTTAGGTATCTGCAGTTAAAATGCCACAGTCTCCACGTAGCACTTGGCGTTACATCTTAAGTCTCCTTAGTCAACATAAAACACAAGGCTAGAGATTAACTATATCATTCTGAAAAACACCAAAAAATCTCAAGAGACATGGAAGGGGAGAAGAAAACATACTCCTAACATGTCAGAAGTTGGCACAAAGACTAAAGGAACAGTTTGACTGTTCAAAACAACAAAAAATAGGAAGAAAACAATTTTGCAGACCAAAGGGTATTCCTTGTAGCTCCTTCATCATAGGCTCTAACCAGCAGAAAACCTGGCAGCTCCCTTCAGCATTACAGACGAGCAGAAGAAAAGAAAAAAAAAGTATCCACTTTCTTGAATACTGACTTGATTGCTTCCAACAGCAGTCTCTAAACCTTATGCAACTGAGGGATTGATTCTGCTCGCTAGAGTGACCGTTCCTCCAAGCATCGCTCCTCTGTACAGACAGTATTTTCTCTAAGCCGCAAGGACAAAGAAAAACAAATAATGAACATATCTTGTAAGAGAGGAGGCCTGCATAAGTCCGCAGATGTCTACACATGGTAAAAGGAGGCAGACTATAGTTTCACAGTCATTTTAAGACAGACAGTACTATCTCCAAAGGTAGCTCGTGTTTCTGGTCTTCACGATGAAGTGGACAGGCAAAATCTCCCTGGTTAAAACTACTAGGTTAGTCTTGAACACAGAGTGCTTAAGATCCTCAGAAGTTCACATGATCTGGCAAGATCAGCTATGAAAGATTGGCATTTTCGACCATTCAGCATACTATGTTTTGCACAGGAACATGAAGTTGCAAGGAAGTGATTTATTAGTGTGTGTGGAACAAAGTGCCTGGCAACTGCCACACTGAGCGTTCTTTTCAGGAGTAGATTATTAAAAAGGAAAACAGTTGCATCATGAAACATTTTAGATCCCAACGACTTGACTTCATATTAGTTCGCAGCATCGCTGTAAAGAATCATTTCACAGCATGGTCAAAAATCTGTTGTTAACGATGGCTAGAGGTCTTAATGTGGGACAAAGCAGAGGAAGACAGTATCTTCTATTAATTCATTTCTGAGATCTCAGCTCTTCCTCTCAGAGGGTTTTCATCTATTCACTGCCGTAACAATCAGCCCATCACACTGACATTAGTAGGCGAGATGAGCAAGTACTATATAACACAAAGCTGACAATGATCTCATAACACTCAGTTCTCTGCCTCCATCAACATAACTAGGACAGACGATTCAGTGAATTTTCCTTAATGTTTGTAAGAAAACAAAGAATTTGCTCTCCTGATGGGCTCAGTATGTCTCAAGACTGTGACCACAGAGCTGATGTATCTTTCTTACATCTGGATCGATGCATTCTTAATTTTAAGAAAGACAGCAGAATCAGTGACAAAAATGCCTGTAAACAAATATATTCATTTCAGAGAATGTGAGATAAGAGAGCCAAAAATGAAAATGAAGAGGTTTGCTGACAGATTAGTGAGTGGAATCAATACAGCAAAGTCTATGTTCCTATCTGTAGTTATAGCCCCATGACACACTGAATGTGAGCTAACCAAAAAAGGCTGACAAAATAGGCGATCTGTGGTCACGGGCTCCAGCTGCCAGAAAACACCCCTCACTCCAGCAGCAACTTTCTGTCATCCTCCTTGCACTTAATCTCACAATTGTGCAACCACACACAAGTGAGACACACAGTAAGGACACGCAGTTGGAGAGGGGAAAGGAGAGGACTCCTTCCACTGGCTGCCTACAATTAGGCTGAACATGCCACTAATCTGATTTGTACATCAACAGATTACAGATACAACACATTTTAAATATAAGATCTCCACCTGAATGCAGCCTAGATTGTCTTTAAAGTGTACTAGGTAATAATCACCATTACACAACAGCTAAAAATTACCACCACCAAACACAAAAACCCCAAGCAGACAAGGTGCACCTGCAAATAGGTTAAAATAATGAATTTTTGACTAGTGTGTACATTCTAGCAAGGACTATTTCAATGATCCTCTGCAACAGAATGCTGCATACTTGCATTCTGATAAGGCACTTTCAAATAAAAAAATAATCAACCCACACAGATTTCTATCAAAACATAACTCTGCTTAAAAATGCTCTGATTTATTTCTTGTTCTCACAAGATATAAAATACAAGAAATTATTCTACAAGCACACACTACTACAAACATTTAGAAAACAAAGGTGTCACTCATCTCCTTAATCTCACATATTCTTGTATAACATAATCACATTTAAAGTAATCTCTCATTTTCTTTCTCTTTCAAAATGAAACAGTGAGCTAATTAACACTTTCAGTACTCGCTACTGGAAAACTAAATTTATACAACATTCAATTCACATAGGATACTTCTAATACTTTCCACTTGGTTTATACCACAGAAAATAACCTGGTAAAAGGACATAACAGCTTCACACAAAAAAATGGTGGAGAACAGCAGCTAATGATGATCAGAAAATGGAACTGTATCGAAATAATTCATCCTACTATGAATTCATTACAAAGTTTTAATTAAACTTGCCTGTCTTTCTTCAATACCATTCACTTTTGCAATTTCAAGAGTATTAAGATTCACTGCTGAAAGGGAAAACAATGAATGACAATACATCCAATTTAAAAAAAGATGTTCTGCATAAAATGAAAATCCTCTTTAAGTCATTTTGGGATATTGTGGAAATATCACCGACAACATTCCAATCCCATCTATCAGGGGCAGTTTAAGTTCAGAAATCTGATCTTAGTGTACATGAATTTCATCCTGAATTGTTCAATGATCATTCTAATATCTGCACAACTTGCATAGGACAGCCTCGCTGTGGTATCAATTACAATTCAAAATTTTATTATAAAGATATCACAGGAACTATTGTACTGAATCACTCTCTATTTACTGATTGCTAAGGGAATTATTCTCACAGAATCACAGGGTTTGAAGGAACCTCTGGAGATCACCTAGTCCAACCCCCCTGCCAGACCAGGGTCACCTAGAGCAGGTTGCACAGGAACACGTCCAGGTGGGTTTTGACTCTCTCCAGAGGTGGAGACTCCACCACCTCTCTGGGCAGCCTGTGCCAGGGCTCTGCCACCCTCAAAGTAAAGAAGCCCCTCCTCATGTTTAGGTGGAACTTCCTATGCTCAAGTTTGTGCCCATTACCTCTTGTCCTGTTGCTGGGCACCACTGAAAAGAGCCTGGCCCCATCCTCCTGACACCCACCCTTTAAGTATTTATAAGTGTTGATAAGATCCCCCCTCAGGCGTCTTTCCAGACTGAAGAGACCCAAATCCCTCAGTCTTTCTTCATAGGAGAGGTGTTCCAGTCCCCTAATCATCTTGGTAGCTCTCTGCAGCACCCTCTCCAGCAGTTCCCTGTCCTTCTCGAACTGGGGAGCCCAGAACTGGACACAGTACTCCAGGTGTGGCCTCACCAAGGCAGAGTAGAGTCTCAGTCCTCTCAGATTCTCAGTCCTCTGCGAGGCACAAATTATCCACTTTGGAATTTATCAAAGACATGATAATGATAGCATGATAAAGCATTGGTAAATACTTTTTCCCCAAGCAGCAGCAGACTGGAAATCCGCCATGGTGAAAATCACCGTGAATATCTCTATAATTTGCATGGCACTCTCAAATAATGAATAGGAAAAACTCATACATTTGAATTCACAACATGCATGTAAAGTTACAGAGAAAACACAACCAGAAACTTCAGTTGAGATCTGGATTGGTTTACTAATACATATAAATTTGTAATTTAAAATATAAAAATTACTGTTTCATAGCATTTTAAAAGAAATATGTTTCTAGTAAGATCTGTGACTAGAACTCTCCATACACAAAAATTGTTTTAATTGCACTTCAAGAAAAATGTTATCCTTGACACATTTTCGAAAGAGACTAGCTCACTGCATTCATGCTAAGTAATCTATATGGGTTACAGTTCCCACGCAAAGACTTCAAACTTCATCTTCAGTAATCAGAATGTAAACAACTTATCTTACAACAGATGTACTCTATAAATCATTTACCTAGCAAGCTAATCCAAGTGCATGACAGAGTTTGTTTCTCATGCACTGCCTACAGGTACTTGAGCAGTGCTGGAACAAGACAATGCTTCACTGGTCAGATCTTCAGGTAAAACAACCAGGACTTCATCACCCATCGGCACAATCAGTGTGCTGACTCCGAATCAGTACAACCCTGGTGATTACCTCTGTACTGCAATGCACGTTTTCATGCACCTCCTACTGAAAACTCTGCGAAGCTTATCACCCATCAGTATACTGAAAAAGTGACCACCCATTGCAATGTTACACTTGCATTAAATCCCACCCCTGCACACCATTTAATAAATGATCAGCCAGTCAGGTATTGCAGAAAAGGCTGCTGCTCACTAGGTATTCTGTTTGATTGCCCATTTTCAGTGTCACTAGGCATCAATATCAACTACAGCTTTAATGGCGAAGCACTATTTCTTCCAAAAACAAGGAGGAAAAAAGAGCAACAAATACTTATTGTCCCACTTAAAATGTTGGTGAAGTACAGGTTTCTGGCAAATATCAGTAGATTTCAGTGCATATTACCTCTCCAGAACATTTTAATTGAAACAAAATCAGATCCTATCCAGCCAGAGAAATGAAGTGGTCCTTTTTAGAAAAACAAAAAACCAGCATCCAAAGGATTTAACACTTTCTCAGTTAAGACTTCAAACTACCTCCAATATGAAGAAATTACATTAATGCATTCCAAAGAATGGTTCCAATTTATTAAAGAAGCTCTAATCCCTTTGTAAAGGCATTCAAGCTTATCCTTACTTAAGTATTATAACAAATAAGACAATTCTTGCCCGTTGAGATTAAATCAATATGAAACTAATTTATTATTTTCTAATGAAAGTGTTCCCTGAGAAAAATATTTCCACCTTATTCAATATACATTACTCTCTTACTCAACCATTTATACTAGTCAACTATGTACACAACATATATATTTTCCCTGATATCTTCCCTCACTGTTTATTAGACAACAAATACACATTGTAATCTGAAGTTTTCCCTGGGAACTGTAAGTCGCAATGGTTTTGCCTGTATTTTTCATGGCAACAGCCCATCATCATTCCTTGTTGCCTTACGAACACTTTCAACCTACCTGTATTGCTTCTGGCACAGTTTTATGACTTGCTAACCAAGGTCAGTGCTACATCTGTATGTGGAGATACAGTTCCTAAGATTATTTTCAATGACTCTTCCTTTTTTGTTAGTTTGGAAATGATGGAAGCAATTACTACTCAAAAATCTTACCCTAAACTTGCCTTGAATACCTGAAATGCGTTCACTTCTACTTAGAATTTTAACTTTGTAAAAAATTAGCAGTCCTGAGCTTTCAGACATGCAACATTAAAGCTGAATTTTCAGAAAGAAAAAACATATTTAAAAAAATTAATAGAATAACTTCCAAATTACTCATACTAATTTTTTTTTCCTAAAGCATTCTTTCTTTTTACGTACTGAAGAATTCCAGTAATTCCCTGAGTACAGGGGAAAACATTTTTCTTGGGTATATCAAATTTTCCATATGATAAGACATAACCTGGTCATGGCCTACAACTATCACAATGAAGAAATCTTTAACAGATAGGACAACTGTGACAATTGCCAGAGAAAACATCTAGAGGCTGATAAATTAATTGCAAGAAGAAAATCAATTATAAAGATTTTAACTCTAAGTGATGGAGAAATTAGCATGGCTAATAAAGAAAAGGTTTTTTAAGGTAAATGTAAGTTCCAGCAAGTTAACGTACATCACTAACAGAATGGCTCTTAGCCTGACATGCTCAGAAAATCATTTGAGAGATCTTTAATGTCTCCTAACCGTACATGAAGGTTAAATTCTCTGGGTGCCCACCTTTGGTCATAAATAGATGTTCAAAGTGGTTAACACAATGGAAGATATAAGTATTTCTAGAAATCCAGCAGGTTCTACAGGCACTCACTCTTCAAATAAGCTGAAATGCAAGATTTAAAAACTTTAAAAGACTTTCAAAACTTTTCTGGAAAAAATAGGCAATTGTGGAAATCAAAACTTGCTTTCATAGTAGCTCTTGTATTTCATTGCAATTATATTATCTTTTTATTTTCTCCAAAAGTTTCTACTAAAGGTGCTTAATTCCCTTGTATTCAAAAGCTAACACCTACAGCATCCTACTCGACGTAGACAATTATTTTCCCTTTATTTTAGCTAGCAGAAGTTTTCATCTCTCTGAACAGAAATTTAGTGGATACCTCCACTATTATTGATGAGAGAAGAGCTATGTCCTGAAATAACATCTCCAGTGGTCTTAACATCAAGCAAGCATCTAAAGTCCCTTCAAGAGCCCAGCTGGCTCAATAGTTTTAATGAGATCTAAGTTCTGGTCATTCAGAGGAGTCAGGAAAGATTAGTATTACAACAGATATTGGGGTTTTTTTTCTCATTTAAAGTCTAAGGTAGTTATTTCTTTTTCCTGTAGTTTTAAAAACATGAGAATGCATTTCTGCGAAGCAACAGCACATATTCAGTGCACAGTATCTTCATCATTGGCATAAAATACATAGTATTTGGAAAGGCAGCACACTGAATAATGCAGTGACAATACCTTTAAGAGTCTCATGGATGGTGATAAATCCAGGAAACGCTCCACTTCTGCAGCACTTGTAGCACGGAAACAGCACTTGGTACCACAACCAGCAACTAACGTTTATTTCTCCATTTCATCTTCCCTGTACTCTTTTGAGGATCTGATTCCTATATCCTTGAACTGCTCCTTCTCTCTCGTACATTAGAGAGAATTCCTTTCCAAGTCTCATCCTAGATTATTGCCTATGACTACTTCTTTCCTTTTGTTCCTTACCCTAAAATTGGGTAGGAAGGAGGAATATGGAAAGAGAATACCATTTCCCAGATTCTTAACATTTTCTCCCTACCAAATGTCTTCTTCCTGCTTAATATGGCTGCCACTCAGGCCACAATTCTCCCACAACTTCCTCACATCCTTCAAATTTTACCTGCCAGTCTTTACTGCAGGACACCAACTAGGACCCCACCTGTAGACGGCAGGGACTAGGCCCTCAGCTACACCTTCTACCTCTCTGGAGAAAGAGAAGGGAGCGAGGGAGAAATGATGGCAGGCATGGGGTGGACTAGGAAACAAAGGAATGCGGAAGGGAAAGTGTGATTACTCCTTGCAGACATGGCCAGTAGTTGTCTTAGCCTACCTCGTAGACTTACACCCTCAGAAGACAGTATTTCATATGTATGAGCAAGGCTAAAGTAGGCAAGCCAAGGTGTCAGCTGCTACAGAACAGAAACTTCTGCAGTTACAGCCAGGTGACCTGACGTGTGACGGGACCCTGTTCATACAACTTATGGCAGTGACGAGAATGGGTTTCCCCTCCAAGCTGGCAGAGAGGAGAAGGATGTCCCTGCAAAGCAGACAAAGGACATCAACCTTTTGTCAAGAGCAGAAGAGGTGAGTTGATGTCTGTAGCGTCTCAGTTTTCTCTTGCCAGCTACACTTTTTTCTCCTCCATGGTCCCACCTAGAGGTTAGTAGTGTCTTCAGTCTCCACTCATAGAAATGCTGTGTCCCACTAGTCTCACTGACACTGTGCCGTACATCAATAGATTCAGGTAGCTGTTACAGCATCAGCTGTATCATTTGAGATAGCTTCTAACAATTTGTTATCAACTGTGAGTTCTGAACAAACACCGCCTGTTTTTAAAAAGTCTAAAATGTCAATATTCAAAGCTCCACAGGTCATTATCTATGCATTTGTAGTCTATATTCCGACTAAGTCTTCACCTTCGTGAATTTTGGAAAATACTAATTTCCTAACCAACTGTGACGTTAAAACATCGAAAAAACACGCAGTCCTACTGACGATCTTTTCTTACCTGCATCCCTCTCATTTTCTGGAACCGAGCTACTGCATCACTGATGGTGTAGACACGAACATGGCCCATGTGAAGCTTTCCAGAAGGATATGGGAACATAGAAAGCACATAAAATTTTGGTCTTGATTTCTAGAAAGAAATTTTTAGAAAGTTATAACTCTATAAGTTAGCATTTCACTTAAATAAATGCATGCACACATTATAAACTACACAGTACCATGAAAAAACACAAGGTTCTGCTGGAACTGATCCAAGTGAGCACTGACCAAGTTTCTAGGATGAAACTGTTTGGGGCTGTAAACAGAGGTGTTTCACCAGACTTTGCTGCCATCTCATCAATTTATATCAGTATTTGTATGACACCTGAAAATTGTTTTTAATCAACTTCTACTCAACAAAAGGTATATTAAAATAACTGCATCTTAACAAATCACCATTCCCTACCATATCATCTGTCACTAATTATCTATATACTCCTAATCTGTCCCACCAAAAAAAGAAAATATGACAGGTTAAATTATCATTTTAACAGTTATCCTCTTAACAGTTACACAGGTGTTTTACTTTGTGCTTACAACAAATATGCAGCTCACTCAGGACCAGCTGCTTTTTGTCAGCTGAACTGCAGTAACTCACTGAGTGACTAACTCAATCATTTGCAATTGCATCTGAAGGAAAACTGTTCAGCTTCACTACGTATGTTCAGATCCAAAGACATCTGACAAGCAGTATCTTGCATAGTGAAAAGAAAGAAAAAATTTCATTTAGTTTGGGTTGAGTAAATTGACAGAAGTTATAAAGAAAACAAACATTCTCTCTCAGTTAAATTATTTCTAATATACCTTGTTTACCATTGAATTTATCATTGATATATGCTTGATAAGTTCCTACATTATTTTTCTTATGTTAATAATACAAAAAAAAAATTAGGCACAGCTTTTACTACTCTGGACGAGACTCTATTAATATTTATCAAATTACTTCTTTATCACTGTTGTCCAATAATAGCAAAATGAGAAATAATCTGAATACTTCATTGCAGCACTACACACTATTTGCCTCTTAATATGAGATGTTATTAATTTTACTTCAACTGTAAGGATAAAATGAAAATATCATTAAAAATACAATTTAGAATTTAGTGTATGTATTCGATAAACATATGATACCTTTGTATACCTGCATTGTAAGATATTAAAGACACAAGCCTAAATTAATGCTTGCCCTGCTACATGCATGCATCCCCACTACTTTCATCTCAGTTTTCTTCCTCAGAAAAAGCAAGTCCCTTTTCTCTCTTTGACGCTTTGATAGAATCAATATTTTGTTGGACACAGGGCACATTTAGAAAAGAGGGACAAACAAACATGCAGGGGCACAAAAATGTTTTTATACCTATGTGTCTGAGCATAATTGTGAAGGCAAAAAGAGTCAAGAGACTGAGATTACAATTGTTTTCAAGATCTTTTATTGAATGGGAAACCTTTTTTTTCTGCAAGCCACTCATCATTGGTAAGACACTGAAAACCAAAAGATATTCTTAAAAAATCACCTTCCCTTAATACAGATTTTAAAGAGTCACAGTGTGTCTTGTCATAACCATTGGGAATGAGATCTTTAGAAAACTGTTTACAAAAGTTATGAATGTAGAAGATGTTTCTTTTAATACTTTAAATTAATTCCTAAATGTGATATAATATACAAAGAAAGAACTGGTTACTAAAACACTTCCTAAATTTACAAGCTCATACTCTGCTGGCTGTGTTTTATATCAAGATTTTTTTATTATTATTTTTCCACTTATTTAATCAAATGTTTTTAGTAATCTACTATCATATAAAGTCTTTTCCCCTGAAATGTAACATATATCTCATCAGTATAAGCAAATTGTACTAAGTAATTTTCAATTAATTTCTTTCTGAGAAAACAAAAATACCAAACATGTAATTTCAAAATTTCTCATAATGCTTACATCAGTTTCTGAAATTTTGCAGAACTGATCCTTTATTCTTGGGAGCCACCATTTTTCAACTCTTTTTCTTGTCTCCAACCCATAGCTTTTTTCCCATTTCCCCGTCTCACTGTAAATAGTTCTGACACAAGCCGGAAATAGTCTTCTCTGCCATTTAATTAATCCCAGGAAGCCATTTAGTTGTCTCTTCAAACATGAGGAACAAGTGCCAACTCTCTGACACATCGACTGCATTCTTATTAAGGTTATATCTGAAAAAGACAAAAATACGTATTTCAGTCTACAAAATGTAACAGGAATTCAGCAGTTGTTATTACTATTATAGAGAAATTTGGTAGCTATGATATATTTTAGCTTGATTTAGAATACTTGGCTGTTTTCCATGGTACTTGCATTTTATTCCCATGTTTGAATTATAAAAGCATTTCTTTGTTAGCCAAGAGATCTAACTGTGGCCCTTGCACAGAACAAAACTGTTGTTTCTTTTTTTCTCTAAAAAGATAAAATTCCTGCATTCAATCTCCCATAAAAGCCAGATCAGTCAACTGAAGGTTCAAGAAACTCGGCTGGCTGAACAGAAGATGGCTAACAGGGTGTTAGTAAAAATTTAGAATGAAATAGGGAAAAGAGGAAGTTGGATGAAATTATCCTGGAAAACTACTGAATTTGTCATCACTGAAAAGACATGGGGGAGGATGACTATAATTAGTAGATTTCAACTAGATATTCTAAACTGACTGTTTTGCTAAGGGCTTCCTCCTCAGTATAGTTTCCTGCAAGAACCACATGAGAAACACTGTTCAGACAATATATAATTTAACAAGATGATCCAAGGGCTGGAGCACCTCTCCTATGAAGACAGGCTGAGAGAGTTGGTCTTGTTCAGCCTGGAGAAGAGAAGGCTCTAAGGAGATCTTATAATGGCCTTTCAGTGCTTAATGGGGGCCTACAGGAAAGATGGGGAGGGAGTCTTTTATCATAGAATCACAGAATGTGTTGGGTTGGAAGGGACCCTTAAAGGTCATCTAGTCCAACCCCCCTGCAGTGAGCAGGGACATCTTTAACTAGATCAGGTTGCTCAGAGCCTCATCAAGCCTGGCCTTGAATGTCTCCAGGGATGGGGCCTCCACCACCTCTCTGGGCAACCTGTTCCAGCATCTCACCACCCTCATTGTAAAAAACTTCATCCTAATGTCTACTCTAAGCCTGCCCTGCTCTAGTTTAAAGCCATTGCCCCTCATCTTATCGCTACATGCCTTTGCAAACAGCCCCTCCCCAGCTTTCCCGTAGGCCCCAGGGAGTGTAGCCATAGGACAAGGGGTAACAGTTTTTAACTGAAAGAGAGGAGATTTACGTTAGATATTAGGATGAAATTCTTCACTGTGAAGGTGGTGAGACACTGGAACAGGTTGCCCAGGGAAGTTGTGGGCGCCCTGTCCCTGGAAGTGTTCAAGGCCAGGATGGATGGGGCTTTGAGCAACCATCTAGCGGGAGGTGTCCCTGCCCATGGCAGAGAGATTGGAACTCAAAGATCTTTAAGGTCCCTCCCAACACAAACCATTCTATGGTTCTAAGACAAGTAAGTAAAACAATCCAGTTCTTTCAACAAAAAATCCAGTTAAAAGACTCCTCATACGCTTTAGATGAGGCTCCTAAAATAAAACTACTCATATGTGAGAAAGATCAAATAGTCCACAAGTTCATGAGCAGTCTCAATAAGGTATTTACTGATTTTACACCAGACGGTAGGAATATGGCATTTAAAAAAACCTTACACTGAGATTTCTTCCCTATGTTCACTCCTAATTCCTTTTTGAAAAATCTTGTTTATTTATATGAATATCTCCTATCCTCTGTTTGGATTTTTTTCCTAATTCTGGCCTATACACTTGACTGTTGTACCAAGCTAGCCATTTCAGTCAGTACATAATTTTTCATGCAGTTACATCTGTAAAGTCTCTGTGTAGAGAAAGTCTGTATAAGAAACAGTTTTATTTATTTCTTTCCCATATGATAGCAACATTATCAGTAGAAATTATTGCTATACTACCTAAATTAGGTCCCCAGTACAGCTTGTGGGAATTATACTTCTTTAATATTCACCATGTATGCACACACAAGCCCTCATTGCCTCTATCATTACATATCTAAAGAATTGCACCTTTTCTCTCTTACTTATCAAACAGCCTCTTTCAAATATTTTTCATTTACATAAGTTATGCCAGTGCCTTGAATTTTTTGTTGCTAACCTCTAAAATGTCTCATATTTGTAATAGTAACAAACCCAGGGCTGAACTCAGGATTCCCAGTGTAGGTGCACACGAGTTATTCATCTAATTTCTCCCCCTCCATAACCCTACACTTCTTCACTCAGCTCAAAATAGGCAAGAACATTTCAGTACTTCACTGTTCAGCTTATTTTTATGAATTATTTCCTTATTCCTTATTATTTCTATTATTTCAATTTATTTTAGAACAGAAAGGAGCACTTCCTTTTCTTAAGATAGGCCACTTTCAGCATTGCTGATTTACTATATATATATATATATTGTAAAACATAGAATCATAGAATTGCTGAGGTTGGAAGGGACCTTTAAGATCATCAAGTCCAATCATTAACCTCCCCTGACAAAAGCCACTTCTAAACCATGTCCCTAAGTACCCCATCTACCCTTTTTTTTAAACACCTCCAGGGATGGTGAATCCACCACCTCCCTGGGCAGCCTATTCCAATGTTTAATAACCCTTTCAGTGAAAAAATGTTTCCTAATATCCAATCTAAACCTCCCCTGACATAACTTGAACCCATTTCCTCTCGTCCTATCACCTGTCACCAAGGAGAAGAGGTCAGCCCCCATCTCTCTACAACCTCCTTTCAGGTAGTTGTAGAGGGTGATAAGGTCTCCCCTCAGCCTCCTCTTCTCCAGGCTGAACAACCCCAGCTCCCTCAGTCGTTCCTCATAAGGTTTGTCCTCCAGACCCCTCACCAGCTTTGTAGCCCTCCTCTGGACACGCTCCAACACCTCAATGTCCTTCTTGTAGTGAGGGGCCCAAAACTGAACACAGTACTCGAGGTGGGGCCTCACCAGTGCCGAGTACAGGGGGATGATCACTTCCCTAGTCCGGCTCACCACGCTGTTCCTGATACAGGCTAGGATGCTGTTGGCCTTCTTGGCCACCTGGGCACACTGCTGGCTCATATTCAGCCGGCTGTCCACCAACACCCCCAGGTCCTTTTCTGCCGGGCAGCTTTCCAGCCACTCCGCCCCAATCCTGTAGCGCTGCATGGGGTTGTTGTGACCCAAGTGCAGGACCCGGCACTTGGCCTTGTTGAACCTCATACCATTGGTCTCAGCCCATTGGTCCAGCCTGTCCAGATCCCTCTGCAGAGCCAACCTACCCTCAAGCAGATCAACACGCCCGCCTAGTTTAGTGTCATCTGCAAACTTACTGAGGGTGCATTCGATCCCCTCATCCAGATCATTGATAAAGATATTAAAGAGAACCGGCCCCAGCACCGAGCCCTGGGGGACACCACTTGTGACCGGACACCAACTGGATTTAACTCCATTTACCACCACTCTCTGGGCACGGCCATCCAGCCAGTTTTTTACCCAGCGAAGAGTACACCTGTCCAGGCCATGAGCAGCCAGTTTCTCCAGGAGAATGCTGTGGGAAACGGTGTCAAAAGCCTTGCAAAAATCCAGGTAGATGACATCCACAGCTTTTCCCTCATCCACTAAGCGGGTCACCTTATCATAGAAGGAGATCAGGTTTGACAGGCATGACCTGCCCTTCACAAACCCATGCTGACTGGGCCTGATCACCCTGTTTTCCTGCAAGTGCTGTGTAATGGCACTGAGGATGATCTGTTCCATGACCTTCCCAGGCACCGAGGTCAGACTGACTGGCCTGTAGTTCCCCGGATCCTCCTTCCGGCCCTTCTTGTGGATGGGTGTCACATTTGCTAACCTCCAGTCAGCTGGGACCTCCCCGGTTGTCCAGGACTGCTCATAAATGATGCAAAGTGGCCCGGTGAGCACTTCCGCCAGCTCCTTCAGTACCCTTGGGTGGATCCCATCCGGCCCCATAGACTTGTGCACCTCCAGGTGCTGAAGCAGGTCCCTCACCATTTCCCTTTGGATTACAGGGGCTTCATTCTGCTCCCCATCCCTGTCTTCTAGCTCAGGGGTCTGGGTACTCAGGGAACAACTGGTCCTACTGCTGAAGACTGAGGCAAAGACGGCATTAAGTACCTCAGCCTTTTCCTCATCCTTGGTCACTATGTTGCCGGCCCCGTCTATCAGAGGACAGAGATTATCCTTAGTCCTCTTTTTATTGCTAATATATTTATAGAAACTTTTTTTGTTGTCCTTGACAACAGAAGCCAGGTTTAGTTCTAGCTGGGCTTTGGCTCTCCTGATTTTTTCCCTACATAGCTTCACTACCTCTTTGTAGTCCTCTTGAGTGGCCTGCCCTTCCTTCCAAAGGCCATAAATCCTCTTTTTTTCCCTAAATGGCAACACTAGCTCCCTGTTTAGCCAGGCCGGTCTTTTTCCTGGACGGCTTGTCTTCCGGCACATGGGGACAGCCTGCTCCTGCGCTTTTAAGACTTCGTTCTTGAAAGACATCCAGGCTTCCTGGGCTCCTTTGCCCTGGAGGACTGCCTCCCAGGGGACTTTGTCAACCAGGGGACTTACAGCCAGCAATGAATGCAAGTGGGGAAGGGGCCACAGCCTGGGTCACGCAGTGTTAGAGCAAAGCTCATTTAAACACACAGTCTTCCAGGAGGAGAAAGATCCACGGCCTGATTCATGGTCCCAGACCTCTTCATGCACAAGATGGGGATGATCAGCAAGTCACACCTTGGGCCAAGCAAGGCCCTGTACCACAGGCAAGAGAGACTGCCCTAAGTCATTTTGCTTTTCTGGGCTTGTGCGCATGGCACTGGGACAAGAAGGGTGTCCCTCCCCGCCACAGTTATGGATGCCGCAGCCCAGCACTGTACGGGTCTTTCAGGGAGCAGGTTACAAGCCAAAACTAAAAGGTGTGCCAAGAAAGGAAGGAAGGGGCTGGACTGATGGAGGAACACAGGTGGAGACCCTGCTTTGGAAGGATGCATTAAGCACACAGGAGAGCAGGCCTTTACTAAATTAAGGTCCCGATAATGGCTTGCTAAGGGCCAGCACATTTCACGTGCCCTGGAAGCGAGGCAGGCAATCAAATTCCTTTCTTTTCCCTGCTGCTCAAATTTGAATTAAAAAAAAAAATAAATAAAATAATCTTCCAACATTTCCCCTCCCTCCCGCTTCAGTTTATTAGCACAAGCCCCGTGGGAGCGGCCCGCTGCTGGAGAGACAGGCACAGGAGCAGGCAGGTCCCTCGGCGGGAAAGAATGACCGGGAAACCGGTCATGGGGGACCCGGGGAGCGGCCGCGGAGAGAGCCGGGCTGCCCTCCGGCCAGTGGCACGGCGACGATGCTAACCGAGGGGGCGAGCGGGAAACGCGGAGGGCGCCCGGTCGCAGCCACCGGAGGGAAAGGGCCGCCCAGGGGGCGAGCGCGAGGACGGGGCGAGGCGGCAGTTAGAGCCGTTGGGGCTGACAGGAGGCGAGCCCCGCCGGCCAGGGGGACCGTTACCTGCGCGCGGCGGCCACGCGCCCTCAACTTGCCGTCTTCGCCCTGGGCGCCGCCATCTTGGTCTCGGGGTGGGGTGTATTTTGCGCATGCGCCGCCGGGGTGCCGTCCCCCTGCCGGGGCTCGGCTCGGTCCCTCGGCCCTGACCAAACGGTCTGAGGGCCGAAAAACCTGCCAGAAAATTACCCGTGTTTCGAAGCCGTGGGCCTCCCGGCAGGCGGAACGGGAGGGAAGGGTAGTGTGCCGCTGAAACGACAGCCTTCCCGAAGGCCAGCCGGGACAATCCTCTCCGTGGGCCTTCGCTGAGGAAGGCAGAGGCTGGGCGCCTCAGTAACACATAAGGGTGCTCCAGAGGGTCTTGTGCGGGGCAACGTGAGGCAACATTTGTCACCTGTATCTTTGTATGTCAGCTATTGAACATGTAAACCTGAGAGATCAACAGTAAATAAAAAGCTGGGATTGAATCCCTGTGTAAGTTGCACAGTGATTAATTTTGCTCATCTCCACAGAATATACAGTTACTCTGTAAAGTGACCATATAATTTTGGGCTAGATCTCAGGAGCATTTTGTCTTCAATAATTTTATTTCCTTTCTGTAATTTTTTTTTTTCTTTAAGGCAGATTCTGAAATAAAGCCAATAGTTGTTTTGTGATGTCATTTTGACTAATGAGAAAAAAAAGCAGCAGTCAATAAAGATGATCTAGAGCAGCGTAATTAATTCTGCCTCTGGCTGGAAAACAACATCTTACCCAGTTGTCAACCCTGTGAGTTCAGAGTTGTTTTTTAATTACTGCAAGTAGCTCGTGGTAGCCTCCAAGGAACAGGAATTTTTTTTTTTTTTTTTCCTGTGGCTTGTGCCCTTTTGCTGCTGGCAACTGTTGATTCATTTTTAAACCTTTTTCTTCACTGTTTTGTTTCCAGTGGAGTTCAAACCAACGCATTTCGTTTATGCAATGCAATGCCTACAGTAAGGTGAACCTTATTTGCACGCTAGAAATAGAGGCTTCTTACATGACTAAAAATAAGTATTTACTGAGTATAAGTTTTCTGCTTCGTTGTATGTACCTGTCAAGTATGCTTAAATTATAACCTTCTCACCACAAAAACGAGCTGAGAGCAGATCTGATGATTACTCTGCTTATAAACTAGTACAGTTTCACCAGGATTTTGCATAATTTTGCTTTGCTTTCCTGTTGATCTCTCTTCCAGCAAGCGATGGTGACTTTGGTCTAACAGACCTTCCCATCCCAAATATATCTCTCTCCGAATTTGCTGCTGTGTGAGTTCCCAGGCTGGGGGGGATGAGGCATTTTGCAGCCCGGAGGAACAGGCAGTGAAGAAGTTAAGATGAACCCTTGTTGAATTTAGTTTTCATTCGTATGGTGGGCAGTGAGCTATGGCAGCATGCATCTCTGATTTGTGATCCCTGTTGGATTCAGCTCTGGCACTTGAGAGATTCACACTTTCAAAGAGAAGGGGCTTCACGTGGAAGAGCTGGCTGTCCTTATTTGCAAATGAAAAGGTCTTTACTTTGTATGTGTAGTGCCTTTCACCTTGACTGGGGACAGCGTGGTAGAGTTGAGAGTAAGTGGAGCTAGCAAAATAACAAGAGAATTATTTTATATTGTCTTGAAAACATTCTGAAAGTCCAAAAGCTGCCTCAAATTTAGAATTATGATTTTTTAAAAATACATTTAAATCTCTGAGCTGTTGAAGTATCTAACAATAAACATATTGACCTATATTTCTCAAGGCCTGCTATCAAGATTATAGCTGATCGAGTAGTCAGACTTATCTTTATAATCCGTTCATTTCACTAAAATATTGCTTTCTCATCCTGACAATCTACTTATGTATTTCATTTGCCTGAAGCTGAGGATAGTCTGTTTGATTAATACTAAATTAATCACAATCTTAAATGCCTCCAAAGAAGTCATATGGATGCTATACACAAATGCACACCTGCCGTATCTCGGAAACACTTAGGTTTCGCCCGTGTGGAGCCTCCAGCACTTCTCTGTTTACCAGATTATGGAACAACTCAAACTGGGCTTGGGTCAAAGTCAGACGTAGCTTTTGATACTGCTAAAACAGGTACCGCCAGAGGGATTTATAAATGGGTGGAAGTTTTCCTAGAACCACGGTATTGTGCCAAGTCTTGGCTATAGGTGCCACTTGGTACTCAATATTTCAAAAAAACAAACTGTAGAAAAATAAAAAATGAATAATATAATTTTCTGTTTTTCCTTATTTTCTTCTGGGAGGACTTGCCGATATGATTCTTATTAGCTGCTAATAAAAAGAAGTGAAGCACATTCAACACCGTTTTGAATTGTGTGTTATTTCAGGACATGTAGAAGGTGACTTCCGTCAAGATACTGCTGAGAACTTATTCCAAAAATACATCGAACTCTTCATTTGCGTCACTTTCCCATTTTACTGAAGCTCATTCTGCTTACTGGATTCTGATAGTGACGAAGGTAGCCAATAACAGAAGAAGCGAAAAAAGGTGTGAGATTATCTGTAAACAGAAATTAAAACTATGTGAGAAAAAGCTGAGACCAACTAGAAGTATACACAGAAAGAAAGAAGCGCAAAGGTATTTTGAGTACTGTGATCATCTGTGAAGATCAAAAAACATGCAGATACAGAGTTTGGCATTTGGGCTTGTTCATTGGCATATTTGTGGTAACAGTAGTAGCAAGTTCTCTACCTATTACGCACTAATTTTTTGGTATCACCATTTTAAAAATACCTAGATCCAGTGTCAGCAGTAAGTCCGAGAAATGGCAATGGATGATTGTCACACGGTCTGAAAAGGACAATGAAAAGCACACCAAAGATTTCCTTCAAAATCTGCTAGTGTCTTTTTCTGTGGTCTCTTCCAAGTCTGCCAACCTTTTGGAGATATTTTCCTCATCCAGCAATGGGAGGTCCAGTTTTCCTGTCTGCTGTGCCCTGTCTGCGTGTTCGGATGGGTGGAAGGTTGGCCAAGTTGTGAAAGGAAGATAATTCTCCTGCTATATGTATGACAAACAGAAAAAGAGTCTGAGAAAATGGCCAGGGGGATTTATGCTCTTTTTAAATGAGAGGGAGCTTTGGATAGTGCTGAAAAATCCAGGGAATTTACAAGGAACTGCTTTGTTCTTTAATTTCTGTTTAAGTGAGTTGAATAAATGAAGCAGCAGTGTTTATACCAAGTATCTTGCTACATTCAAAGGGCTCATTCCAGGGGCTCAAGACAAAATATCAAACTATGAACCCCACAGATGGTGGGGTGTATTGCAAAGGTACGTATCCAAGAGATCCTCGGACTTTTCCGAACAGGGGACCTACCCCACACTCACTCCTGTGATCCCCACCTTCCCCATATGGTTATTGCTTGTTAACCTGGGCTATTTGCTCAGTCTCCTTTCATTACGGGAAATTAATGATAAAATGACATCTGTATTTGCCTTAATAATAACCTTGGTACTAAACTATTTTCTGTAAGGCTCATATTCCCCCATTTTCTTTTTTAGACTTTACACTAACTTGTTTTGTTAGCATTTTTGTTACTCTAACACAAAGCCTGGAGATGATTAAGTAGTTAGGTAATTCATCAGTTCCTGTATGGGAAATGTGCAGAAGTGCCTCAATTGTCTGTCACTTAAATAGACATGCTTCCCAGATTTCCGTACGAGTATAATTTTGCCTTTTCTGCTAGTTACCAGAATTGATGCTTGTGTTTCCTGGCATTGCTCTTTTGCTCCTACATCAACAACAGGACTAGTATTTTTCCAGCCTCCTACAAAAAGAGGATTAAGAAACAGCATTTGGAATACAAAATCATTTTTATGGCCTGCATACTTCAAATCCCAGCCCCATTTCATGTAATTAAAGAGTTTGCTTGTTTGTTTTGGTTTTTTGTCCATTAAACTCTTGAGAGTGGCTTTTGCTTCTGTTTCATTTCGCCATTGTTTACATATACATGTATTTAGTGTTTTGCTTTAAAACGCAAGGTCAGATAAAAAATGCAGGTCATTGGACTGCAGGGTTCTGAAGAATAGCACTTGAGAATATAAAAAAGCAAGAAATCAATAGACTAAATCAAAACAAAATAACCTCTCAAAGCCATGTCCACCACCTGAGCCTAGATCTCAAAGGGAAGAATTCTGAGTGACCCCATGAAGATCCACGGAAGCTTCATTTTTGCAATACGTTTCATATAAAAAGCACTCAAATATTGTGGTAATGGGAAAATAAACTCATGAAACAGATAGAAGAAGCAGAGTTATACTTTTGGGGTAGAAAGGAATGGATTTGGGCAAGACCAGTCACATTACTAGGGGTGGAGCTTAACCTGCTCAAAACAGGTGTTACATGATAGGCTTGATGCTTGCTCCAGCCAGGGACTGGCCTTGATGACAGAGGAGGTTCTTGTCATCTACACCAACACAGGTTCATTATTTTTTGTTTTTGCAAAAGGAAGAAGAACTTAACAGAATGTGTCAATGGAAGAAGAGATCAGCTAAATAAGAAGTCAGCAGCTTCCCCTCACCCCATCTACAGACAGGGACACCTCCCACTAGACCAGGTGGCTCAAAGCCCCATCCAGCCTGGTCTTGAACATTTCTAGGGATGGGGCATCCACAACTTCTCTGGGCAACCTGTTCCAGTGTCTCACCACCCTCATAGTGAAAAATTTCTCCCTAATAACTAATCTCAGTCTCCCCTCTTCCAGTTTGAAGCCATTACCCCTCGTCCTGTCACTACGTGCCTTTGTAAAAAGTCCCTCTCCAGCTTAATGATACTGAATTATATGGAAAGATTTTGAAAATATGCAAGAGACAAACTTACTGGAATTGTAATAATCAGTGTTGTTTTAGCAGGCTGATGATGGTCCCTAAGCCTGGAGCTGGCACATGGAGCTGGGTCGGTTTTGAGTCCTAGGTGAGCCTTATTCTGAGGGGATTTTGTGCAGCACCTGTGTTGGGTGTGTATTGTGTTGGGTGTTTGCAGAGGGGTGCATTTAACCCAAAATGCACATCCTCGAGGTTCCACGCAAAGGTGGAACAGACCAGTGTCTGTGACAGTTAGCAGCTTCGTACTGATTCAGACTAAAGTTTGTGAGTAGGTATGTGCACGTAGGTGGGCAGAAGTTCTCAAAATCAATGCAATTTTGCTTTTTTGCCTTTCATCAACAGTCCAGCTTTCAAGCAAAGTAATCTGTGCTGTATTTTCATCTTTGCCATCTTCTTCTAATTCACTAGGACAATTTTGCTGTTGTTTGGAGCTAGTTATGCTCAATGGTGAACAAAATTACACCTTTGCAGCATTCAAAGCTCTACATTCCTTGCTTTTAATCTGGAAAAAAGCTGTTTGTAAGAGTGTTTAAAGTTAAGAATTTACAGTTATGGAGCTAAGAGCCCAATCCTCACGAGCTGGTGGACTCTAGTTATGGTAATACCATATTGTCATTAAGTTATCCACAGCTCAGATGGCAGCTGGGAACATGATGTCTCCTTATTATAGATAGGAATGCAAATTTTGGAAACCTGGGGTTTCGTTCTCTCTTTTTTGAAGCCTGGCGTTTGAGGTGGCAAGTCAGTTGTGCTCCAAGAGGCAGGTGATTCCAGCTGCTTGAAGCCATTAGTGAAGGCTGCCATGCCGAAACAGTCCATACCTTCTGTATATACACGGGGGAGAAGATCATCTGTCCGGACAGCCACCTTATAGCGAGATGCTGTGCCCCTTTTCCCCCACCTTCTTGCACAGTAAATTTGTGTGTTACAAAAGCATGTGCTACCATGTCAGACAAGAAAGAATAACAAGACAGGCGCCCATTAATTAAGCCCTTGTCGTGTGATGATGTTTCTTACATTAAGAGCCAGGCCCTCATATTTAAAACAGGTGGTGAATGGGCATTTTCCATTCACCGTACCTATTAAAACAGCTTCTTACATTGATGGCCAAACTTCATCATTGCAATTATCCAACAACTAGATTGCACTTAAACTTTGTAATGGTATCTGACAGCAGGAAACAGTCTGAGTGCTGGGCAAAATCATTCTGCGCACTGGATTTGTCTCATTGACTGTCAGCTGGCTCCAGAACAGGAGTGGGAGAGCAGGCAAGTATCTGCAAGTCTTAAAAGTAATGAGCGTTAATTGAGCTTTATTGTGTGGAAAAGTTAAATTGCTAATACTTTACTAAAAAGCTCAGTGCAGCTTGGAAACTGTTGTATACACATATTTACATGTATGTGTATGTGTTGTCTGTGTACATATATAAACATATAACATGCATATGCACATACACATACATGTATGCATGTTTTATATGTATATACATATAAATATGCCCCAGATGGAAGTAAATGTGATTAACCTCAATTTTTTTTTCTGTATTTCTAGACGTAATATAATTACCAAAGGAGAAAGAATGATTAAATTATTCTTTCTAGTTAAACAGAAAACAAGATGAAAGGAGTCTGGGTTTACCAAGGGAACATGGTGCCAGAATAATCTGATAGCTTTCCTTAAATGAGATAATGGATTTTCCAAAATGGAAAATGTGGTAAATCTCATTTGGACCTTAGCAAAGCACTTGATACACTCCTAAATGGGAAAATATTAATGAAGCAAGAGAAGATGGAAATTAACAGAGCACATGAAAGGTGGGGAAGAACTGACTGACAGAAAAGGGCAGAGGAAAAGGAAGAAAAGAGTCAAGGAGCAAATTACAGCAAAAGTTCCTCAAGGGTCAATTTTAGGAGCAGTGCTGGTAATATTTTCATTAACTACATGAACATATGAAGTCGGTGTGCTCTTGAAACCTGAAGAGGCATTCCTAACATGGAAGGAGACTATCATATATTAAAACCTTTCTGACTCTGGCAGGTAGATAAATGGGAAGAAATGTTTGATTAGAACAGAATGTGAAGGTGTGGCACTTCAGGATTAATGAGGAATTTCTTCTCTAAGGGAGACGACAGATGACTCAGGTGGAAAGAACTCTGGGTGTCATAGACGATTACAGGGTGACTATGAATTGACCATGGGAAGAAGTCGTGAAGAAGGCATACATACTCATAGCATACATCAGACAAGGTATTTCCAACATAAAGGGAAAGTTTCACTGTAGAAGGCACAGATGAATGCCTGTCAGCAACGCAACTCCTGTCACATTTCTGTAAGAAAGATGAATTCATCTGCAGCAAGTACAGAGAGATACCACAAAGCATGTCATACAAGAGATGACATAAAGTGCTGCTTACTCGAAAAAATAGGCTATGATAGGATACTGTTTTCTTTCTAAGAATATATTGGTTGGCCTAATACCAGGAACAGAGAAGAGCTATTTAAGTAAAAGAATTAAAACCCCCAAGTAACCATATTACATTTAGACTGGAAAGCGAGAGCAGGTTCTCGCTATTGCATCAGAGAGGTCCTCCAACAACCTTCCAAAAGGAAGGAAACAAGGACTGGAAACAGTCTCATCCCCTCCAATAACTCTAGCAACTTCTAGGACAAAAATTCAATCCATCGACAGAAAAGATGATGTGGCATGAGCTCTGTGGAGAACCAAGGTCTGGTCTAGGTTTGGTAATGCATGTGGCCTCTTAAAATACAGTAACTAGTCACTCAAGTCCTTTTTTCCCTGGAAAAATTCTAAATTACCTTGTGAAGTAGCATTTAAAATGGGGTCCTTGCTTGCTAGCAATTAGCTTGGAATCACAGAGTAAGGTGGATACAGACGTGCTATACATCCTGCAGTACAGCAGGAAATCTGAAGGTCTCATAGATGTGACGCAAAGTTGGCATTTCTGTAAACCACTTTCTGCTCCCCCTTCAAAACTCGTTATGCTTTAGTAAAAATGAAAATTTAAGTTTTGACAGAGAGAAGGTTCTTCTGCACATCTTTTTTTCAGCAAAACTGCCTGCACGGCTTGCACTCATACCAGATGTACCGGATAAGCTCATTCAGCATTCCTTACTCACATTGAAATGGCTTGCTAAAGACAGGCAGAAGAGGATGTTCCATGCCTTCCTGGCCCAAAAAGCAGATTGAAGCAGAGGACATGCAATTTCAGCACAGGATATACCTTGATTCATACTTTATTGACGTAAGAAAATCACTTGTTCACTCAAGAATGACCTAAGCCCAGGAACAATTGTCATGGATGGTGACTCAATGCTGTTCCCTATCAGCATTTCTTTATAAATGAGCCATGGAAGCTGCTTGCTGTTGGGGTGACAAAGCAAGTAGTGCAGCAATGAACAGTCGGACTGTTTTCTTGTGCCAGGACGTTGTGCCCATTTTATACATAAGGTAGCAAAATTGTGTGGGTCACTGTGTCCCTGGAACAGTGAGGAACTGTGTGTGGGATGGCGCCCAGTCATGGGGCTGGGGACAGCGTTCGCAGGGGCCTATTTTAGGTGAGGAAGGCTTTGCAGTAATGGAGAAAGTTCATCCAGTGGCAATGCAAGGTACCTGAGTCTGACTTCTGCTCTCTCCGATGCCTACAGAAGGAGCCAAAGAAAGAGCTGGCCTCTCTCTAGGATAGCTTTTGTCAACACCTTGCTCATCTGTGCCCTCCGGGCATAGAATCATAGAATTGCTTAGGTTCGAAGGGACCTTTCAGATCACCTGGTCCAACCATCAACATAACTCTTGACAAAAACCATCACTAAACCATATCTCTAAGCACTATGTCTACCCATCTTTTAAATACCTCCAGGGATAGTGCCTCAACTACTTCCCTGGGCAGCCTGTTCCAATACTTAATAACCCTTTCAGTGTAAAAATTTTTCCTAATATCCAGTCTAAACCTCCCCTGGTGCAACTTGAGGCCATTTTCTCTTGTCCTCTTGCCTGTTAACTTGTGAGAAGAGACCGACCCCCACCTCTCTACAGCCTCCTTTCAGGTAGTTGTAGAGAGCAATAAGGCATGGTGGACTGTTGTAAAGATGCGAAGGCTGCAGAACATCTCAGCATTTTAAAATTAATATTTTATGTTCCTTTACCAATCTGCTGCTTCTAGTGATGCCAGAACAGGGAAGAAAATCTGCAGAAAAGCCAACGGTGCGTAAGAACAGCATGATAAACTGACCTTGAGAAATTTCACGAAAAATTGAGTGTGATGTTTTGTCCAAATCTGTGTGCCGCACACTACTAATATAGTAAGGACTCCTTTATCAACAAATACAAGAAATGACAAATGAGGAAGTCCTAGGAGGAGTGAAGTTACTAATAACATGCTGTCGGAAGTCAAGAGTCTCAGCCCAATAGCGAAGCAGAGGGGGGTAAAAAGTTGGGCTGGGACCCCTGAGACCCAGAACGGGTTTGGAGCAGCAGCAGAGTCTGCGCAGCCGGGGGCTGCCAGAGCAGCTGCACAGCTGGCTGCTCCCACTCAAAAAGCTTGAAAGCCTCAGGGATCCCAGACCTGGGAACAGTGAAGGCAATTCAAGGCTGGTCCAAGCAGGACCAGCACAAGAGCAAGTAGATACTGGACCCAGCAAGCCATTCTGCCAGGGAGGGGATGCATGGGGGAGAGAGGACTCCTGCTCACAGTCCCGCAGGGAGACTATTGTGCTGCTTTAGGATATTGCATGTGTTACAGCTGGGAAAGTTATGATGCTGTTACGATCCCCTGCTGTCTCATGCGATTGCAGATACCTTATATTCTTCATTAGCACTATTTGCAGCTCTGAGTCCTGTTAAAGGAATTTTTAATTTAATTTTCTCTGGAAAGGAACTAAAACAGGATTGATAAAACGTTGTGGATGCTGTTTGAATTCTGGCGGTCTTTCCTAATGATCATCTACTATGATTAAACTTTTGTCCCTTTTTTTCCTATTTTAATTAACTTATTAATGTGACTATCAAACAGATACATTTAATGCCACGTAGACTACGGAGATATTAAGTCCATTACATAGAATGGTCTTGGTTGTTAGCTATAATGCATATGCTATTCAAATCCATCCATTGGTACTAGGTAGAAATCCTCTCGCTTCCCAATGATTAGATAACTAATAGGAGGATTGAATGCTCTGGACTGCAATTCCTAAATAGCAATTAACACCTCATTTTTGAGATCTGATGTTTATAAAACCTGCCACTCATTTTTTCTTTGTAGCTGAAATTATAGGAGAAGACGTCACAAAAACTGTGTAAGAAAGTGGAGTATATTGCTTGTTAATAGATGATGTTTGAGATTTATATGATATATCTAAAAAAAGAAAATACATTTCAGATGTTAAGTAGTTATATTTCAACCATGTAAGACTTTTTACATGAGTGCAACTTTTCTTTTAACAGTTGAGATTGTCTCTTTGGAGAGTATGGCTCATTTTAGATTCTGTTGCCATAAATAAACTCAACGATGCCAAGTTGTATTCTGGAATTCAAGGCAGGTTTTCTTCTAGCTATGCAGACCCACAGGAATGCTGAGGTGATCTGTCTCTGTGTCCTGTCGTTGTGTTCTACGTGAGAGGTACAGGGTTCCTTCAGTAGCCAAATTCCACTTTTTTTTTTTTTTTCAGTTAAGCTTGAACTTGTGAAAAAGAATTTGGATGAAGTGAACTAAATACCGAAACACCACTCAGGCACTTTGTATATACAGCCCATACAGTCAGATTCCTACTTTTGATTCTTACTTCTAAAGGGTTTTTTGGACTTATTTTTTCCTGTTAACATTCCCAGATCTAAGCAGAGCATGGAATGTTTCAATTTTTACATATGTTTTGCAAGCCCAATACTTACATGGTTAACCTTATGCTAATTTAAATATTGTTTTCTACTCTTTAACATTCAAAAGCTCACTAGAGGAGTTTGGACTAGAAGGTAGCTTGACATCTAGAACCCCCAGCTCACATTAGCACTGCTTTTATGTGAACACAAAACTAAGATCTCTTAAGCTTTCTCCAGGATTTTTAGTGCCAGATCTTTATTAAAGGCTTTGCTGTATGTAGAGAAAAATAGGTCCATCATTTGTATAAAGGACAGAAAAATTGAGGAGTACTTCTCACTCGCTTTCAGGCTTCCATTGAAGCACTCCTCACTTCTCTTCATCCTGAGCCAAGGGCTTCTCCCACACTTGCCTGCTTGTGGCTGAGGTGTTAATCCAACACGGGACGCTTCCCACAGGACACTGTGGACAATCATTCAGCAGCAGTTCTGGGACTGCAGGACATGTTGGGACTCACAGCACGCTGGGAAGCATTGACACTGCCCGTGCGAGTGCTGGGACCCCTGTACATCCAGTGTCACAAACATACCTTAGCGTACTGAGGGCGTTCCATGACCTGGAGCGATGCTGGTGGAGGGTGTTGAGTGATGTCTCTAAAACATCTTCCCAATGCAGTGGAGTTTCAGCAAGCTTCTCTGTGTGCTGAAGGAGCCTGGAGCTAGGAGCCAGCACAGACATTGGCTGTAAAGATGAGTTGGGAGGTGGTTACCACAGGCTGTTATAAGTCTATGATGTACCAGATTGCTAGTGGGAAATCAAATGTCAGTGCTTTCCTGATAGAAGTGTACCAAGTGACTGTAGTACAGCTTTTTCACAGGTTGAAAGCTGGTTAATGGCTGACTTTCTGTCCATCCAAGCTTCAACAAAACCAACAACTTTCCAGAAATCTGGAAGGAGTGACGGAGGATTAGGTGGGTAAAAAGGTGTAAAAGAATTCTGCACCTTGCTATTAGACATGCCATTATAGAGAAGTAATTCAATTTTTGGTAAAAGTTTAGACAATCTAAAATGGTCTGCAATGCGTATGCAAAAGCTAATTCTGGGGCAGTGCTATGGCTCAGTATCTTGTGAAATACCAGCTGCAAACTGAATGCTTTATATCCCCTAGGAAAGTAGACAGTCTTGGCTTTCTAAAGATAAAAAGCAATCCATTCCTGCCTTAAAGCCTCCAAGGGTTCCTATCTCAAACCAAACTCCATTTCAGTGCTGTAGACTTGCTGTTTGGGGTCTCCAGGCAACTGAAGTTTTTTGAGATTAAATTCACGTCTTAGGAAAGAAAGAGAAAACTTTGTATGGCTGGCATGTTGTTTTGTGTTTTAAAATGGTAGCTAGCCTTTGTAAAATGTTGGTGTGAGAAGCCACCATGTGGTGTGGACATGTTGGTTCTTGGTGTTTTCCCCGGAGAAGTCAGGAAGCCAAAGGTACGTGATAAACGGGGCTTATTAGACATTTAGTTGGTTGGTTAATGCCCTACTTTCTGAACTGAGTGTAAGCGAGACTGCTTTTTGTTCCCATCTCCTGGATATCACATGGTTAAAACTGACCACCAGGCTTCCTGAAACATTAGTCATCAAATTTCTGTTGCAAAGGATGCTGGCTTCTTCATCACTACGGATTCCTTTTCTATTTCCCTTCTTTATCCCAAAAATTCGTGAACAGGAGCAGATTTTCTTAATCTGGAATCAAACAATTAAGCAATGCTCCAGGATTTTCTTGATCACAACGATCAAGAAATAGAGAAAGAAGTAAAGGACTTTTCTTGCATAAAGCCCTTTACTTAGTTGCTGAGAAGGGGTAGCACAGTACACCATGCCTCAGAAACAGGGATGCTTTCCCCAACCCTGGCAGTAGTCTACGGGATGATCTCACATTAGTTATTTCGCTTTGGGGTTTCAAATACTTGCTTCCCTCTTATCTCATTTTTAAGAAGTTCCCCATATCTAGCGACTTACAGATGAAGAGTTGAGACTCTATAACTTAACAAGAAGAGAGTGAACTACTCTAAATTTCAAAGCTTTCCTTGAGTCTGCAGGAACACATGAATGCGTTTACCAGCCAGGGATTTGCAAAAGCAGTCTAGACTTTGTAAAAGCAGTTATTATTAGTATTAGGTCTCATCTGAAGTAATTTATTGGAAAACACTGTATACACAGCAAGGGGAAAAAGAAAAGATTCTCAGACATGAGAGAATTTCCTTTATGTTTTGATCATTGGTTTTATAATCTGTAGGAACTGGTGTACAAGTCAAAATGCCAGCCAGTCTCTTCTGGAACTCTGCATGCTCACAAAGATGAGTGTGTAATGATAGTTTTCCTTTTGCCCAAATTGGCAGCTTTTCTGTCCCATTGTTTCCTACAGTCCCTCACCTCCTCATTGAGCTGCTGCAGCTAAAACCTTTCTCCTCTTAAACCATTTTGACGACTCTCTCCTTCTGATGTTTGTGATTAAAAAATATAATAGGAAGACACCACCTTACAACAGAAGAGGCTCCCCCGTGAGTTATCCTCTATAGCTACAAACAAGCAGCAGTGGTTTCTTCCACGCAGAGTATAACTAGGTGAGGCAGACCAAAGGAAGCAGTGGTAATGTTTTTCCCACTAATGAATCTGGAATTACAAGAGAGGATTTCCAAGGTTTGCGCAGAGGAGGTAAGTAGCAGACCTCAAAACTGATGCTGGATCCCCTGACACCCAGCCCCGGCTCTAACTGTACGGGCACCTCCGCTGTTTCTTTGTATTGCCGGCACAGGGGTCTAGATCCAGGGAAGCAGTGCTGAGCACTTTTGGCTCCCACTGAAGCAAGCAGGACTCAGAGGTGCTCAGCCCCGTGCTGCCCTCGGCAGGAAGGCGGCCCTGGTCCTTCTCAAGGCCAGCACTGGTTCAACCTCCACCACCCCCGGGCTCTGCTACCTGCCTGCGTCAGCCGCCTTCTCCTATTTCCCATATGGCTCTAATCCACCAAACATACATGTGGGAGTATCTACATTAAAAATAGCAACCCAGAAAAAAAAATGCTGTGCAGTCGGAGAGCTGATTTGCAGCTGAATTATTCATCCCCATGTATTCCTCGCATCCCAGGATAATAGTACCGGGGCTGCGCAGGTGCAGCCGGGCTCAGGGACCGGCGATGCCAAGAAGAGACAACCACCTTGCAGGCATCTGTCACCTTGGTCCCTTGTCAGAAAGCTGAATTTCCCACCAGTCAGCTCATCCATCTTTTTATACCAACTGCCACATGAAAACACCTTAAAACACCTCTCCACTCTCCTCTACACCACCGCCCTTTGCTTGTCACCCAACAACCAGACTAATGCCGTTCGTCTCTCGCAAACCCAAACAACTGAATTAGTCTAACCTTTTAAAAGGTTATTGGAACATCCTGTTCCATTAACACCAAACCTTAGTGCAGAAACACATGAGAAACCTGTTCCCATGCTCTTATTGGCCAGGGCACTTTGGTGGGTTGCCAGCATGAGAAATTCCAATATGCAAGAGACCATGAGTGATTTTCCCTGTGTATCTGCAGGAGTTGCCCTTGGTTTTAATCAGCACTCTGATATCTCTGATTGCAGTGCACATTACAAAAATTGCTGGCAGTTAATTGTCACTTTTTTCACAAGGAATTTTTGTAAATAACATTTTCGTTCCCACAGAGAATCATTCAATTACCAGAGCAACCATAAAAACCTCAGAAGTCACAACATCCTGAAACATGAAAGAAGGACCAAAAAAACCCAGGACTTAACTTCAAAGTAGTCTTAACACACAGTTCCTCACTGGCATCCTGCTTCCTTTGCCTGGTATGGTGTATTCGGCATAGTCTCCCTCACCGCTGTGGTCCCAGGCTGGAGCCTCGTGGGACCCTGCTCAGGCATCCTCCCCGAGGATCTGGCTCTGCTGTGAAACTCACAGGTACATGAAATCTGAATGATATAGTAATATGAAAAACCCGGGCATTTGGTAGTGCCACTTTGCTTCTGTTAGACAAAACCTCCCAGTTTAACAGGCAATATGAGCGAGATGTTAAAAGCTTGTATTGCACAAAACACAGGCCAGCTCCAGACTCCCCTGGGCAACCAGGGATGGTTCCCACATCTGCATGCCTCTCTCCATTGTCTCTCCTGTCTATGGAGTCCCAGCCCCATTTTTTTTCTTCCACAGTTTCTGTAGGATACCTACATGGATGTCACGTTCCCCATCTCATTCCTGCGATGTGGTTTCACGTGCCACCAACTCATTGACAGTCCATCTATGGCTGCCTTGGAGGTGTGCCGGCGTCTTAGCGAGCTAATCATCCCCCACAAAACTACAATAGCTTCATTCCGAATTACAGCAAATTGTAGTCTTCAGAAACACATAATGGAGATGTGAGTCCGTGGAAGGGTGATCCCACCTCACTTTGCTGCAGGTATTCAAAAAGGCAGACAGCAATAGCTGCAGGAGTACCCTCCCTCCTCCCATGGTCCAGCACATCTTTCCATCTTCCAGCTGGAATGGAGTCAATGCACAGGTGGAGCAGGAGACCAGTTTGGCTTTGGATGTTAGCCAAAGTGACCATGAGACTGAAGTGACCAAGAGAAATGGGAAGACACTCAGCAGCTGTAAATCGGGGATCATCCATGGAAGCACTTGCTACTCAGATAGAAACGCTACTGTCTCTCTCTTAAGTTTCTGACCTGCTTCTGCAGCTCAGGGATACGGGAGACTGTGCCAGACATCAATCTAGGCACTTGTATCAGGGCTTCAGCTTTGCTTTTTTTCTACTAGTTGGCACTCAGCAGCGTCATCCCTTCGCTGCAGGGGCCTGTTTCTACCCAGTGGGAGCTGCTAGGAGCAGGTCTCCTTCTCATACACACCCGGGCAGCCTTCACAGGGATGAAAATGCCCAGGCTTGGGCACTTCCAGAGTACAGCCAGAAAGAAGCCCTCCAGTTTTCGCAGCTCTCTGTCACTTTTGCTAGACTTTGTATCACCTTGTCTTCAGCTGATAAATGTCAGCTGGGATGCAGCTGTTTGCTAACCACTGAAATGGGGCCAATTTCTCCAAAGAGGGCCATTCAGTGGCAGTCCTGCTACTTTCTGTATTCATGCATATCCTCCATACACTTCATTTTTGCAGCTAAACATTAGCTTCATGTGAAGATTTGCTGAGTGGCGAAAGATAAAGCAGGCTGGAGAGAGGGGAAGAGAGCCAGGGAATGCTATTTGCGTGATGTCAAAAGAGCACCAGATTTTACTGTTATTTCTGATGAAATGTTGAAGAGCAAGGTGAGATAACAGAGATCTGTTAGCACTGATCGTAATTCCTCCCTGGCTGGACTCACAAAACAGCAAGGACTAGGGAAAAGAGAGAATTTTGAGTGTCATTCAGCTGTATATTTAAGCATGAATCATCCTCCATCTATTGCAAAGCCTCTTTTTTTTTTTTTTTTTTTGATGTAGATGAATTTTCATGAAGGAATATATGAACTTTGGCTACAACAGATGTCATCCTGGAGGTTTGGGGGGTTTTTAATATCTGACTGTAGCCTCAGTATAATGGGCAATATTAGGCTTTCATCTTCCACCACTACCAGCTACAAAATCCAGAGCAGATGATCATTAGCATGCGTTACTTAAGAGAGGTACAGCACTCAGTGAGTCAGGGTACAGACCAAGAATTAATTGTTGTAGAAATTCAAAATGAATGCATTGAAGAACAGACGCATTTGAGAATATCGCAGTCTGTCCAGACTCCGAAGAGCCAGCGCGCAGTGAAGATAGCTGTGGTAATGTGTTCCCCTAAGGCTTCCCTGAAGGGACGCAGGGAGAATTTGCTGGGAATGTGGTGGCCAGTGGGAACATGGCTGGGATCTGCAAGGGAAGTTGTGGAACTTTGGAAACTCTGGCAATGTGCTGCAAGGGGACTATGGAGGGTGAGGTCGGACAGTGGCAGCTTCCAGCTCCAGGCTTGAATTTCCATAGGAAAAGGAGCCACTCACTGAGCTGAAAGTCTCCGAGGTGGCTGCTGGAGAGGGGAGCAAGAGTGGCCAGGGTTGTAGCTTGCTGGAGGCACCTTTTAACAGGCTGCTGAGGAGCGAGCTTCAGTTTTGACTGCCTGCCAGTATGGACTGAACTACCTGCAACAGCGTGGTGGACTGTGGGACGTGGAAACACCTGGAGAAGGGCTGAAGAAGCCGTGCTCTGTGGCAGCATCCTCAGCCAGCGCCCAGCACCCCGGGGGCTGCGGCTGAAACAGAGCCTTTTGGTAGCTCCCTGCGCAACTGCCCTGCTGAGCTTTCCTCCAAAACATTTAAATCTCTCCCGAACAACTGTCTTGGTGGCAGAGCCTAACCTCTGCTGGGCTTTCTGGATGCTGGGAGTTCTTTGTTGCTATTATTATTCACCCTGCCCTTTATGCAATGCCAACACTGCTGCTGATTTATCCGCTATGTTTCAGGGCTTTTTTTCAAGACCCCCGTTTCCCATGAGAATATTTCTCAGTGATTTACGTGGGCTGGAGTGGAGCAGGCCATTAGGGACGGAATTGGCCAGACAACTGGCCTCAGCCTGCAGGCTGCCTAGCGAGCTGTGCTGTAAAAATATTTATTACAGAGGTCCCCCAGAGCTCTGGGTTTTGGGGGGGAGGAAGGACAGGTCCAGCCAATGCAGACTGTTTCTCTCTTCACCCAGAGTAATTGTAGTTGTCCAAGCAGCCGGGATTTCTTACCACTTTCTTCAATTAGATCATCACTTGGTAAAGAAATTCTTTTTGACAACTGATTGTAATTTTCTTCTGCTAAATATCCACAAGTTCCTCCCAACTCTCTCCCATACTGCATCATGCATGTGCTCTCCAGACTATGCCAGCAGCTAAGTTTCTGTTGCTTTCATGCCTTTTGTAGCTTGGGGAAGTCACAAAAAACAATCCAGACCAAAACTATCTGAAACGAGGCTAGTTTAAAAGCTCAGATTCTGCCATCTCATGCTCGTACCCAACAAAAAGTGCCCCTAAAGCACATTCAGCGGTGGAACTGATGGACAGAAGATGCTGTGCCCAGAGCAGAGCACAGCTAATGCACCAGGACAGTGCCCTTCGGCTGGCTCCGCGGTTGTCTCCACTCAGCAGACTCCTCTCCACTTTGCTCAGAGTCCTGGTGTGAAAACTTTGCCCTTTTTTTTACTAGATTGGCTCTAGGAGATGTGTATGGGTAAGAATGACAATTTGGAAGATGGAAATTGATTTGGTATATGTGTGTCCTGCTCTCAGAAAGTAGAGGAGTGCTTCACATGGTGTTCACCTCGTTAGCTAAGACTACAAAATTAATGCATTTTTCTTCCATGGACTTTGTGAAATACAAGACTCCAAATTCCCCCACCGACTCCTGACCAAGGGTGGGTAATGGACTATCCTTGAGCTTTTGCCAACGGGACAACGTAGGACACGGGAAGGTGTTTTCTCTGTTTTCAGTACCAGTAGTGATTATTTCTATGACCTACAAGTCCAAGTTGCTAGATGTTACTGCTGTCCCTGTTAGAAAGCTGTAAACTTTAGAGACAAGTTTGGCCCTGCCTTAAAAACAAACAGGAGCCTTAAAAAAACCTCTTGTGGTTTCCCTCAGACAAACCAGAAACGGGGCACTTCTGCAAATGAAGGCTGTCATTCATTTGTCACACTGACACTTAATGACCAAGTATAACAGTAGAAGTAGGGGGTTAAATGATGGACTATTTACTGGTTATTATTTTCACAAGCTATAACTAGTTGACCCTTTTGTTGCCTTTCTAAGAGGTCCCTGCCCCATTTCTGCCCCCTGGCCACAGGTCTCTGCCGTCTCAGTTGTGCCAGAGACTGAATCAATGATCTTTTTATGGCCTGTCTCTAACAGAAGGGACAAAAAACTCCTCCCCTTGTAGTTTTGTGGGAAAGGATGATAACTGGCAGTTACTGTTTGTGCCTAATGAATTATTTCCTGAGCAATATTTACAAAGGTAACAGCCCTGTCTGAAGCTAAAGCAGGGATGCAGCTAGGAGTGACAAAAGTCCTGTCATTAGAGCAAGTATATTAAGAATTTGGTGTCAATTTAATTGTCTCTTGGTGGCACAAAAGACCTAGTGCTAAGAGAGAGACAAGAAGAGCTGTTGTATGTTACTTTACTGATTATAAGCTCTGATTTACTCCCTTGGTTAGTGGTTTGCAAAAGAAGGTCTGTTGTGCCATTCAGAGGACTTATGGAGGCTTTGGTACCTGCCCAGGTTGGTCCTATGGGATAAGGAGAAGGTCTGATCCTGCCCCTTAATCTGACCCATGTTAGCTTTCCCTTCCCATCTCTGTAGCTTGGGTGTCCGTGCCATTCCCCTGCCCCTTGCTATTGCAGTTCCTCTCCCCCGTGTGAACAAAAGGGAGGTTCACACCCCCCCAGAGCTGAATGGGGCTGGGACCATCGNCCCAGCCAATGGTCCCAGCACTGTTGTGGGACAGGGGTTAAAAAGCTGCGTTTGGGCTGGGAGGGGATTAGCACCCCGCTCCGGGCCCGTGGTGTTTGCCTTACAAAATAGTCACAGATGTGGGTTATTTTCTGCCACTAACTAGAAGAATAGTTTTAAATCTACGTGTCACTCTCCTATTTCTCTTTTAAGAGACAGTGCTTATTTTTAGAAGAAATTTCTTGTAACAGTAATCTGTTCACAAACAGTAGGTTTTCCTGGTCACATCCGCTGATAGAAATGTCTGTATTGCAGATGGCAGCATGTCTATTCCTCCTGAGACAAATTTCCTGGAACTGAACAGAAGACAAAGTGTGAATATCACAGCATCATTTAAGTAACTTGTGCCTGTTTAGTAGAAAATCAGTCAGCAATACAAACCAGTTATTTTAAAAAGCAGTGTCTCGGACATCCATTTTAAGTTGCACATAAACAGGCCAATCTTTTTCAAGCTCGTTGCTGCAGCAGCAAAATCAGGTAATGAAAACATTGTTTTGAACTGGGAATTAATGAAAAAATTGTTTGCTAATCACGGAGATGTTTCTTCACTGGCACAGCTAGATGCCCTCTGGTTTCTTTCCCTTCTTGAACCCCTATAGTAATGAGACAAAAGAAAAGCTATTACTTTTTTTGGTGAATTAGTAGCGCAGAAGTAGCTTGCAAGCCAGCGAACAGAAGAACAGGGTCTTGAAGGCCCTCCTGTCAACTTTCTCCTTGTTCAAGCTGAGTGGACCAGCTACGAGCTTTCACAGATGGGCAATCAGACAACCAGAAAGAAACGCTACAGCTCTAATAGGACATGATTATTAGTGAAAGGCAATGCCTGATGAACAAAAGTCTTTCAGATTAGCCTTTGCTTTGTAAGGATATTGTCGGAGAAAAAACATGTACAAACAAGTTGAGAAGAAAAAGTAGTAGAGAAATAAAACTGAGGTTTTGACTGTCCTGAGAGATCAGGAGTATAATGCTGGTGTAAAAGGCTTTTGATTTACATTTAATATTGCTTGATAACTACAAACTCGTGAAGGGTAGGAACCAAGAATACCCAAGCATGACCAGTGCAGTTGAAAACAAAGTATTAGCCCAGGTGATGTATTTCAAAGTGATCTGCTTTTCAGTGGAAGGTATGTGGGGGGATTTACTAATACAATAAGGAGGGGAAAAAAAGATTAAATTATGTCTGAGGTAGATATTCTTCAGATCTCTAAAAAGACTCAATCCTAAGGTGATTCTAGAATATAGACAAAGCTCATGAGCAAAGAATAATAAAACTCTTTTTTTTTTTTTTGCTTCCCTTCTTCTTTTCCCCCCTCTGTCTGCCCTTCCCACCCTCCTCCAGTAGTTAAATCTAAAGAAAAATAATTTGCATAGACTGATAAAAGGAAGGTCAACACAGAAGCCCCAAAACTCTGCCACGGAGACCTTTTCCCTGACAGAATTCAGCACAGGGTGTCGGAGGGAAAGCTTCGCTTCTTTTCCTGTGTCCGTTTCAGCAGATTGGGCACCTGCCCTTTTAACGCAGCCTTCATTTAGTGGAAGGGGCCCAAGACATTTCTTCCGTAGTTACTCTGCACTGCATCCTTTCCCATCCTGGAAAGCAAGAGGTGTTTGGGATACCACAGGTGAGCAAGACCGCTCCCAGTACACACATGATAAATATTAAAAACTTTTGGCAGCGCAATCTGCCGGCAGAGGTAATACAGCTAGTATATATTTATGCAAATCGGTATATTCAGCACAGATAATACATGACCCAAAGTCTCTGTTGGCTTTGTTAGGTTTAGCGTAGGTGGGTGGAAGGTTCCTCTGTGCCTGCAGTAGAACAGAAAGGCTAATGACTCTGGGAGAGAAGGGAGGTTGGATGGACTGAAAACAGTGGATGAATCACTGGAGCATGGCTCTGGGGAAAGCCAGACATCTCAGGGCTATGCTACCAGGAATGCAGTGCTGCCCTGCTTGTGCACGGGATAGAAGCTGCTATCGTTTCTGTTACCTAGTTCAATAAAGGAGATAAACAGCTTTTCTACAACTTTTTAAAATTATTCCTATTCCAAGTTACTAAACAAGAACTGAGGCCACGTGGAATACATAGGAATTGTATGGGACTGGAGTTATTGCACCTTTCTCTGCAAAATAATTTCAACATCCCTCATACCATTTGAGTTATATCTTCTGTCACTACAGTGAATTGCAAACATTTGTAGATGTCTCCTGTGTATATCTGTGCATATATCTGTTTATACAAAAGAACCATCTCCAAATGAATTGCTGCTGTTCAGCAGTCTGGGCTATGGGCTCAGACTAGAAGACTGGTGAATCTAAGACAGGGGAAGAATTCATATTTTTAAGCATGAATCTCTCTTCATGTTTTCTATGACCAGGGTATCTCATGTTTTAACATACTGTATTCTCTGTGGGGTGAAGGCTGGGCAAGGGGAGGTATTTAAAAGATGGGTAGACGTAGTGCTTAGAGATATAGTTTAGTGATGGGTTTTGTCAGAGTTACGTTGATGGTTGGACCAGATGATCTGAAAGGTCCCTTCCAACCCAGGCAATTCTGTGATTCTATGAGAATAATCCCTTGGTGCCTGAGCAAACCACAGCTCGCAGCCAGGAACACAAAGGATGCCTGGTCTTCATTCAGCACGCCAGCCCTCCTGGAAGGGAAATATTAAGTCAACAAACCACTAGCTCTGAAGGCGCACTGTCAGCTTGCACCTTCAGTACTACTCCAGACACTTTAACAGAAAATATTCCATCCAGAAGGCATATACGGAAAAGGATCTCTTCTGACCAAGGCAATTAATCAGCATCAGAAAGAATATGTATTAAATCTTATCTGTATACAAGCACAAGTGCAAAACTCTTTATAAAACTCCTCTTTGTGACAGAAAGAGCAAATGACCTCTTTCCAGTCTCTCGTACGGCACTTGCTCTCTACTTTCTCCCTGCTTCTTTCCCAGGCACACATTCATCCTCCAAAGGAGTTGGCTTTACTCAGCGTTGCCTCCACTGACCCACACAGAAGTATGTGGTGGGCAAGTTTTGGGAAGGTATTCCTCACTTTTGGTAAGTTAGTGAAAAGAAGGGGGAATGCCTTTTCATACTTAAAACGTGAGATTTCCTGGTCATAGAAAACATCAAGAAGGGCGATTCATGCTCAAAAATAGTAATTCCTACCAATCTCAGGGAAGACAGAAATAATTTTTCTTTCACCTGCATTGAGCTTTTCCCCCTACCCACACATGATAGATCCATTTCCACGTTTTTTGCAGTCATTTGAAATAAAGGTCCCCTCTTTACTTTCCAAAAGGCAGAAATACACCATCAGGCTCAGGCTTATGGAGCCTATTTTCTTTGCCGGACCAGATTTATGCACAGGCAGAGCAGACCACCTTCCCACTGCCTCACCTCCGTGGCCTCTGCTGAGTCTCATCCATGGTGGTAAGGGCTGCATTTTGCCTCCCTGATGAAAAGCCTCAAGTCCTCATGGTTTTTATGGAAACTGTGAACCCAACCCATGGCACTTCTGAGGCCAGGGTGTCTCACTGCTCTTATATAAATGAGATCTTACTAGGCACTCTTTCTGCAGCAATAGCAGCTCAGCTAGTCCACAGGTTACCTTACTATGCATTAATCACCCATGCCTAAATTCCCCCGGTGGTTTGCATCACCGTGTGACACTCTCTGGAAGTGAAACCTTTAGTGTCAAAGCAGCCCCGAGCAACCCTCCGCATGCCTCTGGTGGGTGAATCCGAGTGTTTAGCAAGAGGAGCGACTGCAGAATTTTTCTCTGACTTCCAAGCCCCAACCGCTATTACGAAAATTAAACAGGCAGCACAAAAGACCCGGGAGTAATGCTGCACATAGTTGCCATAAGGATAATAGCTGGCATTTGAGTCTCATTGGCCAGTTAAGGATGGCATCCACGATGCCGGAGAGGTTGCCATACCAAGCCAAGGGATTTAGAAGCGAGATTAGAGGCAGCTGTTCTTTTATCAGCGTAAAGATGAAAGCTCAGCGTATAAAAATAAAATGCAACTGATGGTCACTCTCTTGGAGTCTGCAGCCAACTTCAGCAGCAGCTATTGCCTCAAGCAGCAGTGGCGGCATCGCGGCGTGCCCACGCTGCCTTTGTGGAGGGCGTTTGGGAGCACGTCCCTCAGCTCTCTGCGGTGGCTGCCGGTGTCTTCAGGGGGACCTGCTGGTTGCCGCTGCTTTGCAGCTCCCCGGAGGAACATGTACTGTGGGTGGGGAGGGGTATAGAGCTGCCCCTACAGAAAGCCTTTGTTTGGAAGAGCTCTGCTCTTGAATAAACAGCCGGGAACAATGTTTGGAGCTGAGGTGAAGGGCGCTTGCTTTTGTTTTAATTTCAGAGCGTCCTTTGTAAAGCGCCCGTGTAACTTGCAGGCTGGGGAGAAGCATCTTTCTTCTTGCTTCCAGCCTCCTCATGGGAGACAAACAGAGCGGGGCCAAACCATCCCCACCCCCCCCCGAGGTGATTTCACCCGAGTCCTCAGCACCGGGGAACAGCCGCCACCAAAATGCTGAAAATTGTGCCTTACGGGCCAGAGCAGACATGACTTTTCCTACAAGACCAATGTAATTAACTGTTACAGTGCAAACACAAACTGAACTATTAAAAACCTAATTTTCCTTCACCCAGGTGAGCTGTTTTCTTTAGAGCATAATAAATCATAACTGTTTCTACAAGCCGTCTCTGTGTGAGGAGATGAGAATATAAAATTTGGCCGAAAAATTTCAAAACCTTAATCCCAAGAAAGAGTACTCTTAAACACTACTTCTAATTTCTGCAGTATTTTGTTAAACATTTATTAACGTGACACTTGTTTAGCAAAATCAGATTATTCAAACCAGCGTAGCATAAAAATTTGTCTTCAAGGAAAAATGTTTTCCCTCTGCGAATATATCGGATCGTCGTATCATCAGGTTGCACAGTGAAGCATTTATTGTTGGCCCTTAATGTTTGAAATGTTGGGTTACATGTACCCTCCTAAGTCCACCCCTTATCCTGTATCACCGTAACTTTTTCATCAGCAGATCCCAGTGTTAATCATACAAAACAGTATGCTGGTATAATGCGTTCTTCAAACATAGATATGAAGCTAGAAATATTATGAACATCTAAAAGGAATCATCTTTGGGAAGGGGCCAAGCAATGAAAAAATTCATTCCCCAAAGTGATTGCATCAGAAAATTAAGAGCCCCTCAAAACTGTGGGCTTTAATGACACCTTCCTAAACTACCGATGCATGATTTGTTTTATGTACAATCTGATCATCTGCCTTGAGAATGTATCACCACTAGTCATAAGTCATAAATATTTCACTGTGTAACTGGGAAGTGCTGGTTTTTTAGACAACTCAGTAAATGATTACCAGATTTCTAGGTAATTGACTTTCTTTTGGCTGGTGCTTAAGTAATTTATTAAAACAAAAATGGCAGGAGTGTGTCAGGTAATTAAAAGAATGATACTGAAATCCTCATTTTGGTTCAGCTCTTACGCTCGTCTTCATTTACTTCACTTTTGAAAAATCATCAAATCTTTAGTTCCCAGTTTTAATGGTACACGAACTGACACGGCTGAAGTTATATATTTGATCATTCTGTAAAGCTCTGGAGCCCTCTGCTCTGCCATTGTTGGACACCCACACAAAAATCTTCAGTGCTTTATAAAATACTGGGAATCTTTGTGGAGCATGTGTTAATCTCTGGTCTGAACATCAGAACAAGCGGGGAATCAAGCAGAAAACAAAATGAAAGTGTCAAGAGTGAGGAGTCTCAGACCCTTAATTCTTCATAGACTCTTTCTTGCTCGTAAATTAGATTTAGCAGAGTGTCACGGTATGTAAACTATACATGAAAGAAAAGTCTCCTAATGGGATCAGCAATTGTAATCATCCTTTTTTACTTATTGCTTTCAACTAGTTAGAAAATTGCAGGCAGAAGAACAGGACCGTTACTAGAGAACCAGCAGATCTGCTGCACTTTTTGACCATGACAGTAACTGTATTACATCCCAGGAGAGGTATCATACCGAGAAGCAGGGGATCAAAATGTGCTTTCCTTTACTTTGGTCCCTGCTCAATTCAATGACCTTGTGCAGTTTACGGAGAGCGAAAAATCTCGTCGCTTTGTATGCACAGCATGTACAAAAAAAGGTACCGTAAACCAGCTGAACTCCCCAGGTTTGATTACCACTTGCATATTTATGCAAATCGTCCCGATGATTTCTCTGGAAGCGACACAAAGCAGAAAGGTTTCCTACAGTTCGTCTTGGAGGGAGGGGGGGGTGTCCTTCTGTAATCACCCCGCATAGGTGAAGACACCAAGGCACTTGCTGACATATCAGTGGGGCATATCATCTTTCCCACTGGACTCTGCCTGTCCTAATGAGAGCCTGCTTGCTCTCTCTCTGCAGAAAATGGTCTTCTCTCTGCTAAACAGCACATTTAACACCGGCACTCACCCGGAGCCTAGGGAACATCAGCTGTATGCTCTGCCTTAGTTCCTTTCCTGCCAGGTAGACCAGTATGTGTGATCAAGACTGCACATCTTAAAATAGCATGCTGGAGACTGTGCTGCTCAGCACTCTCCAAACGGTGGCTAATTGCCGCAGCAGCCCGGCACAGCACACGCCTGGGACCTGCGCTCTGCACTGACTAGGGATTCGCACACACGGGGAAGAGCGTGGGGGAGAAGGACAGCAAGAGACAGTGATAAAGAAAAAGAAGATCAAATCAGACAGGCAAACAGGGAGAGAAAAACCAGTAGATAGAGTCAGAATTACAGAATCATAGAATCGTCTAGGTTGGAAAGGACCTTTCAGGTCATCTAGTCCAACCATCAACCTAACCCTGACAAAACCACCACTAAACCATGTCCCTAAGCACCGCGTCTACCCATCTTTTAAATACCACCAGGGATGGTGATTCCCCCACTTCCCTGGACAGCCTATTCCAATGCTTGACAACCCTTTCTGTGAAGAAATTTTTCCTAATATCTAATCTAAACCTCCTCTGGTGCAACTTGAGGCTGTTTCCTCTTGTCCTATCACTTGTTACTTGGGAGAAGAGACTCACCCCCACCTTCCTACAACCTCCTTTCAGTTGTAGAGAGCGACAAGATCTCCCCTCAGCCTCCTTTTCTCCAGGCTAAACCACCCCAATTCCCCAGCCGTTCCTCATAAGACTTGTTCTCCAGACCCCTCACCAGCTTCATTGCTCTTCTCTGAACATGCTTCAGCACCTCAATGTCTTTCTTCTAGTGAGGGGCCTAAAAGTGGACGCAGTACTTGAGGTGCGGCCTCACCAGTGCCAAGTACAGGGGGGACAATCACTTCCCTAGTCCTACTCACTACGCTGTTCCTGATACAGGTCACCATGCTGCTGGCCTTCTTGGCCACCTGGGCACAGCGCTGGCTCATATTCAGCTGCCCGTCAAACAGCACCCCCAGGTCCTTTTCTGCCAGGCAGCTCTCCAGCCACTCTTCCCCAAGCCTGTAGCGCTGCTTGGGGTTGGAGTGTCAGGGGTGAAGGCAGTAGTTCCCAGAGGACACACAAGTGTTACAAGCTGAGGGACAGGAGACAAAGGGTTTGATTTCTCCTTGTTTGCACCAGCTACTGCTGCAGGGTGATGCTCCTGCTGGTAGGAACGCACCTGGTGGCTACTGAAGAAAAAGACCAGGAGACAAGAAGACCAGCCTGTTCAGAGATGACAGCACACCCTCCAACCCAAGAGAGGACCTCCAAGCAAAATGATGGCTTTCAGCGAGAAACAGATAGGCCAGGCTGCAGGAAGAAACCAGGAAAAAAGACAAATACATCTGCAGAGCCCCAGTGGGAGTCAGACACACACACCCATGGCCATCACCTGCCTTCATGCCCTGAATGAAGGCAGGTGAGGCACCTAGAAAGCCTTCAGACACACCACGCTTTGACTGTGCGTCCCCTCTGGGCTGAGGAATGAGGACGCATGCAGCTTGCAGGCTTTGTTCAGCCCAGGTTTAGGGCTGAAGTCTCTCAAGACGAGGCTTGCTTGATCTCCCACAACTCTGTGATTTCCTGCTCATCTGTCCCATACTCACCACAGCATGATCAAAGCATCTTGTTTGAGAACCTTTTCTCATCTGCCTTGTCAAAGGTGTTCTACACGTGCCTGTAATGTTACACGCTGGCGTAACTGGACTGGGCATGCACTAGTTGGGCATGCAGTTAGTATTGAAAGGGGCATAACTTTCAGTTTCAGTCCATTTCTGACACATAATATTTGTACTTTTGTGTTCTTGAAAAGCATAATCACAAAATTTCCATTATCTTTCTACTGAGTAAGCCATCATTTTGTTCAGACACAGGCAGTGGAGTAGTCAGTGAAGGTGTCTGTGTTTCTAAGGAGTTAGCCCTTGAATCAGTGTCTAGAAGAAGTAAGAGGCTTGAACAGCTACAAGTTCTCCCCTAAAATCACACTTGGAGAAGCCCTGGCCAATATTTGCTTTGTTACAGCATTTTGCATGAGTGAAATTAAGCTGCATAGGCACGATGGAGCAGGGAAGTTCAGCCTCACTGAAGAACTCCCCCACGCACCTGTTCTTGTGGAAACGGAGAGAAAACTCTTTTAAGAGATGAAATACAAATCTGAAGCGTGACATCACCAGAAGTCTCTCGCTGGAGCTACGAGCAGGTTACGGTTACCTAGCAACTCCTGCAAGCAGCTCACTTCAGCGGCAAACCATTAGGGTTTAAGTGGCAGACGGGTACCTGGCTGTAAAGCCCTGCTCTATTCACTGGCAGAACCCGGTGTTCGGTGGCAGAAATCAGAAAGAAAAAAAACTGGGAATGTTATGGAAGACCTCCATTGCGGCCTCCAAAGCGAACCTCTTTGGGGGCCCGCCCTGTTGTGGTCATGCATGGTAGATGACAAGCTTTTTCTCCAACAGGGTCCACTCTGAAAGGCAAGCTAGGACATGCTGGTGAGACAAACAGGTAAGCAAGAGACTACAGCGAGTGTCTGACAGATCTGCAACAGTTGCTTTTCGATGACACTGGATGCCAATGTCCATAAATTTCCCTCTGCAGCTCTGTATTGATCTTCATCGCGTGTGTCCAGCTAACGCACGTGTTCAAGAAAGGCAGCCAGTTTTAATTGGAAGGCACCAAGCACGGAGAAATCGACCATCTCCCACGTTCTGCAGTGGGGTGTCTGCAAGCTTCCCTGAGAGTGGCTGCACAGTCGCCAGGAAAAACAGTGCAAAAAAGCCTGAACAAACCGACTACTGGCATAACCACTCCATAGACTTCAAACCATCGCCACTGACTTGGTCAAGCAAATTATATATTTATTTGTCTTCACATTTGCAAAGAACTGCACATCTAGTTGCCTTCTCCAACCCGTGTTGGCATATCTCGAACCATTCACACAGTCAGGATTTCATCCAGATTTGCCACATATCTTGCAATCCGCAGAGAAATGAGACACCTCCCATTTCTACATGTCGGTGTCCGGACTATTTCATTTCTGGGAGAGTTAAGAGACAGCCAAAGTCTGCAGCAGATAAGGGGTCAACTGGCGGCAGTCTATCCTGAGTAGCTGAGGAAACACGAATTGTGTGAGCATGGTGTAATGAAATATATGATATTATTTATAATCTCATCAGGCTTTTCAGGTCTTCAACTGCTTCCTCTTTAGATTGTCATAGATTTATTTCTAGATAACAGTCACAGCTTCTATTTAATGTTAAGGGCTTTTCATTTTTCCTGTTGAAACACTGCAATTCTAGGAAATGCACTTATCACTTAGGTGTCTAGCCCTTTTGATGGACTGTTCTCAGTCAATCCTTTCATTAAAAAAGACGTGAGCCGTGATGTTCCTTCTGGCAATGTTTTCGTCACACTCTCCTCTCCTGCAAGCCTGTCCTCTGTTACAGGATATTGCAGTCTTGATTAAGATAAGGCCCGTGATGGGCTGATAAATACAGAATCACAGAATGATAGGGTTGGAAGGAACCTCTGGAGATCATCTAATCCAACCCCCCGACAGAGCAGGTTCACCTAGAGCAGGCTACACAGGAACGCATCCAGGTGGGTTTGGAATGTCTCCAGAGATGGAGACTCCACCACCCAGAGCAGGGCAGAGGAGAAGGGAAGTGGAGTCCTAGGGAAGGGGGTCTGGGCACACTGGGAGGACCTGCTGACACTGCTTCTGCCCGCCCACAGGTCTCTGGGGACCACCCGTGGCTGGCGTACATGGGTGTACTTCCCTGTAAGAGAAGGGCTTTTTTGTTTTGCAGCAGTACCTGTATAAAGATAAGCTATATCATTCCGAAGCTCTGGTGGACAAGTTTGGAGTCATACAAGCGAGGTGGATGGTGAGGAAGGAAATTACCCCCTGACCATACAACCCAGTGGATCAGGCTTGTATTTCACCACAGCCAGCTCACAGCTGCACTGCTGCTATTTTGATGTCTTTTTTTCAGAATAAAAAAAAGGATTTGCTCTGCATCTACAGATGATACTGCTCTGTCTACTGATTTGGCATTAGTTTATTTGAAAAAGCTTACACAGCTTTTTCAAAAGCTGTAAACCTGTGTAAGCCAAACATGTTGCACAGGTTTATATGAACAGTCTGAGGCCCAGGAGCGAGGTGAGCTATTCATGAACACACTGGCTAATCTTTACCAGTTTTCTTCTCGTTAGTAGCTTCAGAGGTGAAAATGCAGGAACTGCTGCCAAGGAGCAGATGAACGGTCCACCCGTTAACATATGATTGATTCTTCCATTCCCCAAGACTGTAGAGGAAGATGATGAAAACACAAATAGTAAACAAATAGGAGATTGGCTTGCTGGCAGGGAAGGGAGACTACATCTTATCCTTGCACTAGTAACTTGACTTCTCTAGAGACACAGAAGCTTATAACCTTACATTACATGGGATAGAGAAAATATTAAACGAATACTTTAATAATTTATACAAACATCCAATCCTTTTTATAGCCTTGCTAAGTTCTTGGCTTCAATGGTTATTGTAGGAGGTTAACTGTACTCTCTACAAAATGACTTCCTTTTATCAGATTTCCATTTGTTGCCTTTCAGTTAACATCTTGTTCTTGTGTTATATGAAAGACTAGAGAGCAGCACCCAGTTAACCTTCTCCATGACATGCATGGGGATGGGGGGATAGACTTCTAATCCATGCTCTCTCCAGGTTCAGTGTTGCCAATTGTTCCAGGCTGTTTTCATGCAAATGCTATTCCTTTGTGCCAAGGTGGTCTTTCAAGATACCAGCTTCTCTTTTATCTGTCAGGATTCTTTCAGCGCAGGGGTCAGAGCTGCAGGGCACTGAGGGAGGATGTGCCATTTGAGTCTTGCAGTTTAATGCCCTTGGGCATCTCGTTCTGCCCAGCTCTCTCGGGTGGACTGATTTCTTCTGGTGAGGCTGGCAGAAGTTTTGCTTCATTGAGGAGCCCATGGATGGGTTCCCCTACCAAAGACAAAGGTCAAAACGAGTGCTGCTGTCCTGTCTACAGCCTTCAGCAATCCCAGAGAGGAAAGGGACTGATTGTTCTTTATCCTTCCCGTTTTCTTTCTCAACGAACTGTTAGGAAAGAGTAGGAGCTGCGAGAGAGATAACGAGAATAACAAAAATCCCTGCAGTGCAAGATGTGTGGAGGCTCGGAGAGTCGTGGTACCATCTGTGCCTGTCTATTTACAGCCAGAACAACTAACGCCCAACTAATGGTGAAGAGAAGCAGAGCATCATGTCATGGAGAAAGCTCTCTAATCTTACATAAAAGCAGCGCTCAGAAAAGCCTGAAGTGTTCAGATGGAGAGAAGAATGGTCACAATTTACACTTAGGAGGGTTTATTTATGGAATGGTGGAAACACCTCTTTGTTTCAGCCACGTCCTTTGAACCATCTTCAGCCGAGACTCCCGGGCAAGTTTGGTCAGAGCTTTTTCAGCAACACAAAGTTTACTACACACAAACCATGGCATTACAGGTAGATCCATGGCTACAGGAAGAAGATTGGTAATGAGGGCAAAAGCAAGTATGCCGTGAAAGCAGTCTGCTTGTTTTGATTAAAAAAAAAAAAAGATTTTTGCATTTGGTACAGCTGCTGTGTGAAAAGAACAGGTATTAGTTGAAGGGACTGAACGAGCTCATCCCTTCATACTTTTCAATGAAAATATGTTTTGAAAACATTTCTATTTAAGCTGAAATTTAAAAAAATAATTTTTGAAATATAAGGAAAACACAGAGTTAAATCCACTGCATTTACCTCCGTGGCCTTGTCCTCAGGGATAATTTTAGACCCTGTGACTCAATTTGTCTCCAGCAGGGATAAGAGATTGGACCGGAAGACAGTATTGTTTTCAGGTGAAATAGTTGCAGGCAATTATCCACCTAATGAATGGAGCTGGGCACACAGGGAAGGGGCAGGGACATGGTATATTGTGAAGCAGGGACACACACAGGGAAGGGAGAACCTGGGGACCAGAGAAAGCACCAGATGAAGGAAATAAAAGGTGGAAAGGAAGGAAAAAACGTTCAGACTGGGGAAGAACCTGTACAAGGGAAGAAAAGTTCTATGTCTATGGTTTAAAAAAATATTAGAAAACCAAATTAGGTTTCACTCAAACCTCAGCTTCTGAGAAACTGATACATGTAAAGAAGTCTCTAAAAAAATCAAAGACTTTTTTTCAGATTCATAAAATGTATGGGTTTAAGTGCTTAGCTTTTGCCACTGGAAATTTTAGATGCTAATGATAAATAAACAGCCAACTATGTAACATCTAAAGTTATAAACACTACCAGAAAGTGTGCTAAATTTGCTTGCTGTTCTGTCTCCATTGACTTCAGTGGACCAGGGAATTACTCTCTCTGTCCCTTTATGTATTTTTTTATTCATTTACTTATTTCAGAACAGATATCTAGACCTCTGAACACACACAAAAGTATAATAACAAAGCAATAAAACCCACAATACAAGAGAAGAACAAATGGTCACCACTAAGACGGGGTACACTCAGATACAATCACACCCCAGTGGGTAGAGGGAGCATGCCATTACCATCATCTTCGCAAAAGTTCTGGAAGAAAAGATGAGCTTTTCAGTATTATGTTTGCTCACAGAAACAGGTTCCTGCAAAAGGTTGGTCTTTTTCCCTTCTGACTGTCAAGTTTCAAGGGATGAAGGAAAAATATCTCATTTTGCTGTTAAATTGTGAGGCTATAGAACTGCTCTGTGTCCATCCAAATTACTGCCTTGAAACATCTCTGGAGACTTCCACCAGCCTCTTGGTACTCGAATATGTACAGCCCCAAACCTGCTAATTAACAAAAGTGCCTCTGAAGATTGTACCACCAAATAAATAGATGAAAATTACACCTCTAATTTCTTTCTTCATTACATTCCTTGTTTCCTTTGATGCTGTAATGCCTTTTTCTCCCCATGACAACACAGTAGCAATGGCTGATAATATCTTGAAAGTAATTGCTAACATTTGAAATTTTATTTTTCAGCTTTAGCTTTGTAGGGACTTTTCATTGACCCTGTCTGGGATGTTTTCCTACTCTTGCTTCAGTTTTCTCCAGTCCTCCAAGAACTGATTCCCCTTTTTGCTGGAATTCCAGGACTCTTTGCTCTTGTTCTCTGCTTTTCCCCACCCCTGCTTTCTTTTTTTTTTGTGTTTTTTTGTTTTCCCCCTCTTTTTTGGCCAACTATGGCAAATAGTTACCAAACTAAATTATGATGTTTGTAAATGGAGGAATGGCACCAAATTTAGTGGAGTTGAAGCATGGCTACATGGCCTCGTCCTATATTTGTTGTGAGGCATTTATGCCCAGCTCCTCTGTAGCATTTTAGGTAACAAATTCCCTTTAACATCAGAGTTGCCTAAATACCTTTGAGGAACTGGACCTCTGACAAAGATGCCAATGCAACTTGCCTGCACTGAATAAGAAAATGTATGCTTGTTAGAAAAGGAATGGAAATAGAATGAAATGCCCCAGTAGCTAGCCAAAAAGAAGTTTCTTTCTTTCTATATAGAACAACGACATATATGTATCTCCCAACGTACAGGTATGGATATTACACATTCTTATAAAGACACTAAGATTATTTTATCTTCATATGTGTCCTATAGTTGTTGGGTAGCAACAACATTTTTAACACTCACATAATTTTACACAAACCAAACTCCTAATAATAGGAAAATTAAGACATTTGGAATAATTTGATTTTATGTGAGCTATGAAAAGACGTCCTTGACTATTCAATTGTCTGCTTCTTACATATTTGTGTCCTTGGCAGTAATACATTTGGCATCCAGCAAATTTCCCTAACTTTGGCATTTCTTGGTTGTTCTCCTTTTGCAAGGGGAAGATAATGATAGTCAGCACAGGAAAAGTGCAGATTTGCTCCTTTCATTTGTTAAAGTTCAAAATCAAGCTTGTTCCATAAAGGAAGCACAGGATGAACCGCTGTGGCGTAGCTACCCAGATCCCACACAGGAGTGTGATCAGAGGAACTGAACGTCCTATGTGGGCTAGAGCTAAAGAACGTTTCAAATGCAGACACTCAAATAGTGCTATAATTTGTCTACGGAAGAGGTTGTGAAGACATTCCTTTGTTTAATGGACCAGAATATATCAAGGATATGTTATAAATTAAGTAACACTGACTTAGGTTTCAGTGTACTGCCAAAAATAAGTATACCAAGCACTCTTAGAATGCAGAATGAAAACAAAAGCAGAACTTAATCTGATGGTAAAATAAGATATCACTGAATCCATCCAACTTAACAATTTAATCATCGAGTAAAAACAAAGTAATTGGTAATATGTACACTAAATAAGTGTTTATGCATACCACAGAAGAGGTGAAGGCAGAGATGTCTTATTACAAGAATCAGCATAATAAGCAGTATCTGGACTGCAGAAAATCATCACGAAATTGTAATAGAGATCCATTCAATGTTCAGCAAATCCCCTTAAATATTGGCAAACATTTCTGGGTCATGCAAGGTTTCCTGAGTGTAGTCATAAACATGTAATATGGTATGACTGCAAATCTCTCTCTTTTAGAGAATTATAGGAAACTAGTTACCGAACAGCACTGAAATCACAAAGGAAGGTTTTCAACTCATAGCACAACCAGAGGAAATGGGTAGGCTAAAAATAATAACTCAGTCCTCCTTTCATTCTTCAGGCATCCTTTAAGAATGACATGGGGGGGGTGTCATTCGTACAGGGAAGCCTTTATCTTGTGTTAGAAAAACAGAATAAGCTCCTTAACTCTTCTGCATAGTCATGGAGGACTGACTTCAAAGAGGTCTTCTTCAGAAAAAGGGACATTGTTTTCCTCTGACAGTCAGAATCAGCCCCTTTACCAAGTAATGGAGGTGATTCTGCTCACTGTAGACTGTCAGTCATTTATCTTCTAAAGGAGAAACGCTTAGTCCATAAAATATACATATGCATATATATATACATATACACATCCATATATATGCACACAGACATTTACTTTGCAAACAGCTGTACCATTCCCAGCTGCTTGTGACCACATCTGTGTTGCAGGTTGCTGACTGCCCCAGCTCTGCCAGTGGAAGGGACCTTGTGAATGCTCCCTCACCTGTTTCAGGAAAAAAAATAAATGTTGGCGGGATCATCTTGCTTTTAAGGATGAATATAAGGCAATAGTCACAGAGCAAATCAGGCAGAGCTGACACAGCAGAGCAGTGGGCAGAGAAACAGATACCTTCAGGTGGTGGGCATCTGCAAGCCCCACGAGAGTCATGAGCAGAATTGATGTTGCCCTCGGGTGGTGTCACTGGAGCCAGGAGAGGACATCTGCCAAGAGCTGTGGCAGATATCGGTCTCCTTGACACAGAAGATGACTGTGCGATCCCTGTCCAGTTGGCAGCATCTTGGCCACCCAACAGTAATGACTCTTTGGAAAACTTCTCCAAGTCAAACCTGGAGCATTTGTAGTTACCTACTAAATCAAGCTGCTGATCTTTCTGTAAACAGAAATGGAGAACTTGCGTTCAAATCACTACTGGTTCTGAATAAAAAGGAGCAGTATCTAGTATGACGCTTCACTCACTCAGAAAAAGCATGTCATATGCTGTGGGGGTTGCATTACTGCAGGGGTGTTGGACTAGATGACCTTTAAAGGTCCCTTCCAACCCAACACATTCTATGGTTCTATTCTATGATTCTATGTAATTATTGACATGTTTTTTTCAAAACTAAGGTCTACCTACAGTGAACAGACAGGCTTTCATTGATTTCCCTATCCTTTCATATTTTCCCTTCAACCAAAATCAATGTAATTTTAGATTTGATTCTTCTGGTTTGCTGTTTGTATTTTTAAAAATCCACTGTTGAATTACAACATGTAGGTTTCCGATTTACTAAACTATAAATAGAGAGATTTCCTTGCTGTGTCCTGTGCAGTTACTGTAATTGCTCAAGGTTGAGTGTTTGGTGTTAATGGGAACTCTACAGGGTGATATAAATATACAACAGAAGAATCACAATGAAGGAAAATGTAGATGAGCCCATCAAGAAATGCACCAATATAGGCATTAGGTTAGACAAAACTAAATATAGAATTAGATTATTTCTTTGTATCTGGTTCTGATGGGTATCAAACAAGCGTATCCAATGGCAGATGCGAATCCGTGCTTAGTATACATATTGTTTCCTCCTGTGAAGAAAGGGATTAAAATTTAGGAGTGGGTCTAAAGAAAAATATAAATGAATGGAAAGGACAGCCTGAATTCCTTAGGAGGTTTGACATCAATGTTAGTACAGTGAAGACTGTCTTTTAGATTTCACAAACTCTCCCCATATTCTAAGACCAAGACCAGAGATTTCATAAAGCCATTTTGTTCATGAGATTCCTACAGGCATTTGTGTGTCTTTGATTGCATCCTGTCGTGAGATTTCCTTGAAGTTTCAGCTCCAGAAGTGCCCAAGTCTGAAAAATGGAAGTGAATTGATCACAGATGATACCTGCTGTTTACTCTCACCCTCTGAATTTCACGTACTTTCAAATAACACACAAAAAATCTTAGCCAGCAAAAATGGCACAAATGTAGTACAGGTTTCCCTTAAAAGACCTGCTTTACTTAAAAGATCCTGCACAGAAATTCTGCTAGTCACACCTGATGCTAGACCCCAATTAGCAGAAAAATTCCCTGCTGTTGGTAAATCTGAAGCTAAACTTGAGATGAGTTTCCAAGGAAAACACGTTTCTATTTAGCTCATCTATAATAATAATTTCAAGCAAAACAGATCTGGAATGAGCTCACAGTTTTCACCCTACAAGAGATTATTTCCGTCTCCTTTTCTTTGCCCCAGACCTGTCAATCCTCATGCAATGTGTTCCTCCTTCTGTGCTGAGGCTCAGATATCACCACAGCTGCACAGCCTTTCCAGGAGGAAGAAAGGTTTCGAGCACACAGGAGGCTAAAGCCTCTGAGGTCTCAAATCAGCATGACCACTTAACTGGGGAGGTAACTCTAAGCACTTGACCAGTCCTCTGCAAGTCATGCTGCAAATGTGTTCATCTACCTCACTAAACTGGGGGCTTAATACCCTTGAATTTCATGTGAAAACCACAAATGGCAGCCACCTGAAAAAGGATCAGCCACAGAGCGCTGAAATTTGAAGTTCCTAAAACAGAAATTAGGCTTCACAGTCTGCTTTCTGCTTAGGTCACGTACTTGGACAGTGTCATGTTACAACCCTCTCTCTGCCATGAACCCCCCGACTTCAGCAGAAGAATCACAGAATAGAATCATAGAACGGAATCATAGAATGGTTCAGGTTGGAAAGGACCTTAAAGATCATCTAGTTCCTACCCCCCTGCCGCAGGCAGGGACACCTCCCACCAGACCAGGCTGCTCAAAGCCCCATCCAGCCTGGCCTTGGACACTTCCAGGGATGGGGCATCCACAGCTTCTCTGGGCAACCACCTCAACTAACTGCCTCACCACCCTCAGAGTAAAGAACTTCTTCCTAATATCTAATCTAAATCTACCCTCTTTCAGTTCCTGAGTCTTCAACTGAAATAAACGCTGCTCTCCAGGGGCATCTCTCCCTGCCCTAGTGACAAGACAAGCTCTTCCAACCATGAGCCTTGTTCTCCATCAAGGCCCATTTCTGGCCCCAATCTGTGCTTGGGAAGCCACCCCCAACCCAGTGCCCTGCATGGCTGGAGTGCCTTGCCCTGTGGCAGCAGGGGCACCCCCAGCCCCCCATACCCTCCTGATGCTCCATGCCAACCCGTGGCAAAGGCAGGGCGGGTCTAAGCCGCAACTGTTGGCTCAACAAATGGAAAGCTGAGCAGAAGACCAAAGTATTTAAAAAGCCCTTGGAAATCAGCTGCCAGGTCTTTTATTTTCAGCAGGGAGAGAATTATACGCTGTTATCTTTTTCCTCCTCTCATGCCAACAGCGTGACATGAGGATGCTTACTGGTGCCACACTTGACTCAGAAGTGGAGAAGATCTAGTCCAAGCACATATAGTACCTGGCAAAAATGTGATCTGGTTTACTTCTTACCTCCTCAGCCTCCTCAGTTTTCCCCTTCCTTTTATGATTTCCTGGAAAAGGGAAGCAGCCTCAACCGCAGCTTTGTGCCCACTGAAAGTCTGCAAGTCTCAGGCCCTGAATAACTTTCTTGATGGGCAGAGACACAGGAGGGTCTTCAGCTCCCCTGCCCTTTCTCCAGATTTTTTTTCATCTGACCTCTCTGCATCAGCAAAGCCAACAAAGAAAATGAGGCAACAGGAACTAATTTAGATCATGAGAGCTTAGGAAGTTCAGGAGTGAGAAATAATTCAACAGGGGGAACAATTTAATTGGATTTAAAATTCTGCACCATAATGGGCTATGTGGGGGTGATAATTACTCCTGAATAGTGGGGAAGTAGCCAAGCAAGGAGAGAAAGTCCAGCACAGCCACAGGTATTTCTGCTTCCCACGTCTCCTGTGAGGTGCTTGCAAGGGAAGCCTTTTCAGCTGCTTGTGCAGAGCACACACACATGCTGCAACTCATTCCTATTTCAACAAGGAGGTCCTCTTGCCAAAAGGAGGGAGCATACATCACATTGACTGCACACCACAACTGCACCTTTGCATTTTCCGTCCGTATATCGACTAAATGCTACAGTGCTCCTGATGCCTTTCCTTCTGCTTGAGAACTAAACAATTGGAGAAAACAAGCTTGCCTTTCCAGTCAGTTCAACATATTCTGCCATTTGTGGGAGAAATCCCCAGTCTGTACTAACCCCCAAGCTCCAAAATATAACAAAATAAATTAGCTCATGGTGAGCACTATTTTGAAGTGACTAGTTCATTATCTCCTTGCCTAGGGCAGAAGACTGATGAGAGGAAGAAAACATCCAGATATTTTTCTGGATTCTTCCTTGGGATAAATTACAACTTTAATTAAAAATGCTGCCTGGCAAGATGGCTGATGTGCACAGACTCTGTTGGTGCCTGGAATGGAAAAGTCTCCTTGAAGAAGAGCTGTGCACGTGTAGTCTATGTATTCCTTTCTCTGTAGTCTATGTATTGCTTTCTCTGTCTTGATTTGGAACAGTAAACTGGAAATATATTTATTTGTTTACTTTTAAGGATAAATTCAGGATTATGCATCCCATTCAGAAAGAAAAAAAACCACCCTACTAAAAAACCAATGAGCTCACTCACTATTTCTCGGCCATGGTGGGTGTTTCAGGTGCTGGGAGAAGCAGCGCTGGTCCACCAGCAGCCCCTACATCACCAAGTGGCTCTTGGCAAGGCCACAAGACAAGGCTCCACCCTTCTCCCCTTTCCCCACGAGGACATCCAACCCCACCTATGCAGCCCTCTCCTGCCCTGCAGCGCCGTTTGCAGCTGAAGAACTTGTGTTCCTGCTCAGTCTAAATTGTCCTTTCAAGAGAGATTGCCTTCTGCAAAGAAACTAAACACCAGGCTCTGGGATAAACAAACCACTTGTCATGTGCAATATATGTATTGTGTTAATTTGTGTTGATTTGGGGATCATTTTCTTTGCTTATCAACATGGTATTTCCGGGTAGTACAAGCATCCATCTGGGAATGGAGAATGGGCAGCACACTGAGTGCTCACCTTGAGAGGTGTTTTAATAGAACCAACAGCACTGTCACCCAAAAGACCCCTGAAGAAATTAAATAACATATATGAGGCAACAATTGCTGTTTTTTTTTCTTTCAAGAATGTCGAATACGTTTCCGATTTCTTAGTCCCTCAAAACGTTTCAGTGATTTCTGTCCTAAATCGTCCATTTCTTCACAGATAATGCAAACAGTGACAACTCCTCTCTACTGGGGCAGGATTGCTGGTAACCTTCCAGGGCATTCATGATGTAACGCTGATTCCTAGATTATTTCCCTCTGCTTATATACTTAATAAAGTTTGCTCCCCGTGGGCAGTAGTGACTATGTTTGTGATAAGAATGCTTATTGCATTGCTCCTTCCTTTGCCTAGGGATGCATGCTTTCGTGGCTGTAGATATGCAATGCATACCTGCAAAGCCCTTCACCCCATGAGGAGGCAGCTGCATTCACAAGCCCTGCCATCCCTGGAGGCTTTCTGGTTCCACCTTTAGCAGAACATTGCTATCACAGAAGGTCCCAAGGCTGTTTCTCAAGCAAGACCAGACCAATAGAGGTTTTAAAAATAGAAACTAAAATGTTGAGCTCACTTCTCATGAGATATCATAAGTGAGTGCGGCATTGAATTGCATTCACTTGCTTGGTCTGACAAGTAACCTATAGGTATTTAATCTGCTGGATCTTCACAAGCTCAGGAGTTCCATTCACATTCAGGTCCCTGTACTAAACATGCTAGGTGGACACAAACTATGTGGCCTCAGGCCAAACCCAGGAGACGTGGGTATTGGAAACTATTCCCCACTGTCAGCCACGCACGCTTGTGTGTACTGATGAGGGCTCCAGAAAGGGCTGTCTTCTGAAGGACATGTTAGCAAATGGATGACAATTGGATGACAGATATCTCTAGAGAAGCAATGGTGATATTAGGACTGGTAAATTCCTAACACAAGCATTAATGTTATATGCTATATCCAAATGATCAACAGATCTGCTATTTTGGGATGTCTTGCAAAAACTGACTCAGGTTTCTTACAGACTCTGGCACAGACTACTACTTAATTAGGTCATTATTAGCAGTTCAGTGAGGATGCATTCAGTCATTCAGGTGGCAGGAGGTTATCTAGCATTTAGTGCTTAAATAATTACAAAATCATAAGTTCTTGACTGTAAACACTGAAGGTGCCACAGATTATAAAAGGGAAGAATGGGGGGAAATCTCAATTAAGTAAAATATGACCTTCCAGGAACAGAATTTGTCTTGCATCTTACTCAGTACAGAATTTCCACTTCATTTTCTGGCTTTTTACACTATTTAAGATAAAAAAAAAATATCATGTACTCATCTTTGAGGTATCAAGTTATCCACAAGAAGATTTAACCTAACAGAGTTTTTTATACTCCATTAGGCAGAGCAATTCCAGTGAAATATTGCTCCTTTCCATTCTGTAAGTCAATAGCAACCAAATACAACATATTGTCTACCCTCTTTTCACAGCACAGACATAATTGATACTATTTCCTTGAGACAACAAGGACTGAAAAGAAAAAGAAGAAGCAAATATTCTTGAAATAGGTAAATTTGCTCAGGCTGCAAGTTTTAATGCCTTTTAGTGTCCTGGGTCACTCAGTTAATAAATACTGTACTGGACCAAATTAGAGACAGGGAACTAATACAAAACTCAGCAAAGTTTGGGTTCAGATTCTCAAAGACACTTCATTCAGCCACCACAGTTCAATTCTGATAAGCTCAGCGAGGAAAGGGCTACCTGGGTGAGGTGTTACAGAGCAACATAAAAAACTGTTCAAAACAAGCCCTTGGTATGGTACAGACAGCTTTAACCTGGAGTGGGACACAGATGATGCTGCAAAATGGCGGGAATAGAGTTTAGAAAAATTCAAGACTGAAGGGTCAAATTCTCTGCTTGGGATATGAATCCAATTTATGCCAAAACCCCTTTAAAGTGGTAGAGCTATAGGATATCAGCAATAGACCACATATAGCTTAAATTGTAGACTGAATTGAATCTTGGGGAAGAAAGTCAAGGAGCAGAGAGAAAAAAGTTCTGATTTCACGGGAACGTATTGCTCCGTTTCTCCGTAACTGCTGCCTGCAAAGAGGCTCTTTCCCTTTTTGGTCAGACAAGCGCGACTTTGCCGAGCAATACAGGTATTAAAGGCCCCTCCACACCTTCCCCTCTGGCTCCGACAAAGCTTCATGTCACAACACACATTAAAAGTGGAATAAATACCACATGATAACGTGTTCAAATGATACATCTGAGTGACTGTAAAAGCAGTGTCATCATCTTTAACCTGTTAGACCCAGGAGGTTTCGAAGAAGAACGCGCCTCCTAGCTCTGCCATACCACAGCAGCGCTTGCCCTTCATCCTCTGCATTGTTGAGGTAAGAGCAAGAAAGATAAATCTGCTTTGGTTTGTCCGTAGGATAATTACATGAACCTTAGGTGAAGCATGCAGAAAATATCCATTTTATTTAACGATTTGTAAAGAGGTTAGATCCAGAAGGAACGGGAGAGCTTAGATCATGTTTCTGGATAACCTGGGCACCATTTTGCAGACTCCACTGGGATAACAGCTCAGTTGCTGGTTGCATAATTCATTTTTATCCTGCCCAGCTGCATGCAAAGGTTAAAAAAGATATAATTAGTCTCCTTCTCTGTTCCCACCTCTGGCCCACACAAATCCTGTCTCTTATTCAACCTGTCACTGTCAGCAGTATTATCCAGGTCTCCTGAAAAGAGACAGCAATGAAAAATATTATGGTAATTTAATTCAGAATGATCTTTCCTTTGTAGTTTGCACATTACTTTTGCAGATACATCTATTAATAACCTGTAGGAATCAGCTTCTATTTACGTAGCACTTTTCTTCCCAAAGGGTCTCTGAGTGCTTTGCTAACCTTAGGGATCATTTCATTCTCTCCTGACAAGTAAGGCTGAGATTCACCTTCACGGCAAACTTCAGGCAAAGGATGGGGAGAGAGGAATACTGAGCCAACTCACTCCTGCAGAGCTCGGCTGGAGTCCAGCAGAAGGTCTCCTGTCCCACGCAAGTATTGTTACTTCAGTGCCTGAGGCTCACTTTGTCCTTCTCTCCCTGCCTCCCCGCTGGCTGCACAAGAAGGAGCTCCAGCAACCAAGGAGGTTCACACAGCTACTGTGTGGTGATGCTCCCAGTTCCCACTCCATGAGCATGCCTTGAGCAATGTCTATGGTGTTAAATGAATTATTTGTTCAATTTAACTAAGAAGTAGTGGAAGCCTCTGGGAATGATGGGGAGAGAGATCCTGCATGACTGTTACTGCTATTTCTCTACGTTGGGGTTTTTTTTGTTTTTGGACTACAGGGGCACCTAACCTACAGGCACCACCAACACTAGTTCTCATTGTGGTAGGTGGTGTAGTGGTATCCACTCAGTTGTCACTCAGTGTCATCCGAAGGACAAGAGGCAATAGGCACACACTGAAATACAGGAAATTCCATTTAAATATGGGTGGTCAAAGACTAGCACAGGTTGCCCAGAGAGGTTGTGGAGTCACCATCCTTGGATATATTCTACACCTGACAGGACATGGTCCTGAACAACCGGCTCTAGTTGACCCAGATTACAGTAGGAGGGTTGGACAAAGTGGTCCAGTGGTCCCTCTAACTCAAGCTATTCTGTGCTTCTGTACACTTACGTACTGCAAAAAGCATGACATATGCCCAGGTACTCGCAGTCACAGGTCAAAGCTGGAGGAAGCAGTAGCAGAGCGAAACACCCTGTTCTGTCCACAGTCACCAGACAGCTTAATCAAAGAATTAGGATTCACTCCAGGGCCTATTCTGATGTCCCATCCACCAGACAGTGCTGTGGACAGAGTATGGAGGGACAGGAACTGCCTCCTGTTCAGAGCTCAGTTGTTAAAATGGACTTCAGCATTGCTCAGTGCACATCTGAAAGAGAAGTCTTCATGTGAACATAATATTATCCATATACAATATATAGATAGATGTGTATCTATGTATATATGGGGTCATCCTGCCTCGGGTATGGGCCTTCAACTCTTGGAATAGTTTTGTGGACTACCTATATATAAGAGCACTGCCAGGGTTATCATCCATAAGTTTTTCTGGCGCCTTTTGTAACTTCTTTGCAGTGAGCTGAAGGGATCCAGGTGCAGTAATACTAGAGGTGTATACCATTTATACAAACAATGATCGTCTTCAGTGTTGAGTTCCTGGAGCTGCTCACTCAATGCTTACAGTCCCCATGGGACTCCGGAGCAAATACTTTCTGTGAAGCAAATATTTTTTCAATGGATTTGACTTCAAAAGCAGTTTCTGGTAGCTGAAAAGCCTGACCCAAAAAAATCACTACTGAAATCACAGAGAACACCGTTATTTCAGCAGATGCCTGGCCATATTGCAATCAAAGCCTCAAGCCTCTCCACTCTTATGTATCTTAATCAGAAATAACTCTGTCAAAATCAACAGGATGATGTTGATGTAAACCCTGTATTCAGAGGAAAACCTGGCTTTTTGAATTAATTATTTACCATTCATATCCATACCTCTTTGTAGCCCTGGCACATTGGAAACAGTATATTAGGAGGGCTAGAAGAATCTGACCAACTGTGAGTGACCAAGAGTAGAATCTCCACAAAAGATTTTTCTAACAATGCTAATAATCAGGGCAGTGTTAGGTGTGTAAATGAGCCAAGGGCCTGGTCTGCAAAGTTGGCACAAAATGTAGCTTTGTCGAGATCAAACCATTCTGTGACAACTTATAGAATCATAGAATTGTCAGGGTTGGAAGGGACCTTAAAGATCATGTAGTTCCCACCCCCCTGCCATGGACAGGGACACCTCCCACTAGATCAGGTTGCTCAAAGCCCCATCCAGCCTGGCCTTGGACACTTCCAGGGATGGGGCTTCCACCAACTCTCTGGGCAACCTGTTCTTGTGTCTCACCACCCTCATGGCGAAGAACTTCTTCCTAACGTCCAGTCTGAATCGACCCATCTCTAGTTTTAATCCATTACCTCTAGTCCTACCATTACCTGGCATCCTAAAAAGTCCCTCACCAGCTTTCTTGCAGGCCCCCTTAAGATACTGGAAGGCTGCTATAAGGTCTCCTCGAAGCCTTCTTTTCTCCAGGCTGAACAACCCCAACTCTCTCAGTCTGTCCTCATAGGAGAGGTGCCCCAGCCCTCTGATCATCCTCACGACCCTTCTCTGGATGCTTACCACCTTCCAGTTCAGTTTTCTCTCAGCTTTTTATGTTTGTTGTGATCTCATAGAAATGCTTGGTTTAATAAAATACAACCGCTTGTGATGTTATTGCTTGATATTGGCTTTCGTATGTATTATCTTCCGTATTTTGTATTAAATAATATTAGATAATATATAAACATAATATTGCAGATATGTGACATTTGAGACATTAATTTGATGCAAAGTCTAAGCAAAATTAATCAAGATAGTACGGTTGGCACAAAGTAGTTTTTGTTATTGACATGATAGTAGTAAGCCAGCTCTTTAAAATCCATACAATAATAGCTTGGAAACAAATTTCTTTAGAATTTTAATTTCCTGAGGAATTTAACTTTTCAGTTCTACTTCAGTATGTTTTCATATTCATTTATTTAGTGTCTGAATTTTGCCTTTGGAAGAGGCCTTAGTCCAAAACAGTTCTGATTATAGTAAATAAGAATTTTCACAAAAGAAGCTCCACTGCCTTGAAACTGGTTTTGGACTTTGCCTTTGAAGATGCCATTTTCAAGCATACCTCAAGCTCCTCTTTTCAATAGTGACACAAGAAATCCCAGTTCTGCTCTTGTGTCAAATGTCCTTTCAGTACAAAGGACTGCCACACGGCCTTCTGTGTCAGTTAAGCCTCAGATTCAAGTTACGTGGACAATATTGCCTAAATGATATCATTTGCTTTTACCACTGGGGAAATCTTGATAACACATCACATCAATGTTTGATGCTAAAGACACTATTTTGAATAAGAAAATAATGATAAATAATTAACCATATTCATCTTCACTAATCAGCAGAGCCTCAGTGAGTCCTGTTTATTAAACTCATTTTTGTTCCTTATGTGTCTGCTCAAGAGTATAAAAGTAAGGAACAAAAATAGCATCAGCATTTGTAAAATCTCTAGAGAAAACCAGCTACTGGTATACTTGACAACAGGGAGAACAGCTGGAGAGTCTAATACCCACCTCCTCCAACCACATAAACCCCAAAAATTCTGGCAGAATGACCAAGGCTTATGCTCCATACTTCTTCCTAATTCTGTCCCTATAATATCATTTTCTCCGTAAGAGACAAATATCTTGATTTTTTAAAATTATTTTTTTGTTTGTTAACAGGTGACACTAAGCTCTGTATTTCCTCTTATGAAATTACCAGTTTAACAAGCAACTACCTTCACTCAACCTTTCTGCGGCTTCCTCCTTATTACTGCAGACGTACCAAATCTGTCTTCCTATTTGTAGGCTAGAAGCCAGGAGAATAGAAGCGAGGTAAGTGCCTAAGCTGAAACTGTGCTCTTTGTCTCCTGGGAACAGCCATCCAGTATGTCCATTTAAGCAAATTTGCTGGCAGAAAGTGAAAGTAAGCTATACTGGACATTTTAGGTAGTGAGAGACATCTAACTTGGAGTCCCAGTTACAGTTTCAGAATTTGTAGGCGCAAATCATAGAAGAGAAGGACTGGGAGTACTGGCTCAGATACTGCAGGCAGAAAACCCACGCTGGGGTTTTTTTGGGTTGTTTTGTTTGTTTGTTTGTTTGTTTTAGTTTTTTTCCCTGGGAAAAGTTCTGTAACCTCTAAGCATGTGAGCAAAGGTCCAGCCTTCTGAGCAAGGACTTGACATCAGCGTGGCAGAAAACAAAAACTGCAGAGGGATGATAACAGACTGAAGTAGAAAACAGAGATGAAAGTCCAAGATTAATCACGTTTTCTTAAAAAAAAAAGTTAATTGGTTATATTGTATATATTACACGGCACTGTACATAAAACTTAAGGCTCTGATATCCGTTCAAAGATGCCACACAAGAAGCCATGATCCGTGGATGAGCAGCTCTCACTCTGTAGCACAGAGAAGCCATCTGTTTGATTAAGCGTAGGCAGGAATATGCGTATCGGCAGACATCAGTGACAAGCGATACAAACCAAAATCAAACAGCAAACACATGAACAAAAGTTAAAGGGAAGGAAATTGAGGAACTTCTAAAACAGGATATTCAGGTAATCCTACAGATTTCTGAGCAAACTGCTTCCCTGTGCTGAGAGAGGAAGATGCTCCTTTCTCTTCTGGCCCTGTACTTGTACATATTCAGCAGAGCTGGGAAAACAGATTTTGATCTAAGTTGCTGCTTGCAGATGCTATTGATCTGGCATGAGGAAGAAAATGAAGCCAGTGAGTATTTTATGGCAGAGATGAAAGCTAATTTAATATTCAGATACGCAGACCATACAATAGAAATAATATTCTCGTAAGGCATTAGACTAATTAAAGTGTTATAAACTCTCTATCAGATTATCCTCTTTATTCTAGTGGTCCACTGGTGTCAGCACCAGTCATTGCACATGGAAATCCCATAGAGACTAATTAAATTTTCCTGGCCTGCAATAAGAATACAGGGGATTATTTTTAGATCTTATTTTTACCTCTATGGATAAGATGTGACCAAAAGCACAAACATGCCTATGTCATCTTCTCGTAAGTGAGTCTTCCTCTAGGGCTTGGGAATTGTGTTCCAGAGCCTGGAAACCAGGGAATCATGGCACTTCCACCAGCAGTTTGTCGACTGCAGCAGGATTAGTCTGGATAGACCTAGAATATGGGTATAGGTGAGAAAAGAAACAATGGCTTCATTCATAGCTAGAACTTGAGAAGAAGAGCTTGAATACAGTTATGACACATTACCACCTACCAGTCTTTCTGAGAAGATAAAAAGGCAGTTGTCAGCTCTGGGTGCTCTACAGTGACAGAGTAAAAAGGGCAAATGCAATGATGTGGGTGATGGATTCGCATACAATATTAGAAAGTGTAGTATTTGACGTGATGGCTTGAGCAAGAGATCCCGCAGACTAATTTAAGATACACATCTTGGGGCTGATATGTGTCCCTCTTTAATTTGCAGAATCAAGCTAAGACATAGTAAAAACCCAGGCACACCATTTAAAGCTGGTCAGGTCAGTGAAGAACCAGGCACATAACATCAGAGGCTATATTCCCCACTTGTTTTGTGATTATTAGTTCATGGAAAGAGTGGGTAAAGCTGAGTGAATATTGATCTTTCAGAGAGCAAGCTGTTCGTACCTCATGTATTTTCTAAGCATCGCCTTCTGATTCAGAACATTGGGAGTATTTGCATGAAAAGAGAAAACCTTTGTTTTTGAAGAGCTTGTGTTCCTCTGCTGCTTGTTCAATGCATCGGGTTTAAAGGCTGAAACCTGCATTTGTTCTTACTTGTGTACCCCTGCATTAAGGACTCAGTCCTTTGTATCATACAGAATCGCATTTATGAGTGCCATGATCCTGCTGAAAGCAATCAGTCGCTTTGTTCATATACTGACTTTGCTGGATTGGGACAAGAGTGCTTTGGAAGTTAGGAATTGAAGCTCTGAATCCCTTGATTTCCATGAAGCTACTTCAGCTTAACAAAGGTATAACAGAGATGTCTGAGCACGAGCCTTGGGTTTTGATTATGGCTCAGATAATTGTTGCAATGTCATACTCATTGTGGCCATTGCTGGGAAAATAAGTAGTGTGAACTAGCGAGTTCCCTAGAAGCGAAGAACGTTTCGTTTCCTTTTAAATCTGGTTTCTATCTAACCGAGAAAGAGCTGGCAGTTTTTTTGAATCTGCTAGTTGAAGCCTGGGCTGTCTGTTGTTCTGCAAATAATGATGATGCTGGACCGATGAGTGGAATGGGAAATGTAACTACCTTCTCTTTGACACCGCAGGACTGCTTCCCAGCTCAAGGAAAGGGTGGGCATCAGTTGTGTCTGCTTGGATGACTCAGCCCCACTCACTGGCACTGACACTTCTGGAAAGAGTTAATGCAGTTCTGCTGACTCACGGAGGCAGATGGATCTCTTTTCCCATTTTGATATACAGCAAAAGTGTCTCACTGGAGAAGGGACAGCAGGCAAAGTTTCCCAAACAGGGTCATGTAGATGACTAGTATGCAGACCACCGCAAATGGTACCCGAGTGCTGCTTGAAAACCCAAGGGTCTCCGCTTCTGCACACCAACAGCTACAGCAGCTCTGGGAGCCCCAATCGAAGTTGTTGACACACAGTCTGGAGGCAGGGAGGAGTTTATTTTTTACTGCTAATTTAACTGATGATGTTGATGCTGCTGTGCTTTAAATGTCACTGATTTGTCTCATGCAGCATCTCTAAAGTATCACAATTCGTCTCAGCTTGATCTGCCAAAAGTCCTAGCCAAGGCCTGTGCATCTTCCCCATTGTAATCTGCTCTGGCTAGAGCACCTGGAACTGTCTCAAGTTTATTCATTTGGGCACATCACAGAGTTTTCCACAGTTCTCTGTCATTTCTCCTCTTCCACTGCTCCAAATGCAAACTCCTCGTTCTCACTTTGAAAGCCCTTCACAATTCAATCCTGCCTCAGACCAGCCCTGGTATTTGTTATTCTTCCACCAACCCTCACTTTGTCGATTGCCAGCTCCATGTCTGCTTCTCGATTGCACACTTCCCTTTATGACTGGGGACAAAAACCTGCCGTGAAACCAGTAAAGGCCCTGCTGTAGACTCATTTATGTCTCTGTCATGTAGCACCCAGCATTGAAGCACCAGCTAGTAACAGCAGGGCAGAGGATGATGAGGGGTGCAGGCTGGCTAAGAAGCTGCACACAGAATCTGTATCACACCCTCTCCGTTGAACTCTGATTTTCATCCACTTTTTTTCTGGAAAAGTTCTTTAGGATACAGACTGTAATCGACAATGTCTTGTGTTTGCCTGCCTTCTGTGCAGTACAGCAAAACAACTCTTAAACGACCTGTGGACCAGCTTGTCTTCCTCTCCTGTGGAACAGGATTGCTTCACAGTCCAAGTGTCTTGCAGCTTCTCGGGGAAGCAGGATTTTATATTTTATAGCAGGATTTCAAAGCTACAGAGAGACTGAGGCCACACGGGAAGCTCATGGGAGCGCCAAACCCACATCTGCTTAGTGCAGACTAATTCCAGACTTCAGCACCTGTCTTCCTTTTCTATACAGAAATAAATAACAGTAAAGGCAAGCCCTAGGGCCATGTTCAGAACAGGCTGGGAAACACTCAAAGTATTTGCAGAACTAAATGCTTTCCAGGGAGCTATTTTTCAATGTATTGTTGTAGTAAATGTTTAGATTTTCCAAAGACAAACTCATAAAACAGCCGTTAAAGAATGCTATTTTATGCACAAATATTTTGCGGAACAATTTAATATGTAATCATGCAAACTGTGTTCGCATTCCTAGTACCTCCACAGCATTGGCATTAAACAGCTACCACTTTAGCTGACATCTCTTTTCCATCAAGAATGGCTGTGACATGTCAGGGTTTGCCCAGAACCCCGGCGATCACCCAGATGTTGAGAACATCTGTGCTTTGTCAACACGCAAAGCATGACACCTGGTCAAACCCACCCTACAATGGCCTTTAGCGACCTGGCAGAAAGTAGCCCTGAGTCCTGCAATGTGTATATTCTGGTGGGAACAAAGGTGTTACGTTGCCCTTTAACCCTGTGTGAGGTTTCTTAAAAATTACTCAGATTGCTGGTCCCTCAATTCTGCCTGCACGGACCATTTCATTTGGATTCATTATCTTTATTGACATACCAGATCCTAAATTTGCCAGTTTCAGCTGAGCCCCAACACTGGATAGGTTTACTGGTGAAATAAACATGACGCAAAACAGGTTATAGTCATAGCCAGGATCTTGGCCAATAAAATTTAAAATAAGCAAATGTGGTAGTTGCAAGACAAAATAAATAATAGTCCAGGGCTGAATCTTGCATAAGCTTTAGAAGTTCAGCTGTGAGGAAGTCTCACATGAGTGAGGGTCTTTTTCAACCTGCAAGGGGGAACCTAAGCAAAAGTGTGAATCCAGTCTTTCTAGAACACTGCTTCAGGGTTTTTTCTATTTTGCGATTATCTCAAGCCAGTCTGGTCTTGTTTTAAGATCACCTTCAGCTGTGGAGGTGCACAGTTTGTTCTTTGAACCACTTCTCTCTTACACCCATTTCCACTGAGTTTTCTTTTCCTGTCATTTCTTTTTGATCTTTGTCTAAAAGCCTCAACCTATATAAAGCATACTACAAATAAAAAAAAAGCTCTCAAAGTCTATTAATACATTCCCTTTAGGATTCTCTGCATATATTTCACACTTATGTTTAGATTTGAAGCGGTCATTTTAGTCTGTGCTAGGACAACACAGAGTCTAACAGAGTTCTGGACATGCGCTTCTAAGTACTCCTCAAAGGTCATGGAGCCCTCATCCTGCAGTCCCTCTATCTTACTGATACCACCTGAAGCTCTGAACAATGTTTTCCTGATTTCTAGCAATCTGATTTGCAGCTGGATTAGACTTTGCAGTAATTGCCATGGATAACTCCTTCAGTACTTCTTCTAGATTCCTGATGGCAGTTGCTTTCTTTTGGTCCACACTCCACTACCTGTGTGGTTCGCAGACCATGGGAGCACCACTAGAGCCCATCTTGACATGCAGTGGCTAAATAGCCCTAGCCTGGCCCTCGCTGGTCAAGTCCTCTCACCTTCCCTGGTGCCTTGCCTTACTCCCTCAGCTACACAGGAGCATGTGGTGATCTGAAGAAGGGGTTAAAGATTGAGGTTAAGGTTGTGCTGAAAATGTTTACAATATTTTAATGAAAAAGGGGCATGTATATCAAAGGTATTTTAAGATAGCAGTCATCTGCCCCAGCTCTTTGATGTGGGTGATTTTATGGCTTCAGAGACATCCGTGTTTGTCTAACTGAGAGGGTGGTGTGGGGGCACTATCTGCTGCTGATAGAAATGCATGGCACATGATGTCTTTGCTGAGATAGGTGTGTTGACTTCTCTGGAGAGATTATGCCCTTGTTCTCAGCCTGCTTGCCAACTGGCTGTTCCCGTTGTCTGGCCTTCTGATATTCATACAAAGAGCGGTACAAAACCCTGGCTTGTTCTGTGCAGCGCATGATCTGTTTTCTGCAAATAAATCTTTCTGACATGATGTAGCAGTAGCAAGCCGCTAAGTCCAACCAGCTTCTACTATCCGTTTCAGAAGCTTCTGTTTCATCCCAAATATTTTCTGACAAATCCACAACAACACCAAGCAAGAAGGAGGAGAGAGAAGGTTCTGACTACTGTGCTCACAATCAAAGCAACATGTCGGCGGGCAGTACGAAACATCCCTGAGCTCCTTCCTCAACCAGCAAACCACTGATTATCAATGACTCTTCAAAGAGCACATTCCACAGCCATCGTAAGATCAGCTCCCATCCTTGCATTACTCTGAGATTCTCCGCCAACATCAGCTGTGAAAACACGAGCCAACCAAGCTTTCTAAATTATATCACAGAAACATTTTTCCTCAGCTGAGAATAAGTACCTCTCTCAGAACAATCCCCAGGATGACTGGATCCTGCTCCTTTCACAGAACTGAAACTGCTCTTTTCCGAAAAGGAGTCAAGTACCAACCTCTCTCTCCTGACCTCACCTCCCTCTTCAGCTGTTGACTGTGAAATTCTCCTTATTTACCTGGCACTTTTACAGAGATGGGTAATGCATCGCTATACTTACTCGCTCCTAACATCTATTTTCCTGTAATTGACAGTAGGTGTCTTTCCACAGAAAAATATCTCTGTGATGTTATATAGCTGCGTATCCAACCCTTTATTCCACTACTTTCCCATCTTCTCTCCCACATGCGACTCCTTTCAGAAATGACAACCTCAAAAGCACCTCCTCTGTCAGGAGTTATTCCCTTCCACAGTTACTCCCTTCCCTCAGTGCAGATCAGCATAAGTGTGCCAAATTGAGGAATGCTGCCTGAGGATCACAAGATTTTACTTGAATCTGATTATGGATTTCCTTCTGGAATCTGTACCTGCCTGGGGTCAGTTTCCAGTAGCTGCAATGAGACTTCAGGCTCTAAACCAGCACCCTCATGAGATGCAATTTTAATGGCACTTGGGCAGAAATACTTATTCTTGATTTCATCTTACTAGAAGTATTTCACAAGCGATACTTTATGAAAAATGTTTAGTTAAAATGTCATTAAAACAACTCTCAAAGATTCTGATTGTCCTTTACCATTAGTCTTCATCCTCCCAAGAGCTCTGCAGTCTGTCTCATGAAACTCCTACTGTCTTGTTACCTCATTATTCCCTTCTAAAATTTTATCATTATAGCCCACTTCACACCTCCTCTACCACACTGACAAATGCTACTGTGACCTACGGTGCATATTATAGTTCTAGTTATATCTATAGAATCAAAACTGCAAAATTACATCCTGATCTGCCTGTGACTTGTGGGTCACCTTTGGCTGGCCCCCGATTTCTTTATGCTTCAGCCTCCCCAACCATAAAACTGCTTTGCTCTCTGAGATTTATGGCTGAAAACCACAGAACAGAGCTATATATTAATATTACTTCTAAAGAGTTTTCAAGTGTGCTGCCAACTCTTTGAATGACGGAATCCATGCAGAGATTAATTATAGCTGATAGACCTATAAATGAGATATCTGTAAAGGGCCCTGCTGGACAGTGGCTGTCAACCAATGATCTGACATACTTTCTGCTTCTTCTACCCACTTGTTCAATTATTCCTTGATGAAGAGGAACAGATATGAGGCACCTATGCATCTCCAACCTGAAATAAATTGCCCTCTTTTAGTTCTTTGCCATGGCAGTCTAAATGATGCTAAATGCATTTAACCATCCTGTGGCGAGTTATCTTTTCTTGCCGGAAAAGAAACTCAGCTCAACTCTCCCTCCCCAAACTGCTTCACAGATCCCCCTGGCTGCATTCAGCTGGGTGCTGGGAGCTGAGACCAAAAGAACTGAAGCTCAGCCAGAGAACATTTGCCACCCACATACTGCAACAGTGTTCAGGAGATAAATCTTATTTATGAGACTTAGTTTCATTTCCAGTCCTTTGTGCCAAAATCCCAATGCAATGTAATTTGTGCACGAGTGGCTGCACAGTTTTCACAGTTTTGGCGTTATTTGCTGCACGCTAGCCCTCTCTTAATCTGGTTTTGGGTCTATAGACATACAACAAAAGAAAAACTTACAGCCATACAAACGTGGGGGACTGTGGATATGACAACATCAGGAGATGTACGTAGAGACACATTCAAGGGACAACAAAAAGTATCAGAGAAGTCTTAAATAAGAGACATTGAAACAGAACATTGTATTAACTGTATAGTAACATCTGAGCAAAAACCCAGAACTGGAACCGGACAGCTTGCTTTGAACGCTTCATCAGGCGTTTCTCTGTAATAAGCCAAACTAAAAACATAGCCAAACTACAGACATCTGGTAGACAATACCCTGTGGGATAATTTGGGAGTGAACACAAGTCCATTTTGGTGCTTGGGTCTCTTTTGAATAGAAGGCAGACAACTCTGGGTTTTGTCATGGTGTATTTAGGCAAGGGTTTTGAAAGAAAACTAATTCACTACCATATTTCATGGTAAATTATAGCAAAGCTAAAATTTAATCTTTACCCTCATTCACTACCCTCATTTGTCTGAAAGAACTGAGAGTGGTATTACAGGAACTTGTTCTCCAAGTGAGAATGTGCCTGTGTGTTGCTTTGACGTGGGACCGGGTCTGACACAGGACCAATGCCAACCTCAAAGGAGCATCTTACAGAATGCAGTTCTATCGTTTACACAAGTTGTCCCATATATACTTGGGAAAGCCTAGTTTTTTATTTGTGTCTCCCTTGTGCATCTGTATTTCTGAAAAAAAAAAAAAAAAAAAAAAAAAAAAAAAAAAAAAAAAAAAAAAGGGCTGCAAAGGCAAAGAAGAGAGTCCCAGTTCTGGATGCCTGCCAGGAAAATGTAACTCTGCCCAGCTGTCTGCCCAAGGTAAAGGCTAAGAAATGTTCATCAATTGTGTCATCCAGTTCTGTCCCTCCCCGAGCCTCCAAATGTCACTGGAACACAGCAAGTCTCATACTATGGCCAGCATAGGGTGGTGAAGGAAGCTAGAGTATCTAGCTTGATTATAAACGCTCACGCTTATAAAGCAGCCTTTGGAAAAAAATGCAGCTTTGTGCTCCTTGTAATAAGCTTCCACGTTCAAATCTCTGCCGTAGGGATCGGCTGCGCTCGCCTGCGGGATGCCGTGCGCCTCAAGCCCAGCCCGGGCTGTGGATGCCCGGCTGCGGGAGCAGCTCCCGGGGCTCAGCAGAGCATCCCAGGAAGAACCCTGCCACGGCACCCCACCTGACAGCCCGAACTCCCTTCCTCCGCCTCTCTTTTCTTATAAAGTCGACAAGAAAACGTGTGCCGTCGGCTCCGGGATGCTCTTTCCCCATCCCAGCCCGGGGCGGCGGCTCCAGCCCCTCTGAGGAGGGGGAGAGCCGACTGCCACCGCAACCCCCGCCCCACAGCTCGGCCGGGAGAGGCGGGACGGGAGGGGCCCGGCGGGCTCAGCTCTCCCCCCGCGGAGGAGGTGGCGGCGGCGGCGGGCGGCAGGGGAGAGCGGTCCCCGCCTGAGGGGAGAGGAGCCCCCTCTGCCTTGCGGGGGTCCCGGGCGGCGCTGCCTGCCCCGGGGAGNCCATGCAGCCTCCCGTTCCTCCTCCTCCGCTGCCTCCTCTCCGGCTCTAAGTCAATGCCATGCTGCCGCTGCTCCTCCCGGCGCTGCTGGCCGCCTGCCTGCCCCCCGGCCAGGGCTGGAGCCCCTCGGCGGCCGCCAGCGGGCAGGAGGAGCCGGAGCAAGAGCTCTTCTTGCCCGCTGCCAACTCCTCCTCCCGCTCCTTGCCCGGCCTCGAGATGGACCTCGACGGGGCAGCAAGCAAGGAGGAAGGCAGCACCGCCACGGCCACCACCAGCCCGGGCACGCTGGCTGGTCCTAGCCGAGAGCCTTTCCCCTCCGCTCCCACCTCCTCCGGGCAGCAGCAGCCGCGTCCCCAGCCGCAGGGGCAGCCGCATCCCGCCGAGGACCCGCACTGCAATATCAGCGTGCAGCGGCAGATGCTGAGCTCGCTGCTGGTGCGCTGGAGCCGCCCGCTGGGCATCCAGTGCGACCTCCTGCTCTTCTCCACCAACAGCCACGGGCGGGCCTTCTTCTCCGCCGCCTTCCACCGCGTGGGGCCGCCGCTGCTCATCGAGCACCTGGGGCTGGCGGCCGGCGGCGCCCAGCAGGACTTGCGCCTCTGCGTGGGCTGCAGCTGGGTGCGGGGCCGCCGGGTCGGGCGCCTGCGGGGCGCCGCGCCTCAGGCCGCCGCTTCTTCCTCCTCCTCCTCTTCTTCTTCCTCCTCCTCCTCGCTCTCCTACCCGCCGGCGGCGGAGCCCGGCCAGTACTGGCTGCAAGGGGAGCCGCTGAATTTCTGTTGCCTGGATTTCAGCCTGGAGGAGCTGAAGGGGGAGCCGGGCTGGCGGCTGAACCGCAAGCCCATCGAGTCCACCTTGGTGGCGTGTTTCATGACTCTGGTCATCATCGTGTGGAGCGTGGCCGCCCTCATCTGGCCGGTGCCCATCATCGCCGGCTTCTTGCCCAACGGCATGGAGCAGCGCCGCAGCACCGCCGCCGCCGGCACCGCCACCGCCGGCACCGCCGCCGCCAAGTAGCCTCTCTCCCGGTGACTGCCCCCCCCCATTTTGCTCTTCGTCGTGTGTGGTGTGGAGGGACGGGGCCTGCCGCCATTTTCTCCTTTCAAGCGTGTCAGGGGTGGCCCCGGGCGGCCGCCGGGTCGCCTCAGGGCCCGGCCCGCCCTGTCCTGCCCGGCCCGGCCCTGAGAGGAGCAGCCCCGCCGCCGCCAGGGCCGGCCAAATCCTCGTTTTATATCTTTAATATCCGTTTTAAGCAAACCTTTTAGTAAAAAAGAAGAAAAAAGAAAAAAAAAAAAAAAAAACGAAAAAGCCCCCAAATCAACGCAAGAAATAAAAGATCCTTCCCATCCAACCGCGTTTGTTGTAGTCGGAGTAGCTTTTTTTGTAGATTAATACCGGTTTTTTTTTCTTTCTTTACAGAAAGGGAAGACTTTTTGTCAGGATAAAGTACTGAAACGGTGTGTGTGTATATATATATATATATAGAGAGAGAGAGTTATTGCTGAAGCTGAACTTTTAACGGACCTTTTACACTGTATTATCCAGTTGAGATGGTGTGTATTTATTATCGTAGCTCCGCGTTATTTGGCTTTTAATACAGAGGTTTTCTTTCTGGAGCCACCGTAGCCTTTTGTCGGTCTGTTTTTGCCAGGGTGGAACGGAGGGGTTTGGCCCATTTCCCCATCTGCAAATGGGCTGCAAAGCTCCTTTCCCCATGAGATGGTGTTGCCAGTGGTGTTGGTGGAAAAAGGGGAACCCCGAACCCTTTCAGAGCAGTGTTCTGTCCTGCCCTTACGGTAGATTGAGGTCTATATGCCTACATCAGGGTGGGATGGGGAACGTGGCTGTGCCAGGGATCCTCCGAGGCAATTTACTTAGCACCGCTCCACAGACGATGGCTTTCTCCTCGGTGTGAGGTGGGGTGGTTTCAGTCCTGGGAAGAGGAGGCGCTCTCTTTAGGATGTGCTAAAAGCAGCCCAGGGGCAAGTTTCTGACTTCCACAAAACACATTCCTCAAAAACAACTCAGACGCAGTGTATTTTTTGAATGTGTGGTAATGTCGTACCTTTTCTGCGTCTACCAGGGTTGCTCACAGAAAGCCTGTGGGGTGGAGAGAAGGTCCAGAATTAGATTACGGCTGCCACGATGCAAGTGTGTGAGGAAGACAGACTTGCAAGATTTCCTCTTTCTTGTTAAAGCAGACAGTTGCATAGCCTGAAATACCGTTTGTTGTATACTTCCAATTGTTTAGCCTTATAAGAAGTTGTTTTTCATTTGCCTTAGACATGATTAGTCCAGCTGAAGTTTCTAAAACCAAAATGTGAACTAAGTGAGAAGGATTTGCAATAGGAATTCTCATTCCTTTGTCAACATTAATGTATTTAATTTGTTAGTGACACATGAACTCACTCGGGGGTAATTTGGTGTATTTGTAATGTTGTTTTCTTCTCTATGTTTGGTGGAAATGACTGGATGAAAAGTCTGGAAGAATTAAATTCTTAGGATTCCTATTTTTTTAATTGAGAACAAAATAAAATAAATGCATGCTTTATGTGTATGCTATCTGGAAAAAAAGATGCAGAGAGAAAAAGACTTACAAACAGCAGAAATAAATGAAGATTTTAAAATGTTCCATGTTACTGGGATACCTCTACACCCACCGTTTCTCCTATTGATCTTAACGGGCACGTCACTTGAGTAAACATTGCGTAGTGTTGTTTTCAGAAAGTAGAGGGTCCAGTCGCTGTGAGAAACGTTCATTTGACCTGTTGATCCGAAGGGCACCTTCCCCTGTATGCTTAGTTTACAGTGCCCCGCTTTTCATTCCTTGATCTGAAAAACACAGTGTCATTTCCACCTAGTGCAAACTCTTTTGCACAGATGCGGCATCCTAGGGAGCAGATAGTTGCCTGTAATGCCTTGTGTGAGAGAGGAGCATCTGTACTGAAAGGCAAGGCTAGCAAGAGAACATGAAGCTAATCTTAATACCCGTCTGAAAAAAGAAATGCTCTACATATGGAATAACCCTCAGAACAGTTGCCATGCTAGAAAAGAATTTATTCTTTTAAATGAAGATACATTTAGGCAGAGAGTTAAGAACTTGTGTTGGAAGTTGTGCTGGCTTTGTACTGTACAGGGCGTAGTACTCACTGTGATCCAGGGAGCCTGTCCTTAAACTTATGGTTGGCATCTCCTTTTTGCTTATCCTAGTTTCACCAGTGACGTGCCGTTGTTTTTTTCTTGAACTGCATCAACATAAGCAAGATAATGGCATTACTGTGTGAAACAAGCAGCTTCAGTTATTAGAGGTTTTTTATTTGCAGTTCTTACAGGCACCTACCAAGAACAGTAGACCTGGTGCAGAATGGTTTTGGGGTATGTCTTCTAACTTCTGCCAGTATCAGCTTGAATACAAACATTGTGAACAGGCAATGCCACACTCAGAATATTTTGCTGCTTCACATTGAACGTGTGATAGAAGAGAGGGATTTGCTGCTATAAATACACTTGTAAGTGGAGTTGCTATTAAAAATTTGCTAAAATGTGAAATGTGTAAAACACAGGGATGGCATTAAAAAAAAAAAAACAAAAAACAAACAAACCCCCAAAGGCAAACCATGTCCAGAATACAAAAAAAACCTGCAACATTTTCTGGGGGTACTGATCTCAGCTACAGAGTGCAAAGAGTGTTTCTGAGTTAGGGAAGGTGTTTCCTTAGATCACAGTACCCACTGGCATGTTCCCCCTTCACAGAGAGAGGACAGTCCGCATTTCTGTGCCTTAAAAGAGTACAGAGATTACCTGATGTACAGGGTTTAGCCTGGACCTAATTCCTTGAACCCTTGGGTTTCGGTCAGGTAGCAGCAGGGTTTTTCCTGTAAAGGACAGAGAATGGAAGTGCATTATGCAGACCATGAGCTTTCTGCGATCACTAGTGCATCTGACACCAATAACCCTGCTCCCATAGCTGTGGCTGCTACTCTGACTTTTAAGTAGCCGATAATTTTGAGTAACAAAAGACACACACAACTTTCTCCCGCATCCGTGGGAATTTCATCGGAATTAAACCCAGAAGATTCAAGCCCAGAGCAAAGGGAAACGATACATCTCCACACCAGCTAGTTTTAGATTTCGACTTGAGACACCAAAGTGTCTATTTATTTTATTTTCAGTGGCAGTGGAGCTTTATGATCTCTCTTTCCTGGGGATGATTCTAAGCCATATTCATTCATTTGGATTTATTTTTAAAACCAGTTGGTAGCAGGGTCAGTGCAAGAGTGGGATTAGTCATCATATATAATCCTTCCTATACTCAGGGCGGGCATATATATATATATGTTTATATATACATACATCTATACGTGAGGACTTACTGTGTACAACAGAAAGTCAAAACAAAAGGGAGAAAAAGGATGGTGAGAAACAAATAGTACCGAACAAGTAATACCGGTTTTCCTTCACTATTTGTTGGATTGTGTTTCCTGGTAAGTTATCCTGACTTTATTTACATACATGTATTTGTTGGAAAGCAAGGGATACCTGGAAACAGAGGTAATTTCTCATTTTCCTTTTTATGTAATTCAAGTATATTGCAGATTTTTTTCCCAGGAACCAGGAACTCTCTCTAGAGAGAGATTCAGCGTTAGAAGGTACGAGGCTTGTATGCTAGTGTTAAGCTGGTGCATTTTTTGCTGTATATTCAGACCGCCGAACTGGATCCGTCTCCCTCACATACTTATTTAGTTGTGTTTTATAGATCCATTAGAAGCAGAAGTATACAGATCAGTATGTAGTTTTAGCATGGACGGAGTCTTGCTGTTATTTGGTGCCACATTTATTGCCATAATGAAAATACCAAAATATAGTCCAGTATAACAACAATTATATATTATGTAAGCATACTGTTGTTCAATAGGTTATCAGTAATCAATTCTATGTCAGGAGGTACGCGGGCCAAAATTGCCATACTTGGATAAACATGAGAGTTGTTACTTAGAGCTTAGTACACCCGTGCTTTTGATTATTAATATGACTGCAACAGCAGTACTGTTTTTGCAGTGAATATTACTCAATATGAGTAAGGGCTACTGAACCAGGCCCTAAAAATACTAATTACTTGTCTGACTAAGTATTATTCATCGTGACCTCCGCTTGCTGAATAGAAGTATCTCCAGGGCTGACATTACGTGATTCCAGGGGCTGAACAAAAGCCCAATGAAATGAAATAGTTAATTGAAGGTTTGTATGACTAACGATCAAAGAATCTATTTTAAAGATATTTATCTAGATACAAGAGTAGGTATTGCATTCTTTATCCTCTCTGTTTTTTATACACATAGTTTATAAATCCAAAGCCAGGATTTCTCAGTCCAGTGTAGCGCCTTGCTAGTTTGGAAATTAACTTCTTTCTGAAGCTAGTGTGAAAATACCAGTTATTTTTCAAGGAATTTTACTGAATAAATGCCTTTTTTGTGAGCATTTTTCAGGGAAAGGCCTTGTTTTTTCAAAAAACATTTTTAATGATTCTGGGAAAATGTGTGAATATCAAATCCCAAATGTATTGAGATTTCAAAACAATAGAACATCTTTTTAACCAGTAACTGATTTTTAAAAGCATATTTTTAAACAAAACAAAAAAAAATTGTTTTCCATTTTTCCCCTCAGAAGTAGAACATTTCAATGAAGATCAGAAGTGCATATGAGCGTTCTACCTCGCAAAAGTGCTTTTGTGGGGAAAAAAAGTATTTTTTTTACTCATATTTTTTGTGTGATACATAGCCATGTTCTAATCATAGTGTTCTCTTCCATGATTTGGAATTGATCACAGCTCGTGACAGATAAGGAACTATATTTCATGTCCCTTCTTCATAATAGTTCTAGTTAAATAAGTTGTTCAAAACAATTGAGGGTAAAAAAAAAAAAAAAAGCTTAGCCTGTTTTTTTTTTTGTTTGTTTCTATTATATTATGCCAAGGGTAAAAGCAGCCTCGTATAAAAACTGGGACATTAAAGATGTTTACGACGTTTACTGGAAATGTCTGGATGGTGTTTAATTAGATTTGTGGCCAGACTAAGTCTCACAATCCAAACATCTTCCAACATTTATGAAGTTTGGGTTCATAACTGAGTGTAGCAGTTTGGTCATCTATATGACAGAGGAGTCTCTGGCCCTGTGTGTTGGGAAAGCCAGGGTCTAAAACCTTAGCTCTTATTTTAGCTTTCCTGTTATTTCAACAGGTGACCAAGGTCAGAGTAAACCTGGAAGATCCAAATATCCTATGAAATGCTGCGTTTTTCTTTGTGCTTGACTTGTTCTTAGCTTTTGTAGAAAAACATCAGATGAGTGAGACGTGAATGCGAGACCAATGCCCTCCTGAGGAAGTGAATTCACTGGGAGTGTGAAGTTAAATCATGTTTTTGTTCCTTGTAAGGTGAGACTCACTAGAAGCAGTGGGACCTTACCTTGTTGGTGTCATTCTGGGTGTTGCTAAGCAACATGAAGTGGTTAAAAAGGAGATACGGAAGGAGAGCATGGAAGAATCAAAGGAAACAAAAGACAGAGAAAAAGCATAAAAGAGAGTAAGTGCGCCAGCACATTCTGCAAAGAAATTGTATCAACTGGGAGAAAGCGATTAAGACAAGAGAGAAAAAAGAAAGCTGACATAAGATGGACTAGGAACTCAATTCCATACTTCATCAAATTTTTCAGTGCTTTGCTTGAATAATTGATTGCAGTTCTGGCCCCTCATGGCAAAAGTAATGGCAAAAGAGAATAAAAGCCTGGGAAGAAATGGGAGGCTCGAGAAAAACTGGGAGTGGAACCACCATCCTGCAAATAAAGAGAATATAAATCACTCTCCGTATTGCTAGAAATCAAACAATGAAATGGCAAGGCACTCCCTTGCATATACTGTCTACTCTAATTTTGCTTCAGGTGCTCTCTGAGGTTGTAAGGAAAACAAGCTAGAAGTTGTATTTATGGAATGGATATGGTTCTTCCATCATATCTTGTTTTGGTCCATGTAAAATATATGTTTCTCTTTGTCCAGCACAAGATTGTTAATCAGAAATGTATTAAAGCTTTTCAGCTGAATTGAAGTAGTGCTGGTGTGACTGTATTTCCCAAGCTGGGCCAGTGCTGTTGACGAGGCTACGTGCTGGTATGCTTTTTATAGCATTCTGATCTATACTGCCAATACTTCTTCACTCATATGTTTTGAAGACTACCTACTTCATTCTTCCTCTCGTGTCCCTATCTTCATTGTCTCCTAAGCGAACTGCGTTTTCTTCTGTCATTGAAAATTGATCATTCTTAAGATTTGCTCCTTCTTACTTACTATCTCCCTTTTCCCTTCTCTCTTTCCCTAGCATGTTTTTATCTTGACATTTTCTGTCTTCGGATTTCTCACCTCTCTTTTCCACAAGCATGTCTTGTATTATCAAGCTATAAAAAGTACCCCAGGAAACTGTGCTATCAGTTTCTACTGCTTTTCCACTCTGCTTCTCACCCGTTCAGACTGTACCTCTCATGCTTTTGGTCTGTGACACCTACAAGCCAGATGAGCAGGAAACCTTGTGTTGAGGGCAAAACCCAAGTGCAAAGTTGTCTCTCCCACCAGTCCTGTGGACTTCGTCCACACTTCTTCCCCAGACACAGAGCAGGGGCCCTAAGTTACTGTGTCTTCTTCTAGTAAATGAGAAATAGACCCATTTGAAGAGCTTCCTTCCACCTTAGTTCTTCAAAGTCCTTTCTCTGAATAACCATGTACTCATGCACCTGCCCAAACCCATATCTCATGGATCGTGGGAGCTCTTGCATGCCACCCTTCCCAAGTATCCTCCACTGCATTGTCGGGACGTGTCTCACCCTGCCTTCTGCTCTGACCGAAGGTAGGTGTCTCACATCTTGGCGAAGCTCTGCACAGCCAGAGAAGCAGTGATCTCACTTAGGAATGGATCGGCATTTAAAGTTACACTCAGCTCAGCTATGCAACTACAGGGTGAAAACCATTACTTTTCCATCGAACCTTGGATTCTGCAGAAATTGAAGTACCCTACCCGAATGGATAAGTTGTACAAGCAGAGGGCCCTGACAGACTTTTTTGGTAGTGTTCTGGCTTCACTAGTAACTGGCGGAGTGGCCAGGACAACTCACCACAGCCCTCCTTCAAGATGATAAATACGTACAGCTCACGCTGGAGTCTGTGGGCGCTAAAGCCTTCTGAAAAACAACGTGTCTGTCCACGTCTCTAGCTGTGGAGGAAATAATATTTACTCTTCTTGTACCGGTAGGGAAAGGATTAATGAGCTAAACCCCATATGGCATTTTGAGCATGTGAAGCACAATAAAATTGCAAGACATGAACACGATTTTATTCCTTCTGTGTTCTTTTTGGCACTTAAGGGCATGGTTTCAGCCTTGTGTTGTTAAAATAAGGTATTCTGCATGGCTTTGTCCACAATTTAGCCAGGCAATGGCTGTACTCTGGAAATGCTTTTCCCATTGAAAGGGGCTGCTGCGACCTGATATATTAAAAACAAATCATTACTAAGTGATGAATATTACTGGAAGAGATTCTCATTAATCCAAAAGTATATGAAAGAATCCCTGAAGGTGTAAGACATACTTCTAGGAGGTGAATATATGAAAAAAATTGGTGTGGACGTAGCTGGTGGAGATTTAATCATGGGGCTATTTCATTTCTTTTCTTGCACTGCGTGTTTCATCACATTTTCTCTGGGGAATGTGAGCTGTGCCTGATTATGCCAGCAATGTAGTTGCTCCTAAACGGAAACTGGAAACGACTTTCTTCAGGCAATACTTACTATGAATTCTTGAGATTTTTTCATTTCCTCCAGGAGATGTAAAGCACTTAACAATGCAGGCTCACATCATTTTCTTAACCCAGAGAAACTCGCTTTTGAGGCATGGTGTTTACCTCACAGCGTGTCCAAGGCAGCCTTGCAACACCCCACCCCTTCCCCAAGAGGGGGACTTCCCGTGGTGCCCCAACACCCACTCTCTAGTTGTAGGATCATTTCGGGGCTAGGACCGTGAAGACAGAAGCCTAATGCCTCTGTGCTCTACCCCAGCCATGTATCACCTTTCCTTCTGTCCTGGAAGCACAATCATGGTGGGAATAAATTTACAGCAAGCCCATGCAAGTGGCAGTTTCTCACAAAAATTAATACAGCCATACTGGTAACAGTTTCTGGAGAGGACCACTGCCACCAGATCTCTTGTTCCTCTTGCCCTCAGTTGTCGGCAGTCCGTGCCAGTGGGACACTCCACAGCTATGACTTCTTCATAGATCCTTGCGGGGCAGCTAAGGGAAAACACATTCACAATTTAGGAAATGTATGAGGTTTTAGCCTGAAAGCCATTCTGAGCAGAAGAGGTCTTTCACTGAGCTGTTCAATAGTGTCTGAGTACACAGCCTGTATGAGCTGTGTACTGATGCCTCTAATGCATACTGGGAGCTTCGCAGGCCTTTTTGGTTTGCTTTCTTTTTTTTTTTTTTGAGAGTTTGACTAGGAATTGCTGTAGATAATGCCTTGAGAACACCCCTTTCCCATGCATATAAAATGTAACTCCATAGGCTTTGCTCTAGCTACCCTGGTGTGAGAGTGGATTGCCCATGACAAAACTCATCCTCCAGAAGATCACTTACTTATCTGCAGTTCTGAAATGGAGACTCATATCGTCTCCCCATGAGATTGCCATCATAACACTTAGAAGCAACAGCCCATGCTGGGTTAAGACAGAAGAAGACAAGTTCTATTTTCCTCCTACATCTGGAATATTTCATGTCTGTGACAATTTTTGAGTCCCCTGAATTCAGCCGGCGAGATTGATAATGGTGCTGCCCGATGCTAACTGAAGTGCTGTGGGTGGAATGGGTCAGGGAGATTTACTCTCCTCCCACACACTAAGTACAGAAAGAAAACAACGTTGGCTAGTCTGTTTTCCCACATGTGCAGGGCACAGCGAAGCAGAAATCAGTGGCTTTACCCGTGTAAGAAAAACAATCCCCCGAAGCAGGCTCTCAGTGAACCAGTTCTTCAAAAAAACAAAAGCAAGAACTGTTTTCTGTGCATGTAACTCCTGATTGCCATGAGAACAGCCCCAGCACAACTGTGTGATTGGAAGGTCATTTACCATAGTGACAGGAATAGGATCACTTTTTGAAAAATTCCCAATTAGTTTCAGCAAGTTGGGTGTGATTCAGCTGATACCCACACTATCTTTAGTATCCACACGGCTTTAGTATCCTCAAGTTGCTATCTTTTTTCTGTTACATATAAAAAGATAGTGAGAAACCTATGATGATGAATAATGTTAATGACATTTCTGACCAAAAAACCTGCTTAAAATGCCAGTTAAATCCTTCCAACAATGATGTTCAGAGAGCCTGTAAGCTGGAAAACATCAAAGAGTTAATACATTTCTGTAATATGTTTAAAATATCAAAATCCTCAGCGTGAGGACTACATGTTTACTGTAGCAACAGAAAGCATTCACAGCAAGTTCCCAAGCATGTGTTGTCTGCTATTATTTGGCAAATAATAGTTACGCTTAGCTACTTCCTAATATCTTCCAATCCCACATTCATCGTAAAACCAATTACTCGTGACAATGCGCATAAAATACTTTCAAACCACTACTCTGAGCTCCTCAATGATACAAGCATACTGCATCTGCCTATTAGCCTGTCTTGAATATTAGGATTTAAAAGGTCCAGAATGTTCTTTCCCTTTGACCATCTTAACTTTCTTGCCTTTGTTTCCTACAGCTGCTGTACTGGCTGTCTTTGCTCAGCACGCTTAGAGTTGTGGTTATTTAGGAAGCGATGTAATATGCGAGCAATTCAGCAAAAAAAGCTTGTTACGGGCATTACTAATCCTTCTAGGCTTGGAGTGAGCACAGGAAGGGAGGGTGCTGGTAGTTCCTTGCACTGCTGGCTGTAAGGTGTGGAGCACAACTTCGGGAGAGAATGAAATCAGTGTTCGCCGCAGTGGTTTTAAGAAATCGATCTTTATTCATCAGTTCAAAGCACTGAGCAGTCAGTCTGGATAAAGCATAAGGGAAGGAGGACATACCAGATCCTCTGTTATTAATTTAAGATTTGGCAGTTGTTGCTTAATAAATAAATGTATTGCAGGGTGTAAGTTTCTACATTACTGTAGGATTTTGAGTTAGTTCAGAGAACTGGAATGTAGGGGCTTGATCAATTCAGAGAAAGTATAGACAATATATATATGCTGAAAGAATGGATCACGTGAAGAGCACTTCTGACGGGAAGTACCACACAGCAGCGCAGCTTTGTGTAACTACTGTGTCTCACTGCACTACGTGCCAGTTAACCACACCACGTTGAAACAACTGAGCCTTCTCCTTGGTGGGCAGGAGGGTGAAACCTTTGAGAGATGGCAGGCCAAGGGGCGAGGGCAGTAGTCACTAACCTCTGTCACACTCCAGAAGCAGGACCCTACCGCCATCAGCCACGTGTCTATCGCCCGTGGGCACATGTCCATGGAGCACATAGCTGGAGCAAATCTGAGAAGCTGCTTTCCTCTTGTGGCTGCGTGGTGAGAGTTACCACCTCGTGCTAGTGTGGAGCCGGCTTCAGAAAAAGCAAAATCACCATGTATTTAGGCTGGTCTAAAGAGGCACTTGGAGCTGCTCTGACTGACTCCAGTTTCAGTGTGCTCGGTCATGCTTTCTTGACTTTTGCTCTTCTCCGCTCTTGAAGGTAGCTGCCCAGGGAGTACCTCGGGTGTTTAACAAATATCAGTCACTGAAATAAAGTCTTCAGTTTGTTAGTTACCAGTGGCAGCCAGAATTTTTAAGCAGTGTTTCCATCGAGTAAGATTTTCTGCAGTTGTTTGCACCTTAAGGTGCTGTGCAAATGGAATCCAAATGTCATGGCTGAAGGACATTTGTGTTGACATTGCCTGTTCCAGTACTCTGGGCTTCTTGCGTTTCCAAAATTTCACACTTCCTTCCCTAAGTTATTTTTCTCCGGTGGTGGTTTGGCTTCTAGACCCCACCACAACCTTGACGCTTTCCTCTTTTCACTGACCCACATATCGGAATACCCTGTCCATGATGGCTTTGAATAAGAGTATATTCCCATTGTGTATTTCATTGCATATTCTGAATTTTCTTTTCTCCGAGCTTCTGTCGGAAGATGAAGGTCAGATAAACCAGCTACCACTGTGGTTCTCACAGAGGAATCCATTCCTGGCCAATACTGCAACTTGGTTGTGGCTGTAGCACTGTTACACCAGCTTTGCTTGTGCCCAAAGGTCGGAGTGATTAGCACTAACATGACTGGTATTTGAATTCAGCAGTGCGTTTGCTAATAGTCTCTGTACAGGAATATTTATACATCGTGTCCTTAATAACCAGGAATTGTGTCTAATAAGGTTACGCTTTTGTGTACATTATATGGAAAATGGCATTTAAAAAACAAGCTATGCCTTGTCTTAAAGGTCAAAGCTGTAATCAGATTACCTTCTGCATATTAAGAAAAGCAAAAAAATAATGTAAAAATGTATGAGATGGATAGTAAAAGCATGTGTTTGAAAAATAATTGGAGGCAGTATTAATGAAAACTGGGCCTCTGTAACGAACTACACAGTCTGTGAACGGTAACGTGATTCACACAGAATTGACCATGACCATGAGAGGGTGTAGGCAGTGTAGGACTTTACTCCAGGCTTTGCGAATGCTAGCAGGAGCGCTTCTTTGTACAGACTTCAGCAAGCCCATTCTGACGTGCTGCAGGCACAAGTCAACAAGGCAGCAAACCCAGCATGTGGCACAGTCACACTTGCTCACAGGAACCCTGCTGAGTTTTGAGCTCTCCTGCACCCTTCCAGCTGCCCACAGTGCAGTATGAGAGGAGCGGTGCCATTGCTGCAATGCTTTGCTACACGTCTCTGAGTGGCTCACCACTCCTCTTGCTCCAAGGACTTTTGACCAGCCAAAATGTCAGGGGCTTTCTGAGCCCAACCTGTGGGTCCCAGGCAGTCGAGCTACAGTCTGTCCTTGGGGGCTGCTGGGATGCCCTGACTTTGCTTGGCCCGACTTTGGGCTGCCATTATGCTCCAGATTCTTGCTCCTGGTTCAGTCTCACGCTTTTTGGCTCTGGTGCTGCTCCTGCCTCTGGCCTCCTTGTCTTCAACCTGCTTCTCTGTTCCTGACCACTTTACCTGATCTTGCTTGATCTCCGACTGCACCCTTCACCACTGGCTTCCTGGCCATACCATGCACCAGACCTGACTCTTGGGGCTTGAGTAAGTTTTTCAGATGGGAGACTTGGAAGATGGAAGGACACGTTCCTTTAGTGCAGATAACTTTTCTCAACCTCATCATGACTCGTCATAGTGATTTGTTTTAGATGTAAGTAATTCACAAGGTTAAAAGGAGCAAACAGAAAGTTTAGGTAGCCACTGCAACTAAAATGAGGGATTTCTCTTAGGGTAAAGTACATCAGAGAAGAATGGGACTGCATGTAACCCATACTGTCAGGGAAGACAGAGACTCACAGACATAGAGGTGTTCACAAGGCACATCTATGTCTGTTCTACAGAGTTGGAGATTTGCTTTAACAGCAGTGTGATTTATGAGGTAATCTCACTGTCTAACGATGCTATCAAATACTGGCCTGTGCGATGAGCAGAAGTGACTCACTGGCAAGTTAAATAACAGAAGGGGAATGAAAATGTGCATTCACCAGCCCTCCCATTAATGAAGAGTGCCGTAAAGTGCCATTAACACCTCGGTACATACAGGCTAAATAGACTTGCCCAAATCAGTTTTATTACCTCAGTATGTGTGTGCTTTAGCCTGTGAACCAAAGCACAGTGCTGGCTTTCCCCGCTGGGAGCAGAGCTGAGTCCTGCTGTGCTCTGCCGACTGCTTCCCGCTCCACAGCTCCATCTGTGCTGTGTGCCATCCACCCCACAGACCCTGCACACCTTATACCTGATCACTAGTGGCATCCCGTTTCCAAGACAGCAGGAACAGTTACACCAATAAGCCAGTGCCCCCAAAGTATCACCTATTTGTCTTTAAAGACCCGCATTTAACTGGCTGTAGTGAGTTGGGAAATGATAGATGTGCGTTACATTGCAATTAGCCTACCAGGGAAGATGTTAAAAGTGGCCATAAATCATTTGTTATGCAGCCTCCTAGCCTCTAGAACAATCCACACCAAACATTTATTTCCTTAATGAAATGTCCTTTCTTCTCTGGTTGACTCTTTGTAACACAGCAAGTATCGGATCCTTTGCACGATCAGTAAATAATAAGGAATTGATTCCCTTGTAACCACTGTGGCCCTAATGCTGAAACCCCAGTGGTTGCATAGTTTCTCCAGATTTACACATGGGAATATGAGGTCAGGACCTTTTTTTCTCTGGCAAGTCAGAGAAGACTCTTCCAAAGGTAATAAAGTGCCCTTGACTGTCCCTAGCTATTGCTAAGAAGCCGGGGGACAAAGTGGCCCGTCAGACTGGACCTAAGCACCCCAGGGCCAGCCACGAAATCCAGAGGAGAGAAGGCTGGTGGGGCTCCTGCAGCCAGCTCTCCGTTATCCTCCCACAGCAGCGGCTGGATGACAAGGGAATCTCCATCCACAGGCTGAAGAAGGACTAGTGACAGTATGAAATTACTCCGAGGTGCAGACAAACCAAGTGACTCCCCATGGCTGAGCTATAAATTAGTCTCTGCAGCCTGCCAGCATAACCTGCCTGCTGATAGCTTATAAACAAGTCAGCTACAGAGCGGGGTTAATATTTACCTACATGTCTCAGACGGGTGGCATTGTGAAGATGGAAAGTGTTACAGAAGCGCTAGAGTAAGTCATCATTAAGCCTTTATGCTGGCATATTTACTCACCTCTAATAGCTTACAGAGGTGCAGAAATACAATTAAACTAGAAGATATCTATAGCTGCTTGCCTCCTGATAACACCTCATCTTCTCATGTATTGATTTAATGCCTGTGCTGGTGGTGTAACATATGTTCAACGTGTTTTACAAGTACCAGTGTGCTGACCTGATTTCTGTGTACCGATCCTGCCTGTTTCTTTGTTCCCTTGGTTGGTATTTATTTATTGTATCTGATAAAATACGCAGAAGCTTGCCAGAGTCTCAAAGGCAGGGTGGCTTATCCACAGATCAGCATTCAGAGTGTTTCTGTAAGTAAAATGTGCTGTGGGATTGGACTTTCTGGGCAGTAAAAGTATCCTTCATTACATTTCATCAAGAGATCATTAAAACCAACCTTTAGCCCTTTTGAGTTCTGTGGTTTAGAACAGAGATGGGCACGGTGCAGTCATTTCCATTTGCTCTGTCTGGAGAGGTGTTTTTTTCTTTCCTCATGATACAGCTGTTGCAATTTGCTTTTTTCTTTAAAGACAGTAGTTCAACAATGTGCACCCTTATTACTGTTTGCCATTAGCCCTTATAAGCATCCCTGTATTTTTGTTACAGGCGCTGTCAAAGGAAAAGAAACAAGGAAGAGATACGTGTGTCTGTGCCTGTGTGTGTACGTCAGCTCACTGCAAGGGAGAAAATTTGCTGCTGGCCTTTTGCATGGGTAATATTGGAATAAAGAATTACATAAAAAGGAAAAGGAGTGTCTCTGGCACAGATCTCAATATGGTGAAGGGAAGGCATTATTTTGAGTGATGCAGTCCTTTAATTTATCACTCTCTGACAACCTGAGCTATAATTTTGCTTCGATTATATAAAACCTGGTCATCACGCACTAATTCTCACATCTCCAAACCCACGATGCCGCACAGACATCTGTGCCACGCAGTCAGCTTGGACTGCAAAAACCTGCCTTTCACCAAGGTGGTGTTCCCTCTTCTTATCTTTCCCTTGCCCTCTTGAAAGGATTCATAGGAAGCATGACCCAGAGCCAATTCCCAGCACATGGCAGCTGGAAACAGGGACATTTATGTTCTGCATGAAGGTGCAGTCTTTCTAACGTGGCCATTAGTGCTCACAGTGATACGCTACAACTGCTAAATACGGGCTTGTGGTCACAGTGCAAATTGGATGTAGCAGTTCAGCCTGCTCCTGGGTCTGTTCTTTATCTTGGCAAGCTAGGCTTTAAGCAGGGTTAGCAGCCCATGGCACATAGTCCTGCATCCACGGCGGATTCGCAAACTTGAAGGTTTAGGGCTGCGAGAGCAGGGAACAGTTTGGAAGTGCTGGGTGCAAGAGGCAGGCCCACAACCTGAACACGAAAAGCACGAGGTGTTGTGAAAGCACTGTTTTAGATGTCTATTTTAGGATGAGATGTCCTGTGCTCTGTAAGTGACTATTCCTTTCCACTCTTACGGATGAAGCCTAGATGGGGTATTTACATGGTAGATGTCTACATATGCTTAGATGAATCCCACCCCTAAAGCCAGATCTAAATTTTGCCATGTGCAATTTAAACACTATTCCTTGTTCTTCTTACACCCTGCCCCCCTCAAAACAAATAATCCCGTCCTGCTTAAAGCTACCCTTGAAGTATTTGAAGACCCTTCCTACATCACTCCTTCATGCTCTCTTCTTTGGCTAAAGAACCACGCATCCTTCCATTTCTCCTTGCAGGTCTTATTTTATAGACTTTCAAATTTGTGTCATCAGGGCTTTCTTCAGCAGGCTGGCTTTCCCGAGGCACTCCATCCTCGGGTGTAACATAACTACACAACTTGGATTGGGCAGACCTCTGCCTCAGTAGGCTTTCTGCAGGGCTGCGCTCGCCTTGGTACAACAGATGATCTTGCCGCTGTTCCTACCTCATGGCCACTGCTGGTGTTGGAGCACCCAAGCAAATCTCTCAATCTTGACTGCCAAAGGCCTCCTCCCTCTTTCTTCATGTTATTTAATATAATTCTATGAAGAATAGAATAGGAATAGAATATAACAGGAATTATATTCTATGAAGAATAAATTGCCTGCTATGAACTCTGGATGGAATTTAGAAGCACGCTCCACAGAAATATGTCTTTTGACAACGAAAGTAGATTCATCATCAAACCCTTAAGGATGCTCAACATTCTGTTTTGTAAGCATCCAATGGAAGTGATGAACTCCATCTTGAATGTTCAAATTGTATCTTTTCTGTTCTAAAAGAGCCTGCAGCAAAGCAACAGAAAATAATTTATTTGGTAGGTCCAGTTTCATGCTATATTCAATTTCAGTGTTTCCTGGAGAGTCTTCAATTAATAGTATCTTAAATTTATACTGAATACTTAAAAAGGAAGGAGCTGGGAACAGTGGATGTCCTATCTGAGTGAAGTCAGGCAAACATCTAATTACTGGCCTGCAGATTTTCAGATAGCTGTTGCTTGACCCATGAAGACATTGAAAAGTCATCCCCTCCTCTGACAAACTTTACTGGTAGAGGCAGGAGCCTTGTCTGAACCTTGGAAATAGCACATATAACACCTTTGTTAAGCTAGTTTCCATGGTAACAATTTCATGTCATTGAACATCATTAAAGACTGTAAGAAATACGAACTTTTCAGTTAGCTTGTCTTTAGGGTTTTATTGACCTCCCTTTCTGAATAACTGTTCTGCTGGGAGATAAGACTCAGGGCAAAACAAGGGATGCAGGAGGTGGACTGCTTTGCTGTCGTGTTATTAGCAACCCTTTCCTTTGATTTTTCAGCTCAGGGTTTCAGAACAAACTCTGTAAATAAGAGTAGGCATGGAAACGTGGCACAGATATTTCTGTCTCTAACACAAAAATAAGGCAACTAAAGATGACTGCAGTTAAGTAGCTTGTCCAGAGGGGGAAAAAAGGGAAGCATGAGGAAGCTGAGTGAGGAATTACATGCTGTGATGACTTGACTCCCCCATTTAGCATCCTTGCCAGAACGCTATTGTTACACTTCATGTTAAAGCTGGATAAAACCACTGTCAGCCTCCTTTGCCACTGGCTTCTCTGGCACAGCAGAAGAGATAAAAACCTTGGCAAATCTTGACCTACGTGAATATCTCAGCTTTTCTTACGGGAAGCTCTAGCAGTAAAAAGGAGTGAGATGCAGTACCAGGAAAATTCAGCAGTTGCCTGTGATTTCCTCTATGCAGTGAGGTGTTTTTTTTAGCTTACATAATTAGCATTTGTTTTCTTACCCAACAGTTTTTCGTGTACTACAGTCTCCTCTCATGGGCAACATTTGTCACTTCTCCTGCTAGGGTAGGATTGCAGCCCTGGAAACAGGACCAAACCATGTCTTGACTCTGGCTCTAAAATCACAGTGGCTTCTATCTAAGGCTTTTTCAGCAGCCTGAAGGTCTCCTATGGCATGTCACCTGTAGGGAGTTCCACAGCATGGAGGAAAGACCCTTGAAAACTATTGCTGAGAAAGGAAGTCAGTGAGAAGTACCCTCTGGCCATGCTGCTGTGGTTTTCCAGCCGCTTTCCTGGCTGAAAGTATTCATGAATGCCTTCTCCTCTATATGACACAGCCACAGCAAGCTGGGAAAGATCCTTCAGAGAGCGGGGAGGAACGAGGAAAAAATGTCTGTGCTTTTTTGGGTCAGAACCAAGCCCACAGATCAAAATATTTTGCGAAATGCAGATATGACTGCAGGCAGCCTGTTACTTCAGTGTGTTAGGTTGGGGTGTCGACTATATCCACAGGGTGCAGAATGCAGATTTCAAAAGATAAATGGCTCACCAGCTGAGATATGTACTCAAGAAGCTACCGTCCTATGACAAATAGCAAATTGCCTACTACTGCCGGCAGGATGCTGCACAGAAATCAAAGGAAGGATAAGGGTTTCATTCTTTCCTGGCGGAAAGCCGTTTAAGGAGGGAGTCAAATAATGCACTGTATTACTACAGGATTGTAATACAATAAAGAGATATCAATTTTGGCCTGACCCAAAATCAAACATTGTTTTTCACACCAAAAAGAAGAAGCTGTGAAACTGTGTTTCAGGTTAAATGAAATAATTTATAGAGCATTTCACAAAGGCCTTTGGCAGCTTCTGCTGCTGAGCAGGAGAAGGTGGAACATAGCTGGCTGGGAGCAAGAGGAAAGGTAATATTCCTGTTTCTTTAAAAATTTCCAAAATTATTAATAGTCAGGCACAGCATCACACTTTTTATTCTCGATACTGGAGACTGACGTGGTCATGATACTTCTTCCCCCTTCCCACAGAAGGGGCATTTGAAGGATGAACCCTAGATGTGGGAGAGCAAAGTTGGACTTCCTCTTCTCTGAGGTGAATGCTGTAGTTCCAAAACACATTTATTTAAAAACACACTCAAATACTTGAAATTACACTGAGCCATCAACTCTGTAACCTGACGGTGCCAGGCTCAGTGGGTGGAGGGCAGGTGGGTTCCAGTTTCTTATTCACTGAGCAGTAAGATGTGGATTTTTCCACACCACTACCCAATCTAGTGAAGGAATTGACGCCACTAAGTGTTTTACTCTGCTTTCTTTAGCTGTACGATGCTACAGCAGAATGAAACACCAAAACCTCAAAGTCAAATGATCTGACATTTTCTAAATATCTCTTTCTACCCAAACTATTCAATAAATTCAACATGAAACTTGAATAAGCGTAGCGGCTCCTAAAATGTCTCTCACTGACAAAAAAAAAGAATTTGCGACAAAAATTAATTTAGGTACCCACTAGCATTGAATGAGGCATGAAATGTCCGTCACATTATCATTCTGGAATTGGAATTTTTCACAAAAAAAAAAAAAAGACATTTAAAAAATAATTTACCATTACATGTTAATTTTTAAAAATAAAATTCTACCTGCAGGGCTGAAATGAAATCCAGGGGCTCTGAAATGAGGGAAACCTCAACAATAATCCCACTTCCAGGTTTTTTAGCTGATCCCTGGCTATTCCCCCAGCCCCAGGGCAAGCAGTTCCCCGATTATTGCACTGTTTGGGGCAGTCCAAGGCTCCTTCCCTGCCTGTGTCTGCCTGATGGAACTCCAGGTCCAAGGGATCCTGGGTTGGTTGAGACAGGCTCCTTTGCTGGCTGCATCGTTGCTTACCCAGAAGCTGGTTGGCTGGAGCTGATAGAAAACCAGGATGAAATAATATGCACAAAACTTTTGGTTTTGATTATCAAAACATTTTTCATCTGACTTTTTTTTCCAATGACCTTTTAAAAGGAATTCAGCCTTCCTGGCACATTTATTATCAGTTACCCATCAAGCTTACCCGTGATCTTTTCCTTCCCTTTTCTGCTTTTTCTGCTTCACTCTCTCTTTCAAACCTTAGCAACCCTCCTATCTTTCTCCTGTTCTTGCAGTAAATCCCAAGTCTGAACAGAAATATGCCTCATTCCATTGGTACAACTAGCGACCCTACCTTTTACATGGGCATGAACTATCCTGTCATTCAACACTGACACTCATTTCAGATGAAAAAATGATGCAAAGGAGGAGGGGGTGGGCAGACCTTTCTGCGTTGCTATTTCAAATGATGTACATTCTGTTGGATGCATTTTCTTTCTCTTTAAACATTCAGTGTCCTCGCTTAGTCCTAAAAATTACTGTCCAAACCTCCTTTCTGCTTTGAGGAAATTAAAAGCTGTGACTAAGGCTCGTCTCTATCAACATCTCAAATCGTTCTTTAATGAAGAGAACAAGGATCTTGTCTCTTTGTTTTCACACAGGCTTCAGTTCCAAACAGCTTGCTTGAGGATAGCATTTAATTGACCTCGGTGATGGAACACTTCCAGGATGCCTCTTGCCTAGCAACAACTGCCAGGTAGGGGAGCTTTAATAACTGCTGGGATTTAGAAGCCAGAGAATGCTATTGTGTGGCAATGGTGGCTTCTGAGCAGCCCAAAAGTGAGCCATCAGTGCAGGCTGGCTCCCTTAATACAACCTGAGACCAGGGTGACTGGCTTGTAGGTCGTGCGCCCTTGCATTTTGCTGGGTCCCCAAGCACAGCTCCACTTCCAAGCAGCAGGACGGTCCCCTTGCAGGGGCGCATTGCTGTCTCCGTGCAAGACGGTTGCTGCAAACATCAAGAGGTTGCCCCCAGATGTAATGGAATGCCCAACCCTGCTCTGTCCTGCAAGCTGCGAGGATACATGGAAGGCTAAGATAGTTCTCCTTTTTCAGTAAGCCTCTGCCAGAGCTCCTTGGCTCTCCAAGGAATGTGGTACAGGTGTTGTGGCTTCCAGCTTCATACAGACAGCTTGGAGGTCAGGCTAGCTACTTTACCCTAAATGGCTTGCAGAGCAGTACATGGAAGCTTACGTAAAAAGGGGGCTGGCACTCCAATTAAGTGTATCCAAACCATTTTGACAGAGAGCTTTTCTCTGCATCTTCAGTCCCTAACAAAAGAGAGAACTTCCCAGACAGCTAACAGACAGGGTCTTCATCCCACTAAGACAATGTTGGGGTCAAGTCCTGTGTCTTTTAAATATGGAGCATTTTGGGAAAAGAAGCTGACAAAGAGAATATAAGAGAACAGTCAATATTTCCATTTATCCCCATTCCAGATACAGTTTTTTTTTTTCTGGATGTGCGAAGAACTGTGCTATGAAGAGTCTGTGTGTGCTGATAACTAAGCATTCCCTACATTTGTCTCCCTGCTTTCAGAAATGTCGTTCTGGTAATTTTTAGTAGTCCTTTATTACTCATTTTTGACCGCTTTGGATTTCTGTGTTATACATGTGTTTGTGTCTTTGCGTCTGTATGTGTATATAGCTCATACACCATTCTGATGGACTTTGCAGTCTAATACCAATTCTACACTTTCTTCCCCCAAATCCATTGCTTTCCTTGTAAATCCTCTAACCAGCCATGATGCCCGACACTATAACCAGAGACAAGAAGCAAGTCTGATAGTTACTGTCGTACTCCTAGTCCTCCTTTCTCCTCCTCTTCCCCTGAGCATCACAGGTCCACAGCGTCCACAGCCGCATAAGGGGCTGCCACGTGAGAGGCAAATAGAGCCAAGCCTTGGTGTCTGCTGCTGCTCAAGAGGACATGGTGCAGATCCTCATCCACAAGGACTGACTTGATCTTTTGGGATGGGCTAAAGAGGGGAAAGGAGGATTATTTTGACAGGGAGCAATAAAACCAGAGTTCCCCCCTGACGCTGAAGTATCTCACTTGGACTCTGTTAGCCTCCCTCGCTCTTTTCCAACTCGTACCATGTCACAAAATCTGTTTAGGCCAGGAATCTGCCAATTTCTTCCCTGCTGCAATTGAAGGCTTAGACTCTAAATGTCTCAGGGCCAAGACTTGCTTCATGTTGTTAGTCAAGCACCATTCCTGCCTCCAGTGTTGTACCAGCAAAATAACCGGCGCTGGGTATCTGCTTTAGTGTTGAAGCTGCTATCTCCAAGAACAGGGAGCCATGCTGCAAACCGGCCTTGTCTGTCGAGGATCCCATCCCGTAGCTCACTGAACCCATCTGGTCTTGGTCAGCGGGGCCTCCTTAAGCCCCAGCACAGTTTGTTTTGTGGTGTCTCAGATCAGGATAATCCTATAGGGGAAAAAATGAAACCCTGAGTCTCTACTGTCTTACTCGGTGGCTGTATCCTGACCTGCGTGAAGGTAGCAGAAGGTAACAGTCTTCTGGGTCAATGCTCTCTGGGTGGAGCAGTGCTTTGGTGCTGGTAACGATCTGAAAGGGAGAAGGCAGAGATTGCTGTACACCTCTTAATCTCCGCTAAGCAGGAAAAGTTTCCCAGCTTCTTCTGCTTTTCTTTCCTGTGCTTTTGCCCAGGAATGCATCTCTGTGGGCTTTTGCAGCCTCACGCGACTGACAGTCAGCTCTGAGGTGGAAGATGGAGAGCTGCAATCTGGGTGGAGCTGAGTCCAATGCAGAAGCACCATCCTACAAGGGGCTGTAGCTAGCACAGGTCCAACGCTGCCCTAACCTGGCTGTATTATTTCTGCCTGGCTCAGAGCACTACTGAGGCAAGCTGACATTTCCCTGAAAAAAAAAAAAAAAAGGAGTATGTAATCTTATCACTGGTTTGTTAGTCCAAGCCTCTTACAGAAAAGTGTTTTTCAGACATGTCTAGCTCAAATCTGGAGTACCTGGCCATGAGATTTCAGGGGGAATTACACGTTCCTTGGAAGCATGTTCCTCCTGACTTGACTTTGAGGCAAAAACAGAGGTGCAGATTTTGATCTCCGCTACCTGAGAGGGAGTTTGCAGCGACATTATGGACCGCAGTTGGGTTACTCTCCATTTATACCAGCTGAGAGTTGAATCTGGCCTGCAGTCAAGCCAGTAGGTCTCATGGGATCTTATCTGCACTGTTTTTAAAACCTATTTCTTGAGGAAAACAAAGGCAGTTCCCTTAATCTGAAGTTCATAATGTTTCCAGTAATCCAGCTACCCAAAAACAACTCCCCCCCACCTCCCCCCCAGGTAAAACTCCTTTAGAAAGACAGCAAACAAGACTCTTTTCCTGGTGCCTTGCTGCTCTATGAGGACCAACCCCTATTTTCTTCAGGAGAAGGCACAGAGGCTATAGTTCATGTATACCTTGCCAAGAAGGGATGGCTGAAAGGAAGACTGGACTTGGGCTGGGGGGATTCAATCCCCGCTCTTGTATGGGCTGATTGGTTGAGGTTGAGCATCTCTTTGCTTTCATTCTCCATCTGCCAGATGGGATTATTGCTCCGCTCTGGCATTCTCAGGGATGGAGGCCAGGCAAGAGCCTGTAACAAGAGAAAGGCTCTCTGATCTTGCAGCTCCTGACATCTGTGCCTATGCTGGTAACAAAAAGGCCACCGGTGTAGGTGGCATTTTGATGCGGAAACTGCGATGAGACCTGAAATGAACTGAGACCACCTGCTTCTTTGTCTTAACGAAAGCAACTGAACAAACAGTAGAACCTGTTTATTTCTAACAGGTTTGATCTGTGAACAGGAATCCTGGCTCTCTGTGGGGGTTAGGATTATCACTTCCCATTAATGTTCATGTTGCTCCCCAATAATGCCTTCCCTTGTCTTTTGCTTGTCTCCTTTCTTCCCTTTCCCCCTCAATTCTGTATTTCTCTTCCACTGCTCCTGCTTTTATTTTCTTCCATCCTGCAGTTCGCTGAGTTTTTTCACAGCAAGGCTAACCGGTAAAATCACAGCTTTTTTTCACAAATTGTGACTCCTGCTCTGTGCTCACATTTTAACCCAAATGTATTTTTTCCCGTCCCACCTCTAGGTGGTTGAAATAAGCAGGATGTGTAAACACACTGGGTAGGGAAGGGCGATTAAGGAAAATCAATAGCCTTGAGATTCCCAGGGGTACTGGGAGCGGGTGAACGCTCCTTTCCCCCAGCACTGCAGGTACCAAGCTGCCTGTTCTCTAATCCAGCGACTGGGTTTACACTGATGTGACGGTGGCTACATTTACACTGTAATCAACATCCACCTCCTGGCTATATTTTAAATTGGATTAGGGTGTGAATTTCCTTCTCACTTTACAATCAACATGAGCAAATGTTTTGTTTATCAAAGCAATCTGAGCGATGCATAATGGAACGCACCGGGATCTATCTGGAACAATTATAACAGTGGAATAGGTGCGTTACAATAACGGGAAATCTATTCTGCTAAAAGCTTCCTTCGGGATCATTATCTAGAGACCTGCTAACCCTGTAATTGTTCCCTCAGCACAAGCACCCTCTTTAGAAAAAAAACCATAAAGACCATAGCGGTCTGGTTCAGAGTACGAACAGTCGCGCTTGCTGCCGCTCTGATGGATGCAGCTCCCCCTGTGAATGCAACACTTCCCTCCCAGCGATGAGAAAATGCAAACTAAGTGCTTTGCACGGGGATTCCTTTCTAGCGCAAATCCTTCTTGTTTA